>CM035805.1:36903678-36958678 GCA_020466265.1 Siphamia tubifer
GTGACAGTATGAAAAATCAGTCGCTTCAGAGAGAAAATCAGTGGAGAAAATAAACTGACTTTATATATTATAGTTATGTGACTATTCTACTAATTTTGATGTTTTATCTCACAATTTTGACTTTTTAATCTTAAAATTATGCATTTTTATCTTATATTTATAACTTTTTTTTTTTTTTTTTAAATCTCATGACTTTCTTACTTTTACTTCAGTAAAGCAGTTGAACCAGTACTTCTATTTTTACCAGAGTATTTTTCACACAAGCAGTTGTACTGTACTTCTACTTCAGTACAGAATATGAGTACTTTTACAAGATAAGATAAGATTTTATTGATCTAACACAGGAGAAATTCACTGTTACAGGAGCTCACAGAAAAAGTACAAAAAGGTGCAAAAAGGAAGTAAAGCAGTGCTAATAATCATTGAGGTAAATAATCAAATTAAGCTAGAAATAAAAAAAAATAAAAAAAATATTTACTAGAAATTAAAAAAAAATAGAAATACTGTGTCTAATGTACAAATAAAGAAACAGCTTTAGAGAAAAATAAATAAAATAAACCTGTGTAAATTAAACATTAAGTGTATTTAATGTCACCAGAGCAGCTTTACTTAGTAAAGTCATGAGGGTTGAGCTTCACACTAATTAAAAATTCAATGAATCAATATTAATTTCAGTTGCTTAAACATGCACCAGGTCAAACAGACCCATGAACACCACTGCTGTGTTTTTTACTGACAAATGAACATAACACAAAGATTAAGGCAATGCTTCTCAAATCCGGTCCTCGTGGCAGACGGTCCTGCATGTTTTACATATGTCCCTTTTTTTTAATAAAAACTAATTAAAAATGTAAAATTAAATAATAAAAAATAATGATTACCAAATATTTCAATGAAAACTATTTTAAAAAATTTAAAAAAGTAAAAAGTAAAAAAATGTAAATAAAAAATAATTTTACATAAAAAAAAAACAAATGCATAAATTAAATTTTAAAAATATATATTTCAAAAAATATCTCCCTTTTAAAATTTTTTTAAAAAATTGAAACATTGAAATGACCAAAAATGTAAAAAATATTTTAAAAAGTTTTAAATATTAAAAAATAAGAATAAATGCAATTTAAAAAATAAATGAAAAAAAAAATCTTCCTCTTCCATCACACCTGGAAGCCATTACATCATGATTATGCTTCTGAAGAGCTGATCAATAATTAAACTAGGTGTAATAGTAGAGAGAAATAACTAAAACATGCAGGACACTGGGACACAAGGACCGGATTTGAGAACTATGCAGATAGTTCTCAAATCCGGTCCTTGTGTCCGAGCTGTCCTGCATGTTTTACATATCTACCTTTTCTTTTTTTAATTTAATTAAAAATGTACAATTGAATAATTATATATATATATATATATATATATATATATATATATATATATATATATATATATATATTTAAAACAATTTTAAAAAGTTAAAATTTTTTAATAAAAAATAATTTTAAATGACAAAATAAACAAATACATAAATTAAATAAAAATGAAAAAAATATTTACAAAAAAGTCTGCCTTTTTTTAATACAAATTAAAAAACATTTAAATTACCAAACATTTAAAATAAATATTTTTAAGAACTTTTAAATATGAAAAAATAAGAATAAATGTAATTTAAAAAATAAATGAAAGACAAAAAGTTAAAACAAAAATAAAAAAATATCTCCCTCTTCCATCAGACCTGGAAGCCATTACATCATGATTATGCTTCTGAAGAGCTGATCAATAATTGAACTAGGTGTAATAGAAGAGAGAAATAACTAAAACATGCAAGACACTGGGACACGAGGACCGGAATTGAGAACTACTGGGTTAAGGTGTTTACATGGCTTTCAAAACTTCTATTTTAATCAGAATTCAATTTTAAATTCAATTTTATTTTATTTATAAAGCCCCAAATCACAACAAAGTCGTCTAACAGGGCTTTACAGAAACACAATCAATTACAGAGATATATAAATAGCATCCCCTGTCCTTAGACCCTCCTTCTCGGCAAGAAAAAACTTCCAAACCCAGTGGGAAAAAGAATAAAACGAAGGCAATAATTCAAACATCAGATCAGGTGTTTTCAGGAGCATAAAAAGGACAGATAACGTATCCATATATATGTTCTAAATAAACCTTTAACTTTAACATCAGTGCTTTGTTCTGCACTCCTCATGTGACTGTTAGTTCTGTACAGTATGGAGTGCACAAAGACAGACAGACAGACAGACAGACAGACAGACAGACAGACAGACAGATGTGTAGAGTGGCTTTATGTGACAATGAAACAAAGCTCACATTCAGCTGAGTCTGTGTCTGTCCACAGTCCTTCACTGCTTGGTTCTTTAACCAGGGCTGAAAAGGCCTGATTGTTTTTTAATGCGCTTCAGAAGCAGCTCTTAAAACGGTAGAATTCACTCAGTACCTGTTTATTTTTTCACTCCACACTTCCTTTGTGTTGCACTTGTAGATCTGAGAGGAATGTGTTAGTGTTTCCTGGACTGATGTTTGTACAGTAGGTGTAGAAGCTGTAATGTTTATTTAATCAGTGTGTCAAGTTTTTACTCTCAAAAATGTCAAGTATGGACTTTTAGGAGAAACTGCCCACACCCTCTTCTGCACTGTAGAAAAAATAATAATTAAAAGGAGGGGAAAAAAACACTGGTTTACGGGAAAAAAATGGCAGTTATGGCTGCCGGAAGAATCCTTGTTTTTCTTGATTTCTTTGTTTTTTTTAATCTACATGTTTAAAATATTAAATCTACATGTTTAAAATATTAAATCTACATGTTTAAAATATTAAATCTACATGTTTAAAATATTAAATCTACATGTTTAAAATATTAAATCTACATGTTTAAAATATTGAATCTACATGTTTAAAATATTAAATCTACATGTTTAAAATATTAAATCTACATGTTTAAAATATTAAATCTACATGTTTAAAATATTAAATCTACATGTTTAAAATATTAAATCTACATGTTTAAAATGTTAAATCTACATGTTTAAAATATTGAATCTACATGTTTAAAATATTAAATCTACGTATTTACAATATTGAATTTACATGTTTAAACATGCAGATTTAATATTTTAAAGTGTTCTACATGTTTAAAGTGTTAAATCTACATGTTTAAAATATTAAATCTACATGTTTAAAATATTAAATCTACATGTTTAAAATGTTAAATCTACATGTTTAAAATATTGAATCTACATGTTTAAAATATTAAATCTACATGTTTAAAATGTTGAATCTACATGTTTAAAATATTGAATCTACATGTTTAAAATATTAAATCTACATGTTTAAAATGTTGAAATGTTTGCAGTTTGACATGTTTTTATAGGATTATTCTCAGCTGCCAGTTTTTTTTTTTTTTTTTTTCGAAAAACATGATTTTTTTAACTGTGTAAAAGTACACTATGACATTTCTTTCTTATCTGTACTAAGAAAAAACTCCAAAAACACATCAAAATTGGATGAATAGAACATCCAACACCATATTTACACTTTGTCTGGGATTCACTAATAAGATTCTTTTTTCAGACGTGATCTTATCAAATCAGATACAATCTGACCGCATTACAGGAGCAGGATGAGCTGTGAAAATTCACACCAGCAGTATTAGTGGTGTTATTCAGGCTCTTGTGATCAATCTGCAGTTTACTCCTGAGTCATACTGACTCACCGTCTATTTCTGCCATTTCCCTGTCACCTCCTGCAGACTGTGAGGATACCAACAAGAATTTGGACAAGCAATATGGAAACTGAACTTAACACTCTACATGGATTTTTATTAAATATTTACAGATAATATCAAACTGAAACTCATATTTTCATTTATAGTAGATCAGTGGCGCCCTCTGCTGACAGAAGGAAGACATGCAGATACTTTACATTTTATTCTCTTTTTTTCCCTCTTAATTTTCCCCTTTTATCTAATAATTTAGACTTTTTATCTAATAATTTAGACTTTTTATCTGATCGTTTAGACATTTTATCTAATAATTTAGACTTTTTATCTGATCATTTAGACTTTTTATCTAATAATTTTGACTTTTTATCTGATCATTTAGACTTTTTATCTAATAATTTAGACTTTTTATCTGATCATTTAGACTTTTTATCTAATGATTTTGACTTTTTATCTGATCATTTAGACTTTTTATCTAATAATTTAGACTTCACTTACTGCACTTTATAATCCAGTTCACCTGATATTGACTAAATATTGTCATGAACAAACCTTTATCACGTGACAAAAACGAGACGAAACTAGACGTAAATGTGGGTCTTGTGTCGATAACTATAATTAAATATATATAATGCAGTTATAGGTGACCAATAAAAACTGGACAAAATGTGGCTTAAGAAATGTAAAAAAAAATTCTAAAATGTCTCTTAGTTTTTGTCGACAAAAACAAAATGAGACGTTATTTAAATTATTTTAGCCATGTTCTTATTAATTAATTAATTAATTAACTTTATTTATTTATTTATTGTTGCTGTCTCTTGCAAGGAAGTCGTCAAATTACATTATGTCCCCACTCATTTTTTTTTTTTTAATATCCCCACTAATGTCAACATCATCATTACTGCCATGACTGGAGGCCAACACCATCTGGATGGAGGAAGGCAGAGAGGCTGAGGACCACAACACCCAGGGGACCCCCTCCCAGAGGAACTATGAGCCCTTTGGTCCCTGGTGGTGGAGGCAGAGGATGGGAGCAGCCTTTACCCTTATCCCTACAACATCAATAATTGGCTCCATAGCAGTCGCCAGTACATACTCACACCCACCATAATAAATGTTTTTCCATCACACTGTATCATTATCTACAGATAGTAGATAATGATATTAACTGCACATGATGTAGAAGGTTATAGAACCAAGGTTTTTTAAAGTTCACCAACCACTCCCACTGTATGTTTTTAGCATTTTACATGAATGTTATGTTTAATATGATTTGATCTGATACATGATCATTATGAATTTTATTTGTCTATATTGTTTGTGTTTTCAGATTTAAATTCTGTTTCATGTTTTCATTATAAATACATGTGAAGTGAACATCGTTCTTTTACTCTGTTATTACTTTACTATTATCAATTGTATGTGTTATTTAATTATCCATTCTTTATACTTTTACCACTTAATGTATTTATTACACCCTAGTCCATTATTGTCAGATAAATGGAGGACTGTGCTTGGAGGGTCGGTCAACGGGAGGATTCTAGGGACCCCAGGGTTCTGGGTGGGTCTCATACTGGGGGTCAGTGGTTGAACCTACAGACAGTTTGACCCTTCATTATCCACCGTCAGACCTTTGGTGGGAGGGGGACTGTAGTCTGTAGACTAGTGCATATGGACCTAACCCTTAACCTTGTCATAACCCTAACTCTAACCCCAGCTGTAACTCTAACCCTAACCTTGACTCTTCATGAACTTGTAGAAACACATAATAAAGCTATCACTAAATATTTAATAAACATGTGATTAACATCTTTCATATTTGTATTAAACATGTTATTATCACTTAGCATGTTTATAACATAACCCCTGTAATATCAATTCTAACTAAAAATAAAGATGTAATAACGATGTTATTAACACATTCACATGCTATTAATACTTACTTACCTTGTAATAACACAATAAACATAATAAACATGTAATGAACATGTAATTAACACTTACTTAACCCTAACCTTAATGCTCAGTACACAGTATTTGATGTGGTGTAAACATAGACGCAGAAAGCTCATAGTGCATATATATGTATTTATTTATTAATTAGTTTATTTATCAGGGACAATGTTACACAAAAGTGCCAAGTTTTAGCAAAAATGGTAATTTGCAAACACAGTCCCTGAACATGTTTTAAATATGGCGCTCAGGGTAATAAAATCCATGGATAGAACACGTTATGAACACCCTGTGACATTCAGAACAGGCAGATAACTGTATATTTTTTTCCTATTGAGGTTAAGGTGTTAAAACACTTTCTATCTCACCTCTATGTGCTCCACCAGCTCTTACAGGTCACTTTGGTTTCTATGGTGACCAACACATGTCAGGGACACCAGATCATAAAACTGTCAATTCAATGACTTTTATATCATATTGGAAGAGGATCAATCACTAATCAGTATTGATAGTGAATGATTAAACAGATGTGTATAAGTGAGGGGTCGCCACATGCAGCTGCCAAAGGTCGCAGAACAGTTTATGGAATAAAAGTGCAACAGCGTGGGATATAAACCTACAGAAAATGAGTTATTCACGAATAAATACAATTAAACAAACAAACAAACAAACAAACTGTGTGTGCTTTCTAACAGATGGAGCAGGAGGTCGACAGGCAGAGGGAGGCGGCATCTGCAGGAAACCTGGTGTTTGTGCTGAAGAAGGAGCAAAGACTGAAGGAGAAGCTCTCGATTTACCGCTCGATCTACGTTCCGATAGAGGTCACAGGTACAAGCGGCTGAAATGAGTTTATTTCTCGGGGTGGGGGGGGCTCAGCCTTAGAGATACGGTGAGAAGGAGGGACTCGGAGTAGAGCCGCTGCTCCTCCATGTCCAGAGGAGTCAGCTGACGCCTCCCTGGGGAGGTGTTCAAGGCATGTCCATCTGGGAGGAGACCTCTGGGTCGACACAGGACACGCTGGAGGGACTATATCTCTGGGAATGCCTCGGGATTCCCCTGGAGGAGCTGGGATGAGGGAAGTCTGGACTGCTGCCCCTGCGACCCGGACACGGATAAGTGGGAGACGACGACGGAAACACAGACACACACGACCGGCGAGAGAAATAGTGAACGAATGAACTTTCCCATCTTCTTCTTTATAAAGGTTTCAGCCAATCACCAACTGCCACCTGAACACAGGGAACAGAACATAAACCCATAATTGTCATATTCTGTGTCTTTGTGTTTCTGTTTTTTCTCTCTCTGTCTCTGTGTTTCTTCTCCCTGTGCTTTATCCCTGTTTGGTTTCTTTTCACCTTTCACCCTGTGTTGCCCGCCAAGGCTGATTGGGGATGCGACTCACCTGGTGAGCTCAGCTGGGCTCATCAGGTGAGGTGTGTATATAAGACCTCATTCTATCCTGTGTTCCTTGCCAGATTATCACATTTAGAAACCTCTGATATTCCTGAACACTATTCCTGTTCCGTGTTTCCGTGTTCCGACCTGTTTTCTGTTTGACCTTGTCTCCTGCCTCTGTATTCTGCCTGACCCTGTTAGTACTGAACCTGGACCGGATTCCGCTACACGTCTCGCCGCCAGCCCCGACCCTGGATTGGACTCTGATTCCGATCCAGCTTTCCCCTCGGATGAGGGAAGGTCCGCTGACTTCAGTTCGAACTCACCACACAGTTCTCTGAAAGACTTTAAAGGGGACTTCCCCTACATCGGCATAATTATCTATTTTAGTGGACTGTAATTAATAAACAGTTTGAACTCTAATTCGTGTCTGTGGTTCTGCGCTTGGGTTCTCCTTGGCGCTTTACAATAATAATGACCAAGAGTCAAAACAAAACAAATATGAAAAACCTGAAATGTGCCTTTGACTAAATGTTTTGTCTATTTGTAGCAACACTTTTATGTTTAAATGTTGTTAATGACAGTAATAAACTGAGATGTAATATTGAAGACATGGTTCTTCTTTTAGTTCCAAACTCCAAAAATATTAACGATATTATGGGAACACGTAGGATGTTGATTTTATGTACACAAATATTTTATCTGGGGTTGAAGTCTATTAATTTATCTTTATTTATTGATTTATTGTTTCATTGTGTGAGTGTTTTATCTGCGTGTGTCTGGTTTTTTTATTATGTTTTGTGTTTATTTTGATTGTCCAGCACTTTGGCCAACTTTGTGGTTGTTTAAATTTGTGTTCTATAAATAGAAATGGACTGGATTATGTCTGTTACCAAATGTTTGTGTAACATCCTGTGTAATATACATGTAGAAATAATAAATTGAGTCATAATATCGTCAAAATTGCATTCATTTTTCAAATGAAATTCTGATTTTTTTTTTCTTAAAATTTAAATATTTTCATGATTTAACTTTTTTTTTGTACTAAAACAAAGATGTCACTAAAACTAAAATAACCCAATACCCTCTGGATGTAATTCCACTGGTTCACTTCAGACGTCTAAATCTAATGCACTTGTTTTGTTCTTCGTGATGGGAATGACAACATGCATTAGCTGAAATGAGGAGGGGTATTAACCTTAGAATGCGTCAGAAAGCACAGGTGACTCACAGTGAAATGGTTGAAAACAACATCAGCGGCCGGTGACTCACCGCCACCTTAGACCTGTCCTGAGGTGAATGCACCGTCCATGGAGGGGAATCACTTTAGAGGATTAGTTCTGTCATCTGTCTGGATTAAACACAGAGCTTACCTGCCCATCTGTCCACCTCAAACCCAAGTGGAATCTCTTAGTTTACACGTCACAGGCCTCACCAATCATCATTCGTTTTTCAAAATAAAACCAAAAATAAGAAAAAATAACTTATTTCTTCATTATTTGTTTCCAAAACCAAAATGAAAAATGGATAGTGATGCGTTTCTTCAGTTTTACTTTTGTGTTTAAATGAATAATAGAAAAAAACAGAAAACTGCCTTTTCTCATTTTATCCAATTTTGACCTGAAACAAATTGAATAAACCAGAAATGAATCTTAACAACTTAAAGAAACATGTCCATCAGATTTAAACATCATTATAGAATATGACACCAATTTTCTCCGTGGTCATATCTTCAGGTCTTAGGGTGACCCTCTTAGTTTCCCCAAATAGGACGTAGGTTTCCATCTTTGTCACTGTGGGTTTACTCAATTTGTTTTAGGTCAAAATTGGATAAAATTGAAATCAGCCATTATCCATTTTTTTCCCCTTATTCATTTAAATATACACAATAAAAACTGTGTCGTTATCACTTTTTTTTCATTTTAGTTTTGGAAACAAATAATGAAGAAATGGCTGGAGATGCATGTTATGAAATAATACAGGTTTACATTTGTCCACTGATGATTGACACTGGTGGGTTCTGTAAGAGTGACAGAAATGATATGGTGATAGTTAGCAATAGACTGGTGATAGTTAGCAATAGACTGATGATAGTTAGCAATAGACTGGTGATAGTTAGCAATAGACTAGTGATAATTAGCTCTAGACTGATGATAGTCAGCTCTAGACTGGTGATAGTTAGCTCTTGACTGGTGATAGTTAGCAATAGACTGGTGATAGTTAGCAATAGACTAGTGATAGTTAGCTCTAGACTGGTGATAGTTAGCAATAGACTAGTGATAGTTAGCTCTGGACTGGTCACAGTTAGCTCTATGGTAATAGTTAGCAATAGACTAGTGATAGTTAGCTCTGGACTGGTGATAGTTAGCAATAGACTAGTGATAGTTAGCTCTGGACTGGTCACAGTTAGCTCTATGGTGATAGTTAGCAATAGACTAGTGATAGTTAGCTCTGGACTGGTGATAGTTAGCAATAGACTAGTGATAGTTAGCTCTGGACTGGTCACAGTTAGCTCTATGGTGATAGTTAGCAATAGATTAGTGATAGTTAGCAATAGACTAGTGATAGTTAGCTCTAGGCTGGTGATAGTTAACTCTAGAAGTCAACAAGTGTCATAATTACAGAAGTTAGGTTGAGCTGTGTTGTGTATCTACAAGAACAATCCTGTGAAAATGCTAGTTAGTAAGTATTCTACATAGTATTTGTCTTTAAAGTATTTAATTCTGAAGTTCAAGAATGTAAGAGTAGTCTCACATGTCTAACCCTAATGTTCCTTATACACAGTTATGTCACGTCAAAGAAAACTATAGAGGATATTTAGTATAGATGTCTTGTATAATGCTCTGTATAAAGTTGTCATAATGTTTTATTTGTGCACTTGTATTTCTAGTCATGAATCACCTTTAATTTGATTCAATGGTAACATGCTGAGTCCCAGTTTCACCAAAAGAAGTAGAAATATTTTCTACCAATTTAAAAACGTTGCAGTGGCGTTCTGAGGAAGATCAGTCGATGTTTATTGTTAAATTTGTTTTTATTTTTTTGCTTTTGTAACTGTGAGACATGGCAGGTTTTAATTACACAGGATGTTTTTGAGCAGTCAGATGTAACACCCAGATGAAGAGATGCTCTTCAGAAGTCATTTCTTACACCAGCTCGAGAGAGAGAGGATGGAGGTGTTGTTGTTGTGACTTAATAGGGGTCAAAGTTCAACCATCAATTTATTCAGCAGTGTAACACAGTGGCAGATGTGGAGGAGGATACACCGCTGCTGCTGCTGCTGCTGCTGCTGCTGCTGCTGCTGCTGCTGCTGCTGCTGCTGCTGCTGCTGTGGATTCCAAGGCCACTGTGAACACCCAGTATGTGCAGAATAAACCATGTGAGGTTAGCAGCTCTCCTCACACCTACACACTGAATAAACCAACAAACCTTCATATCCACCTACATGTACTGCTCATTCTCTCTCTCTCTCTCTCTATTTTTCTTTCTGTATCTGTCGCTATACTTAATATTTCCTTCAGTTAGCACTTTTTTTTTCACCCTTGTGTAAGTCATGCGTGACTTATTCTGAGCCAGTGAGACTCATTAGCAGCGAGAAGTTAATTCACCAGTGCTGACCTCTCTTGCCAAACCCATAGTACACTAACACTGTCCTCAAAAACAACATCCTCTAATTTCTCTCTCTCTCTCTCTCTCTCTCTCTCTCTCTCTCTGTCTGTCTTTCTCTGCTCACCCCACTCTGTCCTCTTTATCTGCCTCTTCATCGCTCTCTAGCTCCCTTTCAGCTGATGGAGCTTATTGTGGACAAATAGGCTTAGGAGGGTCACTATGGCAACAGCGAATCGTAAAAAGCTACATAAGCACTTCATCAGGAAGCGTTCTGCATTGGCTCCCGTCGGAGAGGGTGCCCCCCAGCATCCTGCAACAAGTAAAGACAGGCCAAAGTGGCTCCTGGGAGGAGGAGGAGGGAGGAGGAGGGAGGAGGAAAAGGAGGCGGATAGTACTGGAGGACACTGAGCGAGAGAGAGAGAGAGAGAGAGAGAGAGAGAGAGAGAAAAAGCATTTCTACATTTTGGCTTTTTATTCAGCCCTTCCAGTCTGTTCATATCCGTCCAATGAGTGGGAGCTTTTCACATATTGCTTTTCAATCACTTCAGTTCACTTGGAGACAAAGAAAAACTTAAGAAAACGAAGTAGAGGTAAGAAAAATCTGTTTTTATTGCTTTAATTAAACCCTGATAAAGTAAATACAACTATTAGATTAATCACTATTAGAATAAAAATGTGATTCCAGTTACTTAAATTTCTTTTTTTTAATGATTTATTTATTTGTCTTTTTTGTGTCTATGAACTTATTTTATTTCTTTATTTATTTTTTTTGTTTAGTGGCCAAAACAACACAAATTAGGAGATATTTTTTGGCTTTGGGTGATACTTTTCCCATATTTTCTAAAATTATATTAATCAAGCAACTCATTAAATTATAAGCAGATTACACAATGTCAAATAAAAGCCTTTGACACAACCCTGAAAAGCTGAAATGTCTGATAAAAGAGTTGATTAATCTTACATTTGTAATCCTACTCATAAATGCATCATATGTGTTCACATTACTGCACTGCTTTACTATGTGGCTCCATTTTATAGATGAGTTGAGAAGTAAAAGGAGTCTGTCATTAATCTGTTTGTTTTGCAAAACCTGGTCTCTGCACATGCTAAGAATCTGACCTACACCTATACAATATTTGAGGTCAGAGTAGAGTGAAGGTAGAAAACAACCTGCAACATGTGAACGAACAGATGGAGATCCTGAAGTAGCCGAGAATAGAACAGAAGAATGAACAGAAAGAAGGTGTTATCTGCTTCCAGTAGCAAACTTCTAAGATAATACTGATATTTAATATCATTTTGGTCAATAGTCAAGGTTGTTATGTTACTTTGTCTTTTTTATTTTGTATTTTTGATAACACTGCTCTACATTTTATTTAGAAAATATCTGCTTCAAACATTAAATGTGTTAAATCTAACATACTTTAATAAGATGAATCAGAAAACAAATGACTTTAGTGTTAGTTAGTTTATGTTTTGAATATATATAATAATGTGTTATTCCACATATATGCTGGTTTATGTTCATGTATACAATGGATTAGTAAATATTCCAGTAGTAAGAACCTGTAAAGTGAATGGATCATAAATAGATCTGACACTAATATTCCTTTGGACTAAAACATATTCTTTTGTTAATTCTAAGAATTTCACATTTTGACCCCAGACTTATTTTGGAAACTGTACATGTACACACAGGATTTGTAAATCTAGAGGTGACAGGTCTTTTAAAACCGCCTGTTATTCACCTTCTTCTGCTCCTTCAGCCAAGGACAGTATCGACAGTTTTAAAATCACCTGAAAAAACATTCTTGTTTAAAAACAGGTATTTTAATCCAACACTGACTGAAGGCCGTTACCACCTGACTCCATAGAACATCTTTATTGGATCATAGTTTTATTTAAATTGTATTTTAACTGTATTTTAATTGAATTTAATAGTAATTCAGTTGTATTTTAATTGGTTTGATTGTCACCGTAAAGCACTTGGTGATTTTATCTGTGAAAAGTGCTATATAAATAAAGCTTACTTACTTAAATATTTAACTAGAAAGAACCTGTAAAGTGAATGGATCATAATGTACAGACAATGTTTGGAAGTAGATCTGACACCAATATTCCTTTGGACTAAAACCTATTAAATGGTTAATTATAAGAATTTCACATTTGGACTCAGATTTATCTCGTAAACTTGAGCCAACCAGCATTTAAGACTTGAGTTTTCTTTATCAGTGACACAAAATGTCATTCGTTTTATTCCGGAAGCATTTTACTTGTAGACCAGTGTAATAGGTATTATTACATAGTGAACTATGTTATTAAATTTCCCAGAAAAATGAAAAAAGTTGCAACTGCATTTCGTAATACTCTTCTCAAAATGTAATACCCTGTTATGTAATTTGGCAAAATGAATTACATAATGCATTAGGTCAGGTTATTATTAAATGCAGCAGTTTATTACAAAATGCAGCTGAACACCTTTCTTTAACATCGTATTCCAAAACTAATATTAGCAACACATCAGTGCATCCCATCTGTAACTGCAGCAATATGCAAAACTGTCTCTCCTCAAACATTCTGCATCCTACAGATCAGTGGCCTTGATCACAGAAAAAACAAACAAAAGACTAAACTGCAGGCAGCAGCTGTGGAAGAAGAGATGACACCTGTAGAACAAAGAACCCACAGAGCCGGATATGAAGCAACTCGCTTAAGGGAAAACGTCCCAATTCATGAAGCAGCCTGTAAAAAAAAAACAAAAAACATTACAGAATCATATTTTTTGTGTCATCTACAAAAAGCAGTTAAAAGCAACCAGAAGCAAATACAGGGATGAGGTATTAGCGATGGTACCATGCAAGGGGCGTGGGATTTGAGGGTAATCTCTGAACAAATTTCAGATATAAATGTATTTTTAGACGATTATACCTTCAGTTTGCAGTAAACAGAGGCACAGCTGCAGTGCTTTAAGCTCCTCTTTCAAGAATATGTCATATTTTCAAATAAAAATCTGAAGTGTCAATTTTATATCATTATTATTAAATATATTTACTATAAATTTGGAAAATGTATATATATATATATATATATATATATATATATATATATATATATATATATATATATATATATATATATATATATATATATATATATATATATATATATATATATTTATATATATATATATAAACAGGGCAGTAAATGATTTTCACAGGAGACTGAAGGTTGATATTATAACATGAATTATAATTATTATAATTTACATTTTAATGGAATTACATTTTTTTCCTTGAATATTAGTTCAGAGAATAAATTCTACATTTCTTATAGTTATATAATTTATTAATATATAATTATAAGTTCAACAGTTTTTATTGGTTTAATCTGATTTAACTAAATGCTGCAAATTTTCATGTAATAAAATGCAAATCTATCTATCTATCTATCTATCTATCTATCTATCTATCTATCTATCTATCTATCTATCTATCTATCTATCTATCTATCTATCTATCTATGCCCTATAGTCTTTATGTTTCATTTATATTATTATAACTCACATTTGCTAATAATAGAAGTATTAATAAAATGATGAAAGTCCTCACAATGATCACAAACAAATACTTGAAAAACAATAACATGAATTGTCGTATCAGTGTGAGATGGACTCAACATGGTTTAATAAATAAAGGATACAGAATGTGTGAGTTTATGTTTTCATAAGT
Source organism: Siphamia tubifer (assembly GCA_020466265.1). NCBI lineage: Eukaryota > Metazoa > Chordata > Actinopteri > Kurtiformes > Apogonidae > Siphamia > Siphamia tubifer. The sequence continues at coordinate 36,918,104 of CM035805.1, forward strand.
CACACATGCTCGTGCCTCTTCAGAATTAATTACGTGAGCGGTAATAATGTGTGTTTGGTTTTAACTGGAGGTCACATCCAGGTCTTCCTCTGATCTCCATCCCTCATCAGGGGCCATGGCCTCGTGGTTCAGCTGGAATGAGCCTTATTACCGGAGCCCTCGCAGGGACCCGGCCGACGTGGTCACCGACACCCTGATGCTGGAGTTCAGCTGGCAACTGAAGGAGGCTGAGAGGCAGCATAAGGAGAGGGAGAACGAGTACCGCCGCCTCAAGACCGGAGTGGACTACAGCTGGTTGGCCAGCACGCCACGGTCCTCCTACAGCATCAGCACCGGAGAGAGACTGGGCCTGGAGGACCTCTGCGCCAAGGTCCCCCCGTCTGCCTGTGGCCTCGTCATACTCAGGTCAGGACAGATGGGTGCATTTACAGAGATTATCCAGAGTAACATTCATTTCAGATCATTTTTTAGATGATTAGGACGACATTAAAATCACACCATTTGGATGAACATTGATATATTTTTATTTTGCCAGTTTGAGCCAAACTGTTGTTGTTGTGTAATGTGAGGGGTTGGAATTTAAAAGCAATGCTTCTTCCATCTCCTATTCAAACCTAGTGTTGTTTTTGACTGTTCACTTGTCATTTAAGTGTAAACTGTGGTTACAGGTTTGAGATAAACATGATGATCTGTATTTTCTTCTGTGAATATGAGGAAAATTATAGAATAGACATTTATTTTCCATCTGTGCAGGACACATGGGGACTTTTACATAAAAACAAGAATAGAAGATAGAACTGTATAAAAACAAAGGAGATGGAAGAAGCATTGCTTTTAAATTCCAACCCCTCACATTACACAACTCATCTCAAAACATCACACTACAGCAATATACAACTACATAAAACTACAAAACTACATAAAACAAGTGGTGCCTAACACAACAAACTCCGCCCCTCTTGCACACCTTTGACCTGATTTGTCCTCGCTCAAAAACAAACTGTGACCTTTGACCTACGTTCACTCCCCAAAACAAGTGTTTTCTCAATGATAAGAGATGGGGCAAATCAGGTACTACTTCCTGTAGCCTTGGTGAGATGCGTCACATGATGTTGTTGTGAGCCGTCTTATAGGCTACTTCAGGAGGTTAATTAACTGGTTGTAATTGATTTGATTTGATTTGATTTGATTTGAAGGATTTATTTCGAACATGTGCAAAGTGCAACAATAATCAATACAACAATAATAATAATAACAATGACATGTCCAAAAAGGAGTAGGATGAAGCATAAGCTTATTTAATCCTACCCCTTCTTCACTTCCCCAATAACCTAAATTCATCTTATAGTAATATAGTGCATAGTACAAAAAAATGATGATAATAATAAAAATAATAAGAATAAGAATAATAACAATACCAATAATCAATAACTGAAGTACTAAACATAGACATATATACAAAAAAACAAAAAAAACAAACTAAAAACAAATGAGCAGATAGGAAAGTAGGTAAAAAATAGTTTTTTTTGTTGTTGTTTTCTTTTTTCCTTCCTTCCTTCTTCTTCTTTTCCCTTTCTTTTTTTTCTTTCCTTTTTCTAAGTTGTCTGCATTTTGTTCTTATTTTATTTTTCTATTCATTCACTTATTTTATTCATGTATATATTTATTTTTTATATCTTTTAACCCCACAAAGGGGGAGTCAACAGTGCTCGAGATCAATGCATATTCCAGTCTGGCAGACATATACTAGACTATTTAGTGCATGTGTGTGACCATCATCGGTCCTCCCCGAAAGCTGAGCAGACATCCCCCATTAGAACTCTCCCTTACAAGCCAGTGAGGACAGTGCTGGGGTATGAAGGGTATGAAGGGAATTTTAAGTCTTATAGTTATTAAAATGCTCCAGAAAAACATCTTAAACCTCACTTTTAATTAGAGTTATGTCAGTAAAGAACAATAAAATATCACAGTTGTATTTGTGTGTACATACAGACCCTGCAAATGAATTTAAAAAGCTGAACCACATGAGCTGCCTTTGCTGTTCATTTTATTTTCCGACCAAATATAACAAACTATTGGAAGAAATATCTGATCCAGATCACAGCTAAACTTAATTAGTGGTCTTTGGCTTCAGACAAACAAACACTGTGCTTTGGCAGCTGCCGGGCATCTTTGGCAGAGCAGTGTGTTGACTAACTTGTCTGTCATCACACACATAACTCTGTAATGCCTCAGATTTCCCATCCTCTCTAATCTGCAGCCATGGTTGGACTCTGTGGAGCGTCTGTTCACACACAGCTGCCCGGGGCCCAGGTGTCTTGTTAAAAATTGACAGGTTTGCGTAGGAAGTTTGCAAGGTGTAAATCCAAATCCAATCCAAGCGAGGTGCTAAAAGCTCAGTGGCACCAAATCACCTGACAACGCTGTGTTTTTATTTTAATTGGCTGCAAAGACATGGAGTTCTCAGTTGTCAGATTCCCTGTGAAGTGTAACTGCCTGATCATCTTCTCCAGAGGGAAGAACATTTCCATTTTGTCATAGAAAATACATTTATATTCATCATATTCTAAGAAGTGACCCTCATATTTCATTTTCATTTATTTTGAGCAAACGATTAAACAACACAAATAGCTTTCATACAACAGTGTCCGACAACATAAAGAGTCCCAACAGAATATATGCAAGAGCAAAACATTAAATTAATTTGTTCGGACTCAAAAAAAAGAGTGGGAAGAAGAGAACATTTATTTAATCCCACCCTGAGTTCTCACCAGAAACGTAACCCTTTATGGGACTTATTAAAGGTGTCATTCTGCTGAAAACCACTTTTCCACTTTTGGAATCTGATGGGTCACCCAGACTTATCAACACATGCTCCTTTGACAGTGGTTCATCACCTCCACTGGCTGCATACTGCAATCACAGAAAACAACAAGAGGAACCAGGGACCCAGAAAAAGACGGTCCTTCTGACGTCAGGTGGACTTTAGCGTCACCCACGTGAGGTTAAGCCAGTCTCTGGCAGTGAATCTGAAGTAGCATTAGCATCTACAAGAGAAGACAGCGCCACAGTAGCTGCTGCACAAACTGGAAAAAAAATGGCGGATCAAACTGGTTCATGTGCTCTCTGTGGAAATAAAGCATGTTTTCAGAACAAGCAATGGCATGAAACCTAGCTGGGTGCTACTCTGGTAAAGGTAAACACATACAGAGTGAGAGGGGAGAGGGGAGTTGTCCTTCACACATTCTGAGCCAATCAGAGACGCCGTGTCAACGCGTCGTGGACATGTATGAGGAAGTACCGGTAAACTCTGTTGTTTGACCTCAAGTCATTTTTCTATTGTGTAAAAACAGCTGGAAACAAAACAATGCTGACATTTTTTTTAAGAACCAACAGATAATATATTCAATAACAATGGAGAACACAGGAATATTCATGAAATAATGATGGAATGACACCTTTAACAAGTGGCAACTTGGCAAATAACAGTATATATTAAAACAAGTCTCCAGGTTTCAGTCTGAACATCCAAAGAAAAGGAAATTAAAAAAAAAAAAAAAGCAGCCAGCTACCTCCAGTAACATCCCGTAGAAGGAGTCAGCAAAATGTATCATTCAACTCAAATTTATATTTATATTTAGCCCACTCATTTTAAATTTACCAGACACATGCCCCCCGCCCCCATCCCAGTTCATTGGTCTAATTGTTATTCCCCAAAAATATTATATAACCTATTATGTTGACCAGCCAAAGTGATTGTAATCACAGTAATTTTCTCCTTTGTACATATATATATATATATATATATATATATATATATATATATATATATATATATATATTTTTTTTTTTTTTTTTTTAAACCGTCCTGTCATTATGTAAGTGTAGACGCTAAAAATTCAATGGCTTTTAAAATTTAAAATCTGATAAAATAAATTTGCTTCCATAAAAATCTACCCAAATCCTGGCAGAAAAATACAAATCGACACTTAAAGAAAATACATATGGCTGATGTGACACATTGTACATTTATTTTAACTTTGATTTTTAAACAATGCATTTTATTTTATTGTATTTTATTGCAGGGCTGAGTTCTCATGTGATACTGTGAGTGTGTTTTTGAATTAGGAGGAGTTTCTGAGAATCGGTCTATTTTAAGGCTTGTTATGTCCAAAGCTCTCTCTCTCATAGAAGGAGGTGTAATTGGAGGGTCCGCAGGGGTCTGGTGACATTGGTTCAGAGCTGATCATCCACATTAACTTTGCAATTACATACAGTAGACAGTGTTACATCTGTATCTGTGATGGATAGAATACATGGATGATGTTTGGACGTATGTTAAGAGTTTTAGCAGGAAATAACATGTGGAGCAGGTCATGTGATTTGGAATTAACACACTTCCATTCCATATAATTTGTTATTTTCCATATAAAATCTAATTGCAAAAAAAGGAATATTTGTCATGATTATATTAACTTAATAAAAATAACTAAATTATTTTTGAACAAGTTTGTTTTATTTTTCTACAGTCCTCTAAATATTGCGACAGTTCCCATTCACTTTGAATGGACGTTCCCAGCGTTCTGCGGGCAGATTTTTTTTTGACAACCACCCGCTGCACCATTAACACCCGCTGCACCATTAACACCCGCTGCCAATGGCAATGAGTTTTGTCACTTCAGATTCACGGTACCGTATCACTCCGCAGGTAGTTCGGCCACTTTGAAAGTAAATATTCACTACATTACAACAACTATTTTATCCAGTTAGAGTAGTTGCCGTAATAAGCTGTAATAACCCATAGAATAAGCGCGTAACTATTAAAAATATTTCCCTTCGGGGTGGAACAACATCCCTCCATCACTTTGTGTGTGTGTGTGTGTGTGTGTGTGTGTGTGTGTGTGTGTGTGTCCGCAGAGACATATCATGTTGTAACTCAATGAATACTTGAGATATCACCATGAAATTACATGGGCATATACATATAGCTAATGTGCATCAGATGTAATGATACATTTGAGTAAAGGTCAAAGGTCACGGTCACAATTAACTAAAAGTTCAAAATCACATGACCAGTTATAACTCAAGAACGGAGGGTCACAGAAATTTGGTACCAAACTATGTGGAATGAAGAGTTCTATAATTCTCATACTTGGTGTTTTCACCTACGACTAATAGTTTTTGAGATCTCTGGAGGTCAAAGGTGACATGTCGTAAAATTTTACTTGTGTAACACTGTGTGTGTCATGAAGACATATCACTATAACTTAATCAATACTGGATATATGATCATAATATTACACACACTGACGCATATATACAAATAACGAAATTGTCAATATTGCAAAAGGTCAAAGGTCATGGTTGCATTTAGCAGAAAGGTCAAGATCACATTATTGGCTCTAATTCAAGAACAGGTTGTCATAGAAATTTTAAATTGGCACAAAATAGGAGTGAGTTTAGACATTGTGTGAATACTAGTTTCTCATGAGCTTATTGTGTGTGTTATGTGGACCAGATTCAGGGAGGTCATGCAGACCAACGAGCCCGAGGTGCACGATGTGTCGTCTCTGTTTCGCTCCGTCCTCCTGGAGGCTCTGGACCAGCTGAAGGAGGAGCAGGAGGCGCAGAGACTCGCCCGCCAGTGGAACAACAAACGTGCCATGAGCATGTCCCTCATGAACTTCAGGTCCAGGATTAAGATCAACCCCTTTGGGAGCACGGTGGGCCTGACTTCTGCGGCGGCCGAGGGGGCGGGGCTGAGCGACCTCAAGACGGTGTCCGAGGACGTGGAGAGAGGGATGGACCGGGACGAGAAGTCTCAGAGGGTCTGGAGCATGCCCGACTTCAGATATAAAAATGCTAACAGCAGTAAGGTGGTGTGAAGTATTCAGAGGACTAGTGACGGGTGTCCTGCTGGACCCTCCTCTTCTCAGTATGACACCACTCAGCATTTGATCCAGTTCACTTCTTCATCTTTCCATGTCAGAGGATGAACCGCAGTGTCAGGTCTTCTGTACCTTGAACACTCATATTTGTGGATCAGGTTTTTTTTTCCTTCTTCTTTGTATGACATCATCACCTCTTGCAGTGATGCCTCTTAGAAATTTGCACACATTTTTTCCCTGTAATGGCACTTAAGTAAAGAGAGCTATTATTGTAGCTTGATTCAGATGTTCACAGTATATGAGGAAAAAATTATGAATTAATAAAGACGCACAATGCACAGAACAGCCTAAGTATTGAATTACATATTTCTATACAAACTTAACACAAGGTTTCAATAAGTTAAATAAACATGAATTCAATAATAAAAAAAAAAAAAAAAAAATTTCACATTGTATTCCTAATATTGGGTAATTGCAGAAATATGGATGTTTTTTTTCCCCCCTTTTTTCATGTGGATTTGTTTTTCTGACATCACATTTTTCACGGCTGCAATATTCAGATATTTTCCATAGATACTTTCTAAAGACTGACATAAACCTTGACATTAAATTGTGATAGTTTTTCTCTCTTCTGTCAATTTAGTCTTCAAGGTAACCAAGCTGAATGAAAAACTCTGTACTCTTAAGATGGATTCAAAGAATAGAGATGTGTCTAAGGGAAACATTTCCACGTAAATCTTTTCAGCTTTTTTTATTGCTGTTTGTCTTCGGTTTGTCACAGCAAAATGCAACGATACACAACAGATTTACTCCATCATCCAAATACAGAAAAGCTTTCAACTGGTTTGACTAATGTTGATTGTGTTTTATATTTTAATTGAATAAAATGACAGATATTACACATTTGGGGGAATGTTGTGACTGAGACACACACTGCAGAAGGATTCTTGCATCATTTCGAACAACATTTACACTTTTATATCAGTACACACTGATCACACCAACTCCCACAGATTTTAATGTGGAAATTTAACCATTGGAATTCTACAAAACATAGACATATGAGTAGTTATATAGGAGTCCATGAATCAATATTGTTGACGGATAAAAAAAAAGAAAAAAAAAAAAAGACTAAAATAAGAGAAAAAAAAATCGTAACTACAGTTTAAACTCATCTCAGAGCGACTCTGGTCAGACATGAAACATGAGAGGAAAATGCTCATCATTAACAGTTGACATTTCACAGCAACACCAGGTCTGCTCAGTGAATATGCAGCTCCTGGTCTCAAAGCATTGAACTTTGCTTTAAGACGCACTCCCAGCTTGTCATTGAAAGTTCTACTTATCTCAGAAAAACATCTGTATCGATTTTGCTGAAAAGCTGCACGTTGGTTCCTGAGTTCTGCTGATGTGTCCATTCTACTGACAACCTCCAGTCACAGGGTAGAGTTTAAGAACTCAAGAAGCTCTGCTCGATTTTTATCTCTCTGTAACAGAAACGTATGGAAGGCAGAGCACATTAGAATCATTTACCATCTAGAAAAGGAAACTTAGACAGTGACCAATTTTGTGTTTTCTATAAAAAAAAGAAAGAAAGATGAGAAGATGAGAGTACCTGTTTGTCTTTCTTTGACTTCTTTACTTTCATCTTGATCTTCTTCCCTGAGATCATGCTGTACTTGCCACCTTTCTTCCTCTCTTTCAAGTACTGAAATAAAAACAAATGTAAACTAAGTGTTACCTCTACAGGGTGCATGCTCTTTACTGACCCCCCCCCCCAAGACCTTCACTTTATGTACTTTTATATTTGTACTTGTACTTTTGTTTACCTACTTTTTTAGCTGAGATTGTCCCTGTTTTGTTGTTTTGTGTAGTAGAAAAGTTAATTTCATAATGAACAAAGGCATAATATTCACAGTAAATTATGTTTTACTGACAGAAACATTCTCAAAACATATGGAAAAGACAAAAGTGCATGATATCACACAAACAAATTTCACCAGAATCATTCCACTATCGACCAGTTAAGTGAAATCATATCACTTTGTTATGTGCTTTCCTCATGTGTTTCATATTTTTTAAACGTTCCCTAAAATTAAACTATAACACAAACTTTTTTCAATACTTTCAAGACTTCCATACAAAATTCCAGACTCCTCAAGGTCTTGAAAAAAAGCATTTTGAAATTCCATTTTTAAGACTTTCAAGACCTGTGCAAGCACCCTGCTCTAAGAAAAACTATATTTTAAATTGTATTGGAAATGGTGATTTCTACAAGGTTCAATAACACAGAATGAATTCTTAAATCTCCTTAAGATGAAAATAAAAGAATAAACAGTTTTCATAGATACTTAGTTAAAGTTACTGTGTAAAGAGTCACATCAATGACACATAATATAAACTTTAACGGCAGAGAAGATCCCACAATACCTTGGAGATCTGAACAGGACCAGAATTGTCGTCTTTTGTTTTCTTATCCTTCTTACGTTTATGTCGCTTTTCTTTCTTCCCTTTCTGGTCCAGAAAATAAACATATACATTAAGTGAAATCATCATTTCACATTGTTTATGAAGGCAACTACATGCAAAATATTACTTTTTTGTGTTGTTTCTCTTTTTTTCTTTTCTTCGACTGCTTTCTGGATTTACTTCGTGAATCTTAAAAAAAAAAAAAAGGAAATAAAAAGATGTTTTAATATTTATAAAAACACATTTAATATTTGATCTTACACAGTAGTGTATAACAATACTCATAAAATGCAGTTTATTTTAACTTACCGCTACTACTAGAGCTACTCCTACTGTGACTCGATGATTGTGAAGAACCCGATGAAGAGGACTGTGATGAGGAGGAAGATGAAGATGATGAGGATGAACTTGAGGAGGATGAAGAGGAAGATCTACTCCGGCTGCGTTTCCGTTTCTTTTTTTCCCGTCCTGATAAAACAGAACACTCAACAAATCAGATTTAACAGCCATAGCTTCCAGCAGACACAGGATATGACATAGTTATTTTATAAGGCAAAAAATAACCCTGCTGAACTTAATAATAACATAACAGTTGGAATTCTATACCCAAGGAACTTATTGTATTGCATTGCTAAAGGTCAGATGGATCACAGATAATAAACTTTTACCATTTTATTAAATCCATTGAACCTTTTTTTTTTATCTGCTGGCACTGGTCACTTTCTGTTCTACAGAGATATTATCTTCAAGGAATTGTGAAAAATTTCTGCTAAAATTGTTGGTACTCCCTCAAGGATCTTCTTGTCTCTGAAAAAGGATAGATGCATTATTGCTGATATGATCCATCCATTGTCTGGTGAATTCAGATTGCTCCCATCAGGCTGTTGGTACAGCCAGTGATCACGCAGAACCAATGGGTTAAAAAAAAAAAAAGAAGTATGTCATGCTATCTCTCATCCATATGGTTAATGACATTTAATTATTAATATCAGTATTGTTACCTCTGCCAAGGAGGTTATGTTTTTGCCGACGTTTATCTGTTTGTCTGTGTTCAAGATAACTCGAAAACGTATGGACGGATTTTGATGACATTTTCAGGATATGTTGGAAATGTGAACAGGAAGAACTGATTTAATTTTGGGGGTGATCAGGGTGAGGGGGGGTCTACCTTGGCGGAGGTCTGCGCTCTCAGAGTGCTTTTCTAGTTGTGTCTGGTTTTGTCTTTTATCTGCTTGATGATTGTTCTAGTGGCTGCAAAGCAAACTGCCCTTTGGGGATAATAAAGATACCTAGAACCTTGAGAACTGTTTTGTTCATAACAATGTAAACACAACAAACCACATATAATCTGATTTGTTACCTCTATATCCGATTTAAAAAAAAAATCATATTAAAATTTTACCTTTTCCACTGTGATCTCTTTCTTAACAATGACAACAGAATTCATGTGTTTTTTTTTATTTTTTAAATATGGAACTGTACACAGACAATATTCATTCACATGTTTTTAAGCACATCACATGCAGCATATGTATGACTTCTGCAATTAGGAGAACCCCCCCCCCAACACATTATACAGTATGTAATTGTACAACACCAACAGGAACAATTACTGCTCAATGAATATTGGTGACACTTAAATATAATAGCTTAAAAATCTGGTATTAATGCACAACTTTTACTTGCAGTGAAGTATTTTTAATGCACATCATACTAATTTTGCTGAGGGGAATTAACTGAACCACTCCTGTACCACTTTGTTTTGTATTCAGCTCAGTTTAGGACAATGAGCAGTTCATACTGGAATCTAATATTTAACAATTTTAAATAACAGAGTGTCTATGTGCCCGGTCACCGTGCATGCGGTAATAACACCCTAATTCGCCTGGTCGATGCACATGCTCACTGCTTCAACTATCTGCAAATCGATCAAGTCGATGAACCACATTAGGTAAGGTTAGGGTTAAGTTTAGGGTTGCAGGGTGACCCTGCACCCAAGAAGACAAATACTTTATTTGCAGGATGACCCCTACACATAGCATCAATCTTAAAATAAATTGGAAGAGCACCACAGCTGACAGAGTACCACAGAGCAGAGGTATTCAACCCTGGTCCTCAGTGCCCACTGTCCAGCATGTCTCAGATGTAGCCTGCTCCAACACACCTGACTCAAATGATCAGCTCGTCATCAAGCTCTGCTGAAGCCTGATAACAACACACTGCTTTGAATCAGGTGTGTTGGAGCAGGGTGACACCTAAAACATGCAGGATAGTGGGCCCTGAGGACCAGGGTTGAATACATCTGCTATAGAGTGTGCACATGTATTAAACAGACTACAAAACCAGTCATCAATGAATCTTTACATCCACTCGTCTTACGTATGATGCAGTTAAATGTCCCTGTGTTAATGTCAATAGTCTTGCCTCTGCTTGTCGATCTTCTCCTTTCTTCTGTTCTGGAGGTGGAGCTGGACACTCTGCATTCCGCTTTTGTAGACTAGAAACAGAGAAATGTTTGCATTACAGTTGTCTGTTCATTTAGATTGTCATTTCATATAGCCTATTGCGTTCACCGAGGAAGCGAAAAGAGATAACTTCCTCTCAGTAGTTTTAAACAGATATCCTCATGTCTAGAATTTAATACCCATAGTGTACATACAACAAATAATAGCAGTGACTGTCCTGTTACGATGTTATGGTTTTATGCTAATGCTAATTGCGCGAGTCAGCTACAATCGCTAATAAAATGTCGTTGTCATTGATGCTAAGTGGAAAAAATAATATGTACTCACCATATTATCAGCTATATACAACAGATAGCAAAACAGCAACAGCGCTACCGAAGAACAATGCAAAACATATATTTAAACGCAGTTACTTGGGCTAAATTGGCAGCGAAAATCTATACAGGGAGACATTTTGTATCCCACCATGCACCGCGGCTGTGCTACGTTCACAACAACAGTCAACCAGACACTGAGCAGAGCGCCTCTCGTGGTGGAGAAGGGAAACTACAACAGGTTAATAATGATGGAATAATAGACTTCGAATCTTAAAGAATGTAAAGTTTATAACAAGGATAAAACGGTATGAAAGAAGTAACGAGGAAACAAAATGAAAAAAAAAACAAGACAAAACAAGATAGAAGTTAAAAAGAGACTGATGCATTTCAAAGGTTAACTATTTCTAATGTGATAGAAAATACAAATCAAAACTTGAATTCCTATTCTGTAAAATGGAAACTGATATAAATTTAACTTTTTCCACATTTATTTTACTTGATGGTGAATATCAGTGACTGTATTCAGATTCCTTAAATATCATGATCAACTACAATATCTAAAAGGTTGTACAGATATTTATGGAATATAAACTTTTTTTTTTAACAAATGCAGAAAACAATTGTCAATTGAGCTCTGGACATCATGTGACTTTTAGTTGTCAGTAAACATAACGACTGTTTTGTTTTGAAAGTGCCAGTGATATTGTGTTAGCCATCTATGCTAGCAACTCACACAGCCATTTGTCAATTCGTGGTAGGTCTCGATCGACTGACAGTCGGTCAGTGGGGCAATTTTTTTAGGTTATTTTACGGTCCTTAAAAATGTTGCGACAGTTCCCATTCACTTTGAATGGACGTTCCCAGCCTTCTGCGGTGGATTTTTTTTTTTTGATAACCGCCAGCTGTGCCGTTAACGCCTGCTGCCGACGGTTTTGTCATTTCAGATTCACGGTACCATATCACTCCGCAGGTAGTTCGGCCACTTTGAAAGTAAACATTCGCTTTTGTAACTATTTTATCCAGTCTGTTAGAGTAGTAGCAGTAATAAGATGTAATAACCCGTAGAATAAGCAGGATAATGTGTTGCCTACTCGTGACTATTGAAAAATATTTCCCTTCAGGGCCCCATCGGGAAATATTTTTCTGATAGTCATGCGTGTGCAATACATTATCCCTTACTTAACCAATTGAGCTCCGGACATCACATGACTTTTAGTTGTCAGAATGCCATGTTGGCAGTAAACATGATGACCATCTTCGTGTAGTGTTCTCATAATAAAAAGTCTATCGCCAGACTAGAGTAGTGACACTCGTGAGAATAGGATAATATAGGAAGAAAAACAGAGACAACCATGAAGTCAGACAAATGTAGTAGAGGAAAAAAGGAAATAAAAATTAGTGCATAAGAGAAACACTCAAATTCATACTTAAATACTGCACTTAAGGAAAAGTATGGGTATATTGCGCCACACAGAAAAAGACACACCTGTGGCTATTGTACAAAAACATATTTATTATGAAAGTATTAGTATATTATACAAATAAGAGCACACGCCCACTGTATAAAAATACAAAATCTTGATGTGTTTCAGTGTTCTTGGCATTACAAATTGTTTGACAAAACCAAAATATCATTGATAAACAAAGTGTAGTCAGTTTAATCTGCCTCTGTAGACTCATGTTTGGATGTTTCACACAATTAAAAAAAAACAAAAAACGTTCCTTCATACAACTTCAATGATGAGAAGCCTGAACAAAGAAATGATGGTTCTGTAACTACATGGTGGTGATAATAATGATGACGATTCAATATTCAGATGAAATAAAAACTTTGTCTTCTCTGTAAAGATACTTGAAAAGTAATCAGTACCAGTTTTCTTTGACTGTACAGGGCTTTGATAAAACAGACCATGTCACTCCATCTAAAAACTAATCTGTATGTACAGGTAAGAATACACTGGGTGTATATAGAAAAACAGGAAAAAGTCAACCACAGCTTGTCCTGTGACAGGTGATTTAATGCTAAGTGCTAAGTCGTCATTGCTTTAACGTCATGTACAGCTGCCCTCAGGTAGGTAGACGATGCTCAGAAGCAGCGGAAGTTAAACCACATGAAGGTCCATTAGTTACAAGAGCTTTTTGCGATTGTCAGAGCTGCTTCATACTTCACACGGTCCACTCTGGCTCCTTGCAGAAGCTCCAGTGAGGTGACATGAAGCAGCAGCATCAGGTCAAACGAGGCCTGATTCCTGTCTGTGACCTGAGCCTCGGCATAGATACTACATATACTGTATACCGTGGAAATATAAAAGAAGATATGGGGGGAAAAAATAGGCTAAATTACAATGTCAAAACATGCTTTAATGCTTCTCAAGATATAAAAAATGAAATAAGGGAAAAAAAGCTTATAGAAGTACGTGTGTATCAGCAGTGAATCTATGATATGTGCACTGTGGAAAAATACTGATGTCAAAAAGATCCCTGAAGGTTGCTGCTCTCCTTTGAAATGCATTTTTTAGTGATTATATAGAATTAATTAACTCGCTCTCACATCAGATTACTAATGTTTAATGTGTTTATAATGAAAAATAGCCTAATTAAGTGTAGTGGAGATCAGATGTGCGTATAGATATTAAACATCATTACGCGTAAAGCTTCAAAACTGTGCAAACAGAGTAAAAATGATCTTCGTCTGCGGTCATTGTGTAGCTGGTTTCTATTATCCACTCATTCTTCGTTGGTTGGACAGTGGACTCATTGAGCACGTCCTTAAACCTCCGCCTTGTTCTTTGAATGATCGGCATGAGCCAAGCTCTCCTCGTTGTCATCCTCCTCTGCAGGAACCTGAAAAAACATTCATCTATGAGTCATAACGTCATTTCATATGAAGAACCAGCTGGAGGGAGAGCGTAAAAATAAATAGTTACAGGTGGTTTAGACAATCATAGGATGTTTTCTGTTTATTCTGTACATCCGTGTAATGTCGTTAACCTATAAAACACTCAAACATCCACCATCAGCCAAAACCATTGACTGATTTAAACTGTTTAATACCTGTTGATCCACTGATCTTATCAATATATTTAAAAAGTTGGTGTAAAATACAGTTTGGCATCTTTTCACTGCTGTCATAGATGACAATGCTCTAATTTTTTTTTTTACATTTTAGAATATAGAAAGCATCTGCTTCAGACATTGTGCTAAATCTTACATGTTTTAATAAGATGAATCAGAAAACAAATGACACAACTACTGATTAGCTCATGTTTTTAATATATGTGATGGTGTTTTATTCCACATATATGTTGGTTTATGTTCATGTATACAATGGATTTGTAAATATTCCACTAGAAAGAAAGAACCTGTAAAGTGAATGGACAGTGTTTTGAAAACCATGGAGTTGGATCAATGACAGTGGATGGAGACACTGGGTTTACTCAGTTCATGATAGATTTTACTGAACAAGTCACTTTTTCTTCAGTTTTCTCTCTTTCTGATTATATATATATGAAGAAACATAACATGTCAAATACAAGCGTGACTGAGAATTACGGAGTTAATAATAATAAAAAAAGCACTGGGTTACATCTGTCACATGTGATGTTGTGCACTCAGAAACGAGATGTAATAGTTATGAGGAGTGGGGTTTCTCACCTCCCAGTAAATAGAATCATCAAAGCAGTTCTGGTCTGGAGGCTGTCCCCAGAACGGCAACTTCATTATGAGACCTAAGAAAGAAAATGGCTTAATCAGTTGTATGTGATCGTCAGCCCTTCCACTTCATGAATGTTTCAATGATCCTGTGTTTAACTAGCCTAGCTGCGCTTGACTCCCGTAGTGGCAGCAAATCTAATGTGCTACCATAGTCGTCTCGTTTCGCTCAATGTAACGTTATGCTAGATTTTCCTGAAACTGGCCGACCAATCACAGTGAAGTGTAGAGTCAGAGGGCGGGCGTAACAAAGTGACGCTGCTCAGATTCACAGAGAGAAACAACCATAGAAGAAGAACAACAACAGGTGTAGATTCACAGGGGAAAATGCCCTTTGGTGCCACCCTATAGAACCGCCTCTGCAGAAGCGACAACAGTTGTTAAACTCCGTAATCCACCATTTTGTTTAGTCTTTCCTAACTTTCTCTCCACTCCTCTGTGAACTTTCCGGCGCTCTAACTACGTCATCCTAAAGATTACACTGAGTGGTTGTAGTACCGTCCTATTGCATACACAGGATTTGAAAGACAACCTTTTAGCCCCGCCTCCCCTGACTATGAAGCACCACTAGACCCATACATGGAATGAATAGAGATAGCACTGCTAGTGTTTAACTACAATAACCGCCACAACGTGTTGTGTTCTTGGTCTCATTTTCATTCCCACTCACCTGTTACAGCACCTCCGACCACAGCGAACCCGAGGGATGAAGCCAAAGCAGCAGCTTGCATGTGAGCTTTACCTCTGAAGTAAAGGAGGGAGAAATGTAAAAGTGAAAATATGAGATTCAGCTGGAACATCGACTTCATCCAAAGCAGCTGTAATGCTGTTATTAACCCAGAAGTTGTTAATATAAACACATTTTATAAGTAAGGTTGAATTAAAAAAAATAACTTTTGTTGGATTATTAAAGCTATTTAAGTGAAGTTTACCTATAAAATGTGGTGATAGAGTGTTTTTGCACAGAACTGGGTTTAAATGTTCCTACAAATATGTATTGTATTCTATTGTAAAACAACCACTTACTCTTTTTTCCCCAAAGCTACAGCCACAATACCAGCCAGCCCACCCAATATTCCAGGCATGCCGTGCAGATTGTGGACTCCACATGTATCCTGGATGCCCAGGTTGGATGCCAGAATGGGCTAAAAAGGAGAAAAATGCACCTTAATACAACAGTATGTATTGTAATTAAAATAAAATATGCAAATCAAAAGAGTTATTTGTATCAGAATATACAGAATAAGAATCAGAATTCATTTATTGTCATTGTGTCAATCAATACAATGAAAGTAAAAAGTGCAAACCAAGGTGCATGGCTAGTAAATAAGTAAAAACCAATGAAACATATGAATCATAAATAAGTAATTGTATGTATTTTATGTAAAAAGTCTGAAACACCCAATGACACTGGGGACTACAACTGAGGATGTGTCCCTGCTTCCTGCATGGTGGGGACCTCCTGTGCAGTCCATGTTTCATACACTTACTATCTAGTCCTTTTCAGAAATCAAAAACCCATAAAAACATACTGCATAATATAATAAAATATGTCAAATATATAAAATAGAATAGAATAGAATAGAAGTTTATTTGCCATTTGTGCAGGACACATAGGACCTTTTGTGCGGTTGCTCCCAGAATTAAAATCAAATAAAGCAAAAACACAAGCTACTGTTTACTGTACAGACCCATACAAATATTTATATGTATAAAAATATATAAAAGTTTCTGCTTTTTCTATTTCTATTGTTTTACACAATGCATATTGTGTTTTTTTAGGTAGATATTTATATTTATTTTATCTAGAATTCTTCTTTTTAAGAAAATAACTTTCTTTTACAGCTTTTATAAACAGGATGTCTTTATACATAGGGAAAAAATAAACGTTTCTTGACATAAACCATTTTTATTTATATAATATGCTCTATATGACTGACATTTTAATTTGTTGGTCTTTATTCAAATGCATTCTTTGAGTTATCTGAAATATAAATAAATACATGTTCAAACATACAATATATATATTGCTATAACATGGGTTTTATAATATTTTATTTCACCTAAATGGGATTGTACTTCCAATTTCATCATACTTGTGCAATGAAAGTAAACATGTTCTAATTCTACTTTATACTGAAAGAAATTATTATGTTAAAGATATCATAGTAATTAGAATTTATTATTTTTGTTAAATAATTTAAGAGAGAAAAATATGTGGTTTATAAAGTGGACTGAAAACCCCCCCCAAAAAAACAGGTTGTCACGTGAAACTACTCGTCTAGATTTTTTTTAATTGGCTTAGCACTCACAGTCAGGAACTTGAAGCCCAGGGTAGAAATGATGCCAGCTACTAATCCAATCAGCATCGCCCCAAATGGTCCAATGTCCATGTCGGCGCACGTGCCCACGGCAACGCCACCAGCCAGAGTGGCGTTCTGAATGTGCACCTGAAGCAAAGAAATGAAGATATAGAATTAAGAACGTCAACCAGAACCATACAACTACACACACGGGTTCTGTGGGTTTTCTGACCATGTCCAGCTTCCCTTTGTGCTCCACTAGGCTGGAGATGGCGTAGGCAGAGAGCACGCAGGAGGCCAGGGAGAGGTAGGTGTTGATGACAGCAGTGAGCTGAGTGTAGCCAGGTTCAGCGATGGCCGAGTTAAAACTGGGCCAGAACATCCACAGAAAAACAGTCCCTGTAGATGTGGACGAAGAAACAAGTTATGGATCAATTCAGAATCAGAGATCAATCAATTAATCAATCAAAATTTATTTATATAGCACCTTACAACATAAAAAAGGTACACAAAGTGCTTCCCAAAAGGAGATAAAAAGAATAAAAACAAGTAACGATTATAAAAACTAAGGTAAGACAAGTTATAAAAACATAGCAACAACATAAAACAGACATGGACAGTCAGCTACATGTCAAATAAATATAGTTTTAACTGAGATTTAAAAACAGCTAGCTCAGTTGTTAATTGTAGCCTTTGGTCAAAACCTGTAAAAGATCGATCGTCATATTTTTTGTATTTGGATTTGAGGACAATCAAAGAGAGTTGGGTTATTTGTATTGTACTATGTATTGATTAGTATTATTTACTGTATTGTGTTGTGTATTTGTAGTAAATTGAAACTGTATCAGGTGAATCAAATATTTGGCATTCCAGCCTGTGGGATGAATATGTGAAAAACAAAATTTACACTGAAGATTTTAACAATAAAATTATTTTAATCCATGGAGGGTCTACATACAGACCAATTCAATCTCAAGTGGGTCAGACATAATAACCTCTATTTACATATTATTGTTAAAAAAAATAATTATTTTTCTTATTAAATTTCCATGTTGTTCACAATTTGAAGTTTATATTTTGAATATGAATGTAAAAAAATGTTTAAACAGAAGACATAAATATTCAAAAATGAGTGAAAAGAGGTTAAGGTTGCTCATGTTATCCATATAGGTATTTATTTAAATAATAGTTTGTAGATGTAGGCATTTTTCTTTATTCAATTTTAATATTTAAACTAAAACAGAGAAAAGTTTGGAGGTGACATCATGTAAATGTTATATTATTGTTTTACTGCTGCACTTGATATGATACTGGACATGATGCTGCATTTTTACTTGTGACCACTAGGTGGCATTAGTGACACATGCTGTAGGCCTGAAAAACACACTTCTCTTGGCCAGTGTTTCCCATCCCTGGTCCTCGAGTCACACCATCCTGCATGTTTTAGGTGTTTCTCTCTCTCTCCTGATAAAAGTGATCCGCCTGTCGTCAGCTGTAGAACACTGTCAGGTCTGTTCAAAGAGGGAAACATCTAGAACATGCAGGATAGTCTGCATCGAGGACCAGGGTTGGGAAACACTGCTCTAGAAACTATATGATGTAGGTGTTTGGTGATTGGTAGAGCCCAGACCACGCCTATTTCCTCATCTTTCAGTACCGCTACCTTTAAAACAGTCTGTGTAGCGTCAGCTGTGTTGGAAAAAAATACAGAGAAAGTAATAAATAAATGGTTAAACCTATGACATTAACATATGTTGTAGTATCACCTGCTGCTTTGTCTCCTAACTCTCTGTAAACTCCTCCATTCTTGACATTAGACGCTGTATTTGACCACAATTAACATTCCTGTGACACAGAACATAAACACTGTGTCCTCATTCTATATTATAGTTTATAGTAGCTCTGTCTTCTACTTCCTTGTGTGATTGTTGGATTTAGTGCTTAAAGAATACATCACTGTGGTGGGTGTTAGTGTCACATTAACTCCTCGCATGGTTCCTACTGCCCTGTCAGAATACAAACCCAAAGGTTCCATAGGAACTAAATAATTTGTAGAACTGCTCTGTGGGAAAAAGCCTAGAGAGAAAGACAGAAACAGTTGAAGATGACTCTTACCGATCATAGCGAACAGATCAGAGTGGTAAACAGAACCGTCGTTCTCGTGCCCATTCCTTAAACCTGGTCTGTAGAGGACCCGGGCCACAGCCAGACCAAAGTAGGCACCATATGCGTGGATGATCATAGAGGCACCGACATCATTAGCCTGTGAGAGGAACCATGACCTGAGCTCAGTCACATCCACTGTATGTTTGGGTTTAAAGGGTTAAAGGTTCTACAGACCTGCAGAACATTAGTGTTTAAAGAGTTAAAGGTTCTACAGACCTACAGAACATTAGTGTGGTTCTACAGACCTGCAGAACATTAGTGTGGTTCTACAGACCTACAGAACATTAGTGTTTAAAGGGTTAAAGGTTCTACAGACCTACAGAACATTAGTGTTTAAAGAGTTAAAGGTTCTACAGACCTGCAGAACATTAGCCACCAGGTGCTCATTGATGGAGAAGATGGTGATCTCCAGGACGGTCATGATGAGGAGCTGCACAGGACTGGTTTTACCAAGAACTGCACCGAAGGAGATGAGGACTGTGGCTGTGCTGAAGTCTGCGTTGATTATTCTAGGACAGGAAATGAAAAACCATCACAGACCCACAAATATATATTATACTATACTGTACTGTACTCTACTGTACCATACCACACCCTATATTACTATACCATACTGCACTACACCCTATCATACTACACTATAATATACTATACTATAATGTACTCTAATGTACCACACCCTATCATACTATAATATGGTCAATGGTCTGCATTTATATAGTTCTTTTCCACCTTTATGGTGTTCAAAGTACTTTACATCAGCTTCACATTCACCCATTCACACACACTCATACACCAGTAGGTTTCTAAGGTGTAAGGTCAGTCCTACTGGGGGACTAAGTCAGGGTTCAGTGTCTTGCCCAAGGACACTTTGACATGTGGACAGCCAGAGCCAGGACGCAAACCACCAACCTCTCAGTCATTGGGCGACCCACTTGGGTTGGTAGAGTTATACTATACTATACTATACTATACTATACTATACTATACTATACTATACTATACTATACTATATAGTATAGTATACTATATACCATACTATACTCTAATGCACCACACCCTATACTATACTATACTATACCATACTATACTCTAATGTACCACACCCTATCATACTATACTATACTATACTATACTATACTATACTATACTATACTATACTATACTATACTATACTATACTATACTATACTATACTATACTATACTATACTATACTATACCATACTATACTCTAATGTACCACACCCTATCATACTATACTATACTATACTATACTATACTATACTATACTATACTATACTATACTATACTATACTATACTATACTATACTCTAATGTACTATGCCCTATCATACTATAATATACCTGACTGTACCATGCCATTATCCATCCATCCATGTAAATGTGTGTGCAGAGGTTTTATCGTACTTGAAGATGTTGACTTTAATCTTTCCGTCGTCCAGATGCCAGATGCCCTGCATGAGGAGGCCCCACTGCAGGCCGAAGGCGGCCAGGAGGAGGTTGACACCCACGCTGCTGAAGCCATATCTCTTGAGGAAAGTCATCAGGAACCCAAAACCGATGAAGATCATGACATGGACATCCTGGAACACTGCAGGCGAGGACAGAAGGACAGAGGGGTCAGAGCTGCTGCTGGTCTGAGGACAGTGACCCCCCCCCATAGTTAGTTAAGAATGTCCCACTTTTGTCTCCATTGAGTGTTAAATGGAATCAGATGAACGACTTTAATAAAATACTTTGCTTTTGCGTTCGTACTCTAGTGTCTTTGTTGTTTAAATGTTTTTCTGAGTCCTCACTGGTCTTCACAGGAGTCCTTTATATCCACAGGGGTTTCATTGTTAGATGTGACCTATTAGCTGCAAAAGCAATTTAATCATACTATGAATGGGATTCTGGGAAAATGCCCCTGTAGCACATGTGATTTTAATAACTTTAAACTAAGAGGTCAGAGGGGAGGGGACATAGTCTGATCTAGTTCAGCAAATAAAGACTGTGACTTTAGCTTCTTTTGGCTCAGTTTATATCAGACTGAAGGGTTTTTTTTAAGTGGAGAAATCACGTAGGCAACATCCTTTACTGGACATTTGTGCAGGACTGGAGTCAACACATGGGCAGGAAGTTTCTAAAAGCATTTAAGGTTCATATGATGAGCTGCTTGTGTGGAAAACAAGTCTAGGTGGAGATACGAAGCTGAGAAACAATAGAACTAATTTCCTTTGCGTAATAATAAGCATGATGGAAGCCAGAATTCTGTAGACGGGACACGGTCTCATTGTTAAAGCTGACGTTTACATGCTATGGTTCAAACATAACAACATTAAATATCAATCTTTGGTGACACTTTTACCAACTGCAAACATGTTTTTGTTTTTTCCCCTGTTATTGTAGCATGTAGGGGATAAAAAAATTAGCAATGATGCACTCAGATATAAGAGACAGCAACACTTTAAGCTGCATTTTAGAAAAGAATAGACTTTGTCATTGTAACAAGTACAATGAAATAAAAAAAAAAAATGCAAACCAGTCGGTGAATGAGTAAAAACAAGCTTAAAATAAAATTAAAAAATATATAAACGACTAATTTAAAAACAAGGTTAAAATAATTTGGACTTTTTATCTCATAATTCTGAGTTTTTATCTGAGAATCTTGACTTTTTTTTACTTATAATCTTGACTTTTTTTCTCAGAATTCTGACTTTAGCTTAAAATATAAAAATAATATATAAATTACTAATCTAATCTAATTACTAATCACAGTTACAACCCTCAAGGTCTACTGGGGTTTGTGTCATTTTTAGTTTTCAGTAGCAGATGCTTGTCTATTCAACATAAATAAACTGTATTAACAGACAAACAACATGTGTAATAAATGTTGTTTCACCCAAATCTATTTTTATAAACTACATTCACATAAATATAACATCAGCACATTGTTAAGACCCTTTGGAAGAGCACGGGACCAACATTCGCTGACATGAAAAGAAATTATGACGCTATTTTGAATGAGAAATACTGGTTTGTTAAACACTAACACACATCTTTAATAATTATCCAACTTTATACAAAAGTATTGATTTTGAGCATGTTTTTATTTGTTTGTGGTTTATTCTCCCACTATGCTGTTCAACTCACTAGTTCATTTTGTTCTGGTAAATTGCTTGGTGAAAGTGTATCACAAAAAAAGATGTTAGATTGGATTTTAACCAGAGTAATTATCAGAACGTTTTCAGCCATGAGTGAAAACGATTTGGAACAAAAAAAAAAAAAACCCTAATAAAAACCAAACAGCTTTTTGCTTCAACTTCAGCATCTTTATCTGAGTGATTGAGACACACTGTCTTTGTAACAGGGGCCACTACTGAACCATGCGATGTAAAAAGGGATAGGAGGTAAAAGTTGGAAAGCAGCCACGGTGACTGGCACCACGCCCAGACGTTGGGTAACGCTTAGTAATCTTCTGAAGAGCTGGATGAGACAAGATGACAGAGAATTCCCTCAGGATCTACTGTAGAGAGTGTGTAGAAGGAAGAGCGCAGCCCGTCTAAAAGATAGATTATTATTTGAGATGCAGATGCTGAGGCAAAAGATGTTGTTGCTTTGATGTGTCTTACTCTGAAATTCCACTTTTGACGAGTAATTACAGTTGTCGACTGTGTGTGAGAATGTGTATAAAATACCTTCACACCTTCTGATGTGATCCAGCTGGTCACGCCTTCACTTCATTCAGCATAAACCAAGGTGTTTGTTGCACGTTTTTGAGCATGTAGGTTTTTACATTAGTGTCTGACAATGGTATCTATTCAGTCACTTTTTCTGTGTAGATGCTTTTTGTCAGTGGCATTAAATACTCTATATTATAATCGGTTGTTTTTCTTCTTTTTTGCTTTTTGTTTTACCCTGTCTTGTCGAGCAACAAAAGAATGGTAGCCTGGCTGCCTTATTATTATTATTATTATTATGATTATTATTATTATTTTGAACATGCAAAGAACAAATAAAAAAGCCACAAGGCAAAATAAGATTAAAAAATGCATTTAAATTAACAGAATTTTCCAGTATGTACAAGTCTGAATGTTAGATGATTGAAAAAGAGCAGGAAGAAATATAAAGTTTTGGTGCTGAGTAAATTTTTTTTGCCAAGAGGAAACTTCATAACATATACTACTGTCTTTTTTTATTCATTTATTTTTTTAAATTATTTTTAAAATGTTATTTTTAATTTTAAGAAAAGAAAAAAAGAGATTTAAAAAAAATATTTCTATTTTATTTTTAATTAAAAAAATAAAGAGGAAGAAGATTCTACTGTCTTATTTATTTATATTTAATAAAAAAAAAAATTAGGAAGAAAAAAAAGAGATTCTACTGTCTTTTTTATTTATCTATATTTTATTTTTAATTAAAAAAAAATAAAGAAGAAGAAAAAGATTCTCTTTTTTTCAAAGAAATCCAAACCACTATAGTTTTTCTACAGAAGGCCGTCATGGTAGACTACATTCATTAGCAGAACAGGCTTTAATAACCCTCTTGATCTAATCTCTGGGGGTCACACCTGCCCCACCCAGTCACGTGCACATGCTCAGTTGGTAAAAGTGCAGTTTACAGTTGAACTTATCTGAATATGATGAATCTACTGATAAAATGAATAAATGCAGATGTTTCACTTTGATATTTTAAATGTTTTAGACCATATGCAGTCGTTTTTTTCCATTTCGATTACTATCTGTCTTGGTCACATCTCTTTTACCTGTTTATAGGAGACACATTTATATAAACCACATGTGACCTGCACTGTTTGAGTCCTGACACTAAACCTGCTGGATCCTCAGCTGCTCATGAATAAACTTGTGATGGATGAGAATGTGACCCCATGACTCCTGTTATTGCACTCACCAGACCCGCTATGGCTACAGCCTCCAGTTTATTCTATTTTTGCTTTGGATTCTAATTGGAAAATTAAAGCTCTAAATAGGATCCATTATTATTTCAAAGAAAGCAGCTATTCACCACCCGATTATTTTAAAGTGTCTGAATAGAAAGGCAGATATAAGATAGAAATAAGTTGAATTTGATCATTTTATTTGTTGTAATTTGGCCACATTAAGCATGTTATTGTCCTGCAAAGGACAATAACATGCTTATAGCAATTGTCTAAAAAAAGGAATATTTTAATTTACATTTTTTTCCCCACTTACTTTAATCCTTAAAGACACAAAAATCCACTGTTGACCAAAAATATCTATTGCTTTAAAGTGTTAATCCATTAATCACCTGTAAATAATTGGTGTAAAATACAGTTTGCCATCTTTTCATGGTCATCAGACATGACCAATTTTGATGTTCAGTCTCTGCAGTGAACATGGAAACACCATGAACACCATCTTCTTCTATTGATTCACTAGTAAAACCCTTTAGAGGTGGATCAATGGCAGTGGATGGAGACATTGGGTTTATGTTCAATTAATGATAGATTCAACTAAAAAAGTCGGTTTATATACATATATATATATATATATATATATATATATATATATATATATATATATATATATATATATATATACACACACACAATTTGAATTTACTAAGCTTTTACGACCATCTAAATAATCATAGGAAAAAACATGATTTCAAGTGAAAAAATGCAAAATTAAGATAATATAATAATAAATGGTGACAAATCAGTTAGGAAAAGGTTATATACAGAGAGACATAAAGGTCACAGTAGGTCCTTATGGGTTCAAAAAATATTTGATTTCAAATATGCATGTTAAAGACTTTAGTGACCAAATATTCAGACATCCTGTGGTAGTGCATCCCCCACCCCCACCCCATGTAGACTTACTAGGGTAGAGTTCCATAGGTGGTGTTTCATGCCCAGTGTCATTGGAGTGGTCATCATGTCCATGTCCGTGACCTTTCCCATCGTCGTAGACAACAAACACTGCAAACAAAATAATGGTGATAATCTCCAAAATCAAGGCCAAGATGGGGAACTTGAGCCTCATGTTGGTGGCGTACGCTGGCATCTTGAGTTCAAACTCCTGAGTCTATCTCACACACACACACACACACACTGTCTGTCCCTCCCTGTCTATCTTTTTTTGGTGGTTGTGGTGTGTGAAGGGTGGGAGGAAATTTGTGTCTGGTTTTAAAGTGATGCAGGTTTTGCGGTGGCCAATGACATCGCAGAAGGCCTGGGTCTGGGAGGTGAACACCCCCCTGGTGGACTTCGCTCCCTCTCTGAACAGAGGACAAAGCAAAACACAGCGTAATGACATGAGAGAAAATACCTAATGACTGCTGCTTCCCACTAATTTTTCACTGTCAGAGTTATGTTTGTTGAACTGTACGAGTAGATGTCCTGATTAAAATCAAAACTTTTTTTCATGGCTGAAAGAGAAACAGAAAAAAAAAAGAACCACTACTGTATTTCTAAACAAATACGACCCAGCAATTCATTTTTGTCCACTGTAGGGGACACAAGTTTCACTGTTTTACTTCAAAAATGCTTGTTGTTGTTAAGGATATTGCATTAAAAAATAAGAAAATAAATTACAGAAAAATGTACCTGGAAAAACTGCAAGACAAGACAACTATTAAATGTAAAAAATATAGAAATAAAACTTTAATTTTTTTGGATCTCAGGAGGATATTTCAGTTTTTATGTGTCTTTTATCCACTCTTGTATCCCTTCACCTACAGGTTTGTCCTCTTATCTTGTTTTTAATTGTTTTAACTTAAGCACAAGAAGGATTAATCATATATACAGTCATGGAAAAAATTATTAGATAATCAAAAAAGTCATCAAAAACAATGCAATGGTTATGCAATCAAGTGCTAACTCCTGTGTGTATCATGTGACTGAAACAGACAGAAAAGAAAACATGGAATAAATAAAAGTACTGTTTTGATGCAAGAAAACATAGAAAACAGCAAGATATCAGCTATGAAATTAAATACTTATGAACTTTTTCTTTATTATTGTTATATTTGTCCAAACAAAAGTACCTGTAGTTGTACCAGGTATTAAAATTAAGAACAAACTGAAGAAAACAAGGGTGGTCTAAGAATCTGTAAGAACTGTAAGTTCAGAGCGTTCACTATGAATGGCAGCGTAGTTTTTGTACTTTTTTTCCTTTCAGTCAGAGATGACTACAGCTCATAAATATAAACAAAATGTAATGTGTTCAAACTGGATGGACATATGAAAATATTTTTCATTGAATTTAATGTAAAATAAAGTGGCAGTCATACAAGAAAAAAAAACTGTATATATCACTTTGTGCACCATGTATGTGTGTATATATATATATATATATATATATATATATATAGTTTGATTGGTCGATATTTTCTACATAACAAAACAGAAATAGAAAAACAAGGAAATAAAAGACCCATACCTGTGCTTTTCCTTGATAGTTTTTGCACCTTTCAATATTAATGTACAATGTAGAAAACAATAAAAATTAAGAAAAAAAACACTGCAATAAAATGGATAATAGAAGAAGAAAAAGGTTATGTGTCTGTAGCAACAAAACAAGCATAATGGGAGGTACAGAAAAAACTTAATTTCGGCATTTCCTCCTGTCATAATGCATGTTGAGAAGATGTATTAAAGTATCATAAACATCTTTCTGAAGTGAACCATGTCTCTGTGTCTGTTTTATTAATTCTATTTTGGGTCTTTGGCATCTTTATTGGACAGATTATTGTAGACAAAGACAGGAAATGCAGGGGTGAATGTTCAGTATATGTCTGAAGGGGGGTGGGTAATCCTGGTCCTGGGGGGCCAGTATCCTCTTCCATCACACCTGGAAACCATTACATCATTATCAGGCTGTGATGAGCTGATCATTAATTAAATCAGGTGTGATGGACGAGGGAAATAAAAATGGGCAGGATCTCTGCCCTCGAGGACCAGGAGAACCCACATCTGGTTTAAGTGATATACAGGTGCACTCTCATATATATATATATATATATATATATATGTATATATATAAATACACACACACAGTGTTTCCGCTACATTCATTTAGTAGCAGTGTCCTGCTGCAACCAACCCCCCCCCCCACACACACACACACACACACACACTTCTTCAAGTTTCTATACATTTTATGTTTGTTGCAAATACACCACCGCATTGAGTAAGTGAAAACTAAAGTAGCTTAAACTATAGCGAGAGCGCATCTCGGAAGTGACAGATCAGGTGATCAGACAGTCGGAGTACGAGGGTCGACTTATTACGATAGTTTGAGATAACTAACCATTTTTAAAAGTTAAATAGATATTCGCCAAATACTGACAGCCAGCTAACGTTATGTAACATAACAGCTTAACATAATTATGCCTGGTGCCAACTAAGCTAATTTATAATATAGCATTAAGCTAATATCTACACGGGATAATGGCGACTCCATTTTCAGATGAGTTTATGGAAGTACCTATTTCTCAAAAAAAGAGGGACGACGAGGGAAGACCACGAAAAGCCGTCAAAGGCCATCGACGCTGGATCTACACCCCACCCAACGTCCATCAACAAACTGAAGGTGAAAGTGACAATTAAAACAAACACAATGGTATCAAAACAACCCACGTCTGGTTCATTTTAATGGTTTAATGTTTAATGTTCAGTCAGCGAAGACACATTTACCCACTGACACCAATACATCTAAAATCTACATTTTCTTTGACTTTTAACACATATTTCATACAAAATTGGTACATTTTTTATAATTTTTAAAGGGTTTAGGGGGTAGTATTTGGGGGGCCTTGGAACCAATCAGGCCTTTTACATGTAAAATGCGACTCCATTTCTGAAAAATTCAAGGTACGAAACCACTTCTGGAACAAATGAATTTCGTAACTAGAGGTACCGATGTCTTTGGAACAGAGAAATAAAATCTGATAAAAGTAGAAAACATCAATAATCTCTGTATTTTCTCTTATGCGTCCACTCCAGAGAATGGGGCTCAGGCGTCTCTGAGCTCTGTTCATCTCATGTTACTTGACAAACTCTGGACAGTGTCATTCTCTCTATAACACGACCCCCCCCCCCACTGTGTATGTACGTAACAGTTACACACTTCACAGTTCAAGTCTTTTGCTTTGACTCATCGTTACATACTGCACATGCCTTTCCTCCTTTCCCACCGGAGGCCGTGCGAGCGGTCACCTCTAATTGGCCGGCAGGTTCTGATCCGGTGAGTGGCTCCCACAGTGTGTGTAGTGACAATCTGAGGCCGCTCAAATTACTCAGACCTGGGGTTCTTCGATGGGAGCCAAGAGCTTTATGAATGAGCAAAGTAGTTAATCACTGCCAGCAACACATTTCTGTTTGTCTTGGAGCCGCAGTACCAGACCCTTTGGGAAATTACTTCCAAATGTTGAGAGATATCAGAAACTCTACAGCACTTTTAATCTGCTCGCAATGACTTATTACTCAATCAACGTGCACTACGCAGCTTTGTAGTATTTTTTGGCAGGGGTGGCGTTTTTAGTGGGTGGGACTGAACTGTTACACACTAGAGAATATGAAGATCAGGGGGCGGATTTGAGGTTAAACAGCCATGCTCATTCATTCATGACAAAAACAGAAACTCCTCTTATCGACGTCTTTGTCTTTTAATGTATTAATAACAGAACAAACAGACTTTTTGACCGTTTAGATTCTGTTGATATTATTTTGGTCTCCAGAGAAATTGGGACTCTGCACAGTGTTTGTGTAACAGTGAAACTCCAACCGGCTATAATTTAACCCATTATTTTGTCTTGTGTGATTTTGATATCCCAGGATCAACGTTTCACTGCTCAACTGTAACGTGTCAGTCTGCAGATGAAGAGCATGAGAACTGTTTATGTAGTCGAGGCTGTTCAATAACAGTAAAATACTCATGTTTCACAGCAGAGTTATCCCAGAGGTACCAGTGCTTTAAGTTATTTCTTTCATCAGCATTTCATTTGACTTTTCTGGAGCATAATCCAGAACCAGATCTTTAATTAGAACGATGACAAGAACTTGGCGTAAGGTAACATTTCCTGATGTTAAAACAATAAGTGGATGGAGTTTTTTTTCCATTAGCTTTGAATTTAATTTTTTTGAAAAATAAAGTGTGTATTTATTCATCTCCAGCTGAGTAAGAATGATAAAACTATAGTAATTTAACTTCAAACATGTAAGGTTATCCTTAAAACACACAATGTGTCGACTTGTACAATAATATTTCCTCTCACTCATCACTTATGACCCTGTGGAAGTTGGAGGTAGTGTAATTATCTCTAGAAACACTGCCCTCTTCCTGTCTTACTTTGCCGTTTTCTTGGCGTCAGCATTTCATTAGTATGTGTTACCCACACCGCGTTGGAAAAACAAGGATTTTTTTTCCCCACTGCCCGGCAATTATATGTACGAGCAAAAGTGTTATTTATGCTGTCGAGTTTTAAGTTATTCCTCTTATTATGATTTTAGCTCTAATGGGAGGTGATGATATCTGGAGTGTGATCGACTTCCGCTCATTGAATGCAACATTTTTTTTTTTTCCTGACACTCAAATCAGCTGTAGTAGTGACGACGGTACAACAGGCGATCAGCAAAAAAATACTAGACACACGCTGCAGCATGGAGTTTATATAATATATATATATATATATATATATATATATATATATATATATATATATATGCACACACAGTACCTGGCTAAATAAAAGTCACACATGCAGTATTTTCCTGCTCCACCTGTAGGAAACTAAAGGAAAGTTCATAAGATAAATATTGTTTGTAATTTCATGATTGAAAAAGATTATACTATTTACATATGTACATTTGATTTAAAATGTATGAGTAACAAGATAGGACTTTTATGGTGACATTTAAAAATGTTGCCATGGGAGCGGGTTCAGTAGGAATCAGAAAAGAAAATGGAGCACAATATATATATATATATATATATATATATATATATATATATATATATATATATATATTTTTTTTTTTTTTTTTTACCTCTCCTCAGACTCTCTGTTTGACTTTGAAGGCCTTGTAATTGTAGATATCTTTTCAGTTTTTGTAATGTTGCTTTAAAGGTGGGGTGCGAGATCTTGGAAAAAAACAGTCCAGCAATTCAACACAAGTGAGAATTTGAAAGTATACACTCCCTCCTCACCCCTCGCAACCATGTCTTCACAATTCAGAAATACATGAACGCACACATTGTCTTTGAGCGGTTCACAAACATTTACGAAAACTCACGTTCATTAGCTAACGTAGCAACATCACTGTGGCCATTTTCATCATCTTTCATTTTCTCACTGATGGGGTGAATACGATACCCATAACCCATTAGCATGTCCAAATATTATATAATTCTAACGGTATCTTCTCACCTATGGAGCAGAAACATGGTCACCTAAGCATCGGTTTTGACGCCAGCGTTGGAAAGCCGTACTAATTACCACCCTCGTCCTGTTCCGTTCTTGGCTCAGCTTCCTTACAGCTGTAGGTGGTGGTCCAGTTGGGTAATCATGAGATGTGGAACTCAGAGGTTGTAGGTTCAAACCCTGTTGAGACACAAGTGTAGGATCTTTCTGAAATGTAATAAAAGAATATCTTATCAAACACAGTTTTTACTTTGGTTTTGCTGCCGGTCGTCGTCTTTTCCATCATAGCTGTTTCTGTGAACACGCAGAAGGTAGAGAGAGGGGGGGGGGGGGCTGATATTTGATGGATGTATGAGTGTAAAGATGATCAGTACAATGATTGGCCAATGTTTTCCTCTGGTTCCATTCTCTAGACTGGATTAAAACTTTTTTTTTTTTTTGCAGACATTCTATTTCAGTGTGTGATGTGGGATCGTCAAGATGTTTTCAAGCAACATGTTAAAAAATCCTCCAAAAAAATATCTCCCACCTCACCTTCAAGTTTTCAAGTAAACAGTTAAAATTAAGAAGTGGACTCATGGATTTATTTTTGTTTTTGATAGTCTGATGAGCGTCAACGGGAAAAATAAGAAGCTGCTCCACCTTTGGTTTTCATTACAGACACCTTTACTTTGAAAATCTTTATTGACACATAATGCTTATGTCGTGTCACAATAAGTTTCATCAAATTTTTTCCATCTATAGGTGCATTAATCTATTTTTTATTGATGATGGAGAATCAGAGAATCATTCCTTTTTAGAGGATAATTCATGTGTGAAGATCATCTCATGCTCCTTGAAGTGTTCTGTCACAACCCTGGTGGTGGTGTCCAATCTTTTGGACATTAGAGACATAAGAAGACACTTAACTGCATCAGCTAGATTAAATAACTTGTTCCAGCTGAAACATCATTAACCACTGCAGTAGTTACCCATGGAAGAATGTGTGACTTTTGTTTTGGCCAGTGTGAGTGTGTGTGTGTGTGTGAGTATGTGTGTGTGTGTGTGTGAGTATGTGTGTGTGTGTGAGAGTGTGTGTGTGTGTGTGTGTGTGTGTGTGTGTGTGTGTGTGTGTGTGGACAAAACAAATGATTAAATTAATAAAATAAATAAATGCAGAAATAAATGTAGAAATAAATACTTGAATACATAAATACATTCATTAATAAATAAATGAACCCCCTCAACTGCATGCATGTGGCCGAGTGTGTACCCCCCCACCACACACACACACACACACACACACACACCTATTCCATCATGTCAAAAAAAAGTCAGAAATACTCATTTCTTCTAAACTGCTCCTTTTCAGATCTATTTATTTTATCGAATTTAGTTAGTTCATCAATGTCATTACCTGAACTGTTTCCATTGGTTCAATAAATCCATCAATAAGGAATATGACCGACTTTTTTCATCAAGTATGTAAACAATATTTAGCTTTTATTCTTCTTCTTCTTATTGCTTCTTATCAATTAATCAATCTATAATCCTTAACTGACTAAGGATTAGTGAATTAATTGATCATTTGCATCCACATATATATATATATATATATATATATATATATATATATATATATATATATATATATATATATATATATATATATATATATATATATATGGATTATTTGTCATTAGTCTAATCTTTTATACTAGCATTTGAATAGACACTGCTGACTTTTACACGGTTCTTAAATAGCCCTTTGGGATAAATAATGTCTTTTGAATTAAATATATAAAGAGTGAGTAAAAGAGTGAGAGGGCGACCATTGTTTTTTCATGGTTTTCTTGATAATAACTGAAATTACAGTAATGCACCAGTAAAACCTACAAAGTGCAAGGCTTACATATTTGACCTAAACTATAAAAGGGTTAAATGATATTTTCTGCAAATGTTTGATGAAATAGACTGTTTTGTTGTAATAGTTAAGTTCATATTAGTCACTGTCGGTCCCAAAAAGCCAAGGTAACACCTAATAAAACAAACTTCAAAACTGAACTTTGGTTTGTTGTCGCTGCATTACGTCAAACTTGCTTTTGTCACTGTAATCGACTCTGTTAGTCTTTCTTTGTATAATTATATAATTACATCAAACAAAATCTGCTATTGCTGCTGGAAATAAATGTGTTGGCCGGTGTTTAGACTCACAGAATCAGAGAAAGTATGAACATTAAAGCGACAAAACGGAGAAAAAGTATTTTATCAGCTCGAATCAGTTTTAATCTAGCCTCCCTGTGAACTTCACATTCCAGGAAAACCATTAAGTGATTTATCTCTGCTCACTCACAACCCACCGTAAAGCGGAGATTTGCCTTAAATAAACAAATCATCAGGCTGAAATGTGCTCCATCCTTTGTCTCAGTTCCCCTTGTGCCATTATGCGACGTACAGAACGACTCGGAGCTGCTTTTGAAACCGTGCTTAAAACCCTGACCCACTTGGCCCATCTGTCCGGGACACGTCTAGTGCTGTAATGCTAAGACGTTTTGGTGAGTGTAAGGGATCAAAGAGTGTAGTAGTTGGATGATAGATGAGCGCTTTAGTCTCCTGTACTTCTTGTGTCAGGACATTCCTGGACAGGCCTTAGTCAACCAGATGTCCAGGTCAAACTGAGGTTAAGTTTCATCATTCATGTAAGTCCAACAGAGGTGAGAAGAAACTAAATACAAGTACTTTTTTTTTTACTAGGGATGTCCCATATTGTAAAAAACATTGTGATTTGTTGTTTTGTTTTAAACCTTGCGATATGAAAAAAAAAATACTCAGGAGGACATATAATAGTTGTGTGGTGCCGACGTAAATGGTCAAACTTTTCTTTTCTTTTCAGCACCAACTTTTCAGTTAACTGTGATTTTCTCTTGTTTGTTGCTCATTTTTCAAAGTTGTTACCAGCGTCTCAAATTGATTAAGAATGTCTTAGATTGGTGGATCACTGGCTGCAGTGTTTGTCACGTACCCTTGAAATGAGATAAGAACACATTGAGTTAATTTGCCTCCTACACTGAAAGACCTGCGATGTGACTATTGTGCACATGTACGTCACGATGTCCATGCTCAGATGATATATTGTGCAGCTGTGTTTGTTTGTTTGTTTGTTTTTTTAATTTATTTTTTGTGTACTTTACTTGAGTACTGTAGTGGCCCAAATATAGGACGACTCTGATTATAATACGACCAAAATGTTATGTTTGTCTTGTCTTCGTGTTTAATTTGAGTTGATTCTGTTTGTGTTCTGCACAAATGGTAAAGAAACTTCTAGAATCATATATTAGACCTGATGCAGAACCCTGGTCAGTACCACTCACTGTAGAATTAGAAAACAAATAATGTTATGGTTTTGCATAATTAAATAAGCACTGTTTCATTCATGGTAAAAAAAAAAATGCAATTTTACTTTTTAATTTTGTACTTTATTACAATTGAGGAGTTATACTTTTTTTTACTTTCATTTAAGTAAAGTAGTTGAATCACTACTTCTTCTTTTACTAGAGTATTTTTTATTCCTTACAATTAGTTGTAAGGAACTTCCCACACGTAGTGAAGGTTTTTCCGTTATTTTATCATTAAGCATTTTGAAGAAAAATAAAGTTATCCTGTTAGAAAATCAGCATCTGGGTAACAGTTCAATATGTACCACAGAGCAGTTTAGTGTGATCTAATTACAGAAATGGAACATGATATCCAGAGTTATGTTTTCATTAGTGCCTAATAATATAATTTCATTACCTGTGAATGAGCTGTTTATATCTACAGGATTGGAACGCCTCCACATAGTTTCTACAGTAGATTTCCTTCCATCATTATTAAACTACATTACCATCACTATATCCTACACTACAGTATGTTTGTACATGAACCACAGTTAACATTGTCTTTTTAACCTTCGAGTATCCCTCCCACAATTTGCCGCTTATCAATTAATTTTTAATTGAAGGTCAATCAACTAATGATTAATGAATTAATCAATAATTTGCATCATTAATACATATAGGTATACATATATAATACATACATATACATCAGTGATGCGTGGGTCAATGTATAAATGTTTAACTAGCCCACCCGCAACTCGGACCACAAGAAATATATTTGAAAACGACGGCCCTGACCCACTTCTCAACCCACACTTTTAAAAAGTAGTCAGTGGTCTTCATGAACATCACATGATCTTACTCACATACCTGCATTTATTTCTGTTTTGAAATTTGATGTTATTGCTTGTAAGATAATATGTTGAGAAAATATGTTTGTTCTGCTTCATCATTCAAAAGTTATCAACGTTAACGCAGCGTCTAAACCAGGGGCCGACAAACTGTAACACCCAAAGACACATTTGAACCCAGTTTCCACGGAGAAGAAAACACTGGGAGCCACTCATCGTCTTTGAAAATCTCAGTCAATGTGTATCGCACACAGTGATGTGTGTAAAAGTGAATAAGTGCCATCAGTGCTGGATACCCCCCCCCCCACCTCCCCATGAATAAATAAATGGTTTCCTAACCATGAAGATGTAAAAAGCCTCAATAATAACACTGTGTAGAAAAAGCGTTTCCTCAACAGTCACATGAGTTCAATAACCTAATGGCCTGAGGGTACAGGCTGTTGGCCAGTGTTTTGGTCAGGACGCTCCTCTTGTCATTTTCCACATTCAGCCTGATCTCCAATGGGCCGGACCAGTAAAATGAAAACATATTAACCTATAAATAATGTCAACTCCAAATTCTTTGTCATTGTTTTAGTGCAAAAAAATCTAAATAAATAACTATAAATATATATATATATATATATATATATATATATATATATATATATATATATATATATATATATATATATATATATAATTGATAATTCCGTTATATGTATATATGCATCAGTGTGTGTAATATTATAATAATATATCCAGTATTGGTTAAGTTATAGTGTGATATGTCTGTGGTTGACACACACAACAGTGTTACAGAAGGTAAGTTTGCAACAGGTCACCTTTGACCTCCTGTGGTCGCAGATGATAACACCAAGTAAGATAATTGTAGAAATCTTCATTCCGCATCATTTGGTACCAATCTGAAAGTTCTGTGACCCTCTGTTCGTGAGTTATAACCCATAATGTGATTTTGACCTTTTCATTACAGTAATTGTGACCTTGACTCAAATGGATCATTGATGCACATTAGTTATATGTATATGTCCATGTAATTTCATGATGATATGTCAAGTATTCATTGAGTTATAGCATGATATGTCTCTACGGACACACACACACACACACACACACAAAGTGATTACAATAATCTCACCCAACTAATGTTAATAATAATAATGGATTAAATTTATATAGCGCTTTTCAAGGCACTCAAAGCACTTGAACGAGATGAATAAATTCTGAGTCACAGAGTAAAACCGTTCATCAAAACAACAACTCTCATGATCTAACACTTTCAATAATAGCATCTGACATATCGTTTATTTCCCCTAACATCAAATATGTATTTAGTCACATCAAATTACTCGATTCAGTGAATTTATTTCGTGTTTTGATGCCTTTATCTTCTGGGCGAAACACTTTGCTACTAATGTTTTCATTCCGACATGCGTCCAGGTGCTTCTGTTTCTTCAGCTTTTTCTCATGCAATGAGAATCTCCATGCACTTCATTATTGTAGGTGCTCACCCCTAAAGTATTAGCTTCTTATCACTCCTAATGAACTCCAGCCTCAGCCTCCACCTTCCACACTGTATGATACAGACCTCTACTCTCGTGTGAAGCCTCATTCATAAACAATCCTCAGGGAATCGACCCGCATTCCTTAGTTTGGAGGATGCCTTCATATAGAGATATACTATGTATGTATGTATGTATGTATGCAGCTGATCAGAAACAGGCCTGTTGGTGAGACAGACAAAATCCAGGTCTTTTCTGGTCGTTAATCAGAACTATAGAGCAACCAGGAAGGTGGATGTGTTTATGTAACATCACACACAACTTTCTCAGAAATGTGCACGAGCGGGAGAAAAGTCAGCGCAATTTGTTTAAAAACTCCCCTGTGACTTATAAGGATTGATAAATAGATGCTGGAGAGTATGTCAAGTCTAAGCAGGAGCAGCCTCACCTCTAAGTGAACTAACAGAGGTACTTTGAAGTTTTCAATGGAACCAGTGTCTCCGCTGGGACACATTTTCTATTCAATCAGAAAACCACTGCAGGGCTTTACTGACTGTGGAGCACAGAGATAAAATAAGTACACGTCAAAATGGAAGTAAATGTATCTATATATGTATCACATTCAGTGGTGTGGTCCAGGGTATGTGTGTGTGTGTGTGTGTGTTATGTGTATCTATGTCCTATATATGTACTCATGTGTGTGTGCATGTGTGTGTGTGTGTGTGTGTGTGCATGTTTTCCACTTTCATGGTGCTCAAAGCACTTTACCTCAGCCTCACATTCACACACACTCATACACCAGTAGTTTTCTAAGGTTCAGTCAGTCCTACTGGGTTCAGTGTCTTTGCCCAAGGACACTTCGACATGTGGACAGAACCACAGCCGCCCTATATGTAAATAACTTTATCCATCCACCCAGTGTATACTTACTTCTAAACTCCACTGAAGTGTATTAAGGTCTGACTCTACCATATATATTTTATAATAAATACAGAAATACCTCCACTGATCACCACCAAACTTGTATCACTTGTTCCTTGTCCCAGTATCAACATTTCCTGAACACTGCAACCAAGTTCATCCATAACTTTTTGAATAATCTTGCCAACAAACCCACAAACAAACAAACAAACAAACAAACAAACAAACACAACAGCAGTGAAAACATAAGTCCACCAATTTCTTGGCAGAGTAAAAACTCATGCCTCATATTGCTGCTTTAGTTGTACTAGTGTGAATACATTATTGAAATAGAAAATCACTCAGAGCACAGACCTCTGCCAAGGCAGATCAGACCCCCCCCCATAAATAATGTAAATGAATGGTAGGTTATTCTGATTCTAAATCTGTCCCTCACTATTTGAGTTATCTTGCAAACAGCCAGACAAACAGAGAGATAAACATAACCTCCTTAGTGTAGGTAATCATTAAAAAAGTCAGTCTGGATAAAACAAACCACAACCCCCCCACCCCCTCCCCCCTCTCTAGGTAATAAATAGAAGCTCTGCAGCTGTCACAGATGTACTCATGAGTATTGTCAAAAATACTGTAATAATATTAATAAAATCCAGTTTCTAGGTAGGTCACGGTACCAAAAAGGCATCATATACAGATTAAACTTATAGAAATAAAAATAAAAATACAGGGTTATTTAAATTTTGTAGTAAGTTACCTACATTTAAAAGAGGTAAGAAAATACTTAGGTGGCAGGTGATCGTGATATGACTCTCCGCCAACACAAACATGTTTTTTCTTTATGTACCTAATTTCCTGAATGGTCTGGCCTACTTTATCTAATGAAATATAATTTAATATAATGTAATTTACTGTAATTGAAAAATATAACAGTCCCTCAAGAGATTCACATGTGTGTTTTTCTTCAAATTACCCAAGACTTTTTTGAACATTTTGCTACACACTGACCTCCACTTAACAGCCTGTCGTGTTGTGTATCAAGGTATTTCAGCAGAATAAAAAAAAACTCTACATGGAACGACAGAGGCTGGAGGTCATGGTGAGTTCAGATCAGCCCCCAAAGCTGTTGGAGGTTTTATGTTTTACTCAAGGACACTTTGACAGGTGTGGAAATACCAGCCTGCACAGGGATCAGACCCAGATATGAACCAACGTCTGTCCCCAAAGCGGTGACTCACAGGCTTTCTGATAAGTATTCCACATGAAAAATGATGGAGGGGTCGGCAATGAAATGAAAACGAATACTGGGAAGGGGCCAGACAAGATGGCGTTCATAAGCGTGCTTCGTGTTCCACATTGTTTTCCAGTTTGTCTTCTTTGAAGCAACTGCAGAGGAAAAAAAATGACTTAATATTCTTAAGACGCCTATATGCTGTTGGCTGTAACTTTTCATCTTCTTCCTGTTCGTATATTGTTACCTCCATGTGCTACCGAAGCCTTTTAAGCCCAGGGTAACATGGCAGCAGGAGCAGGGGGGTGTATATTAAGAGTGGGTCAAACAGGCAGACGGTCAGCGGTGACTTGTTGAAGCCGATGATGAAACACTGAGCTCAGAGGAGAAAGGATCCGCTCTGCTCTTATTTCAAAGCATGGACACCGTGGTAGATGTCCAAATAGCAGCGCATACTGTAACTGTCCACAGCGCAAAACATTTAGACCAGGGGGTTTCAAACACACTGCCCCAGGGGTCAAAGGTTACAATCTGGCCCATGGGATGAATTTGTCAAGACTAGGCAACTCATTTAGTTCAGGGTCCACACACAGACCAATAGAGTAAAATAACAGTTTAATAACTTATAAAAGAATAACTTATAAAAGATCAGTGTGATATGAAAGGAAAAAAAACAACATTATGCACATAAATAATAACTTCAAATTTTTGCTTTGGTACATACATTATTATTATTATTATTATTATTATTATTATTATTATTATTATTATTATTATTATTATTATTATTATTACATACATTATTGCCCATAAATAATAACTTCAAATTTTTGGTTTTGGTTTATTTGCAAAAATAACAATATGAAAATATTTACATTTACAAACCAACAATAAAATGTGAATAATACTGAACAAATATGAACCCGAAATGTCTAAAGAAAATTAACCACAAGTGTTGAGTACCTTCATAGATGCAAAAGGATAAATAAATTCAGGCATAATATAGTTAGAAATACACTTATTTTTCTTGAGAATTTTCAGTTTCTTCTTCACATCTTTTTTGTTTGGATAATTTAGAAAAGTAAGTAGTTTCAGAATAATATGGTGGGTTTTGCACTAAATCAAAGCCTTTGTAGTTATTCATTTAAAAACTCCAAAGTTTATTTATATGTCATTATGCTACTCAGGGGTTTTTCTAGAAAAATTTCATGTCAGGGTGCAACACTCAGTGAGGGAGTGAACTGACCAAGCGGGGTAGCAAACCCCCCGCTTGGTCAGTTCACTTCCCCACTTGGTGCGAAGTCTTTGAAAATTATAAGGTACAATGGAGCATTCTGTGGCTATCTAAGGGAAAACGTTAATTGTGGTGGTTCTGCACCGACCGACGGTTTATTTACTATGATTATAATGTTTTTGGAGTAACAATGATATCTTTGGTCATGTGACTAAGGACATTTTCACACAGCGTCCTCCAGTCTGCACCCAAGTACGCTTTATTTTAGCCGTGTTTCCATTAGTATCACTTCTAACAGATTCTACTCACCATGGCACCTGGTCCTAGATTTTTGGTACAGTTGGGTAATCCCAGCTCCATTTGTTTGTTCCAACCACATAACTCCTCATCCAGGTAGATGGATATTTAGTGGAATCATCTGTATGAAATGAACAGGAAGAACCAATACACGGTAGGACTTTTACTCTTTGGAGCTGGGATTACCCAACTGCGATTTTTGGTATCTACTCCACTGAGGTTCTAAGACAGTGTTTCCCAACCCTGGTCCTCGAGGCACACTATCCTGCATGTGTTAGATGTTTCTCTCTCCAACCACACCTGATTCAAATAATCAGCCTATCATCGAGCTCTGCAGAAGACTGATAATGACTGTCAGGTGTGTTCAAAGAGGGAAACATCTAAAACATGCAGGATAGTGTGCCTCGAGGACCGGGATTGGGAAACACTGTTCTAAGAGATACTATAAAGTGACGTGTCAGCA
>CM035805.1:36963678-37051178 GCA_020466265.1 Siphamia tubifer
TATGTGGATCTGGCGCAGTTATGGCATGAGTAAAGATGCGCAAAAGGACACTTAACATCAGCTTTGTTGTTTTGGATTTACTGTAGCACTACTTCTTATCCGTTTGCTTTCCTTTCAAGTCCACCCAGCCTGAAAGACGTTGCTGTCATATTATTGTTGGATAAAAGCTGTTGATAGCCAGCACTGAAGCTTCCTCTGATGTCATGTTGCCTTCCAAACACAGAGCCGCCCTGCAGTGATGTGTAATTGCTTTATCCAGCGCCGGCCTCTTTAAATGACGCCTAATTGAAGGCCTTCGCCGCACCCTTTCCTCATGCGGCTCCACGCGGCAATCAACCTGCCATGTTATCATCGCATCTTAATAAAAACTAAAATGATTGGGCCACTACCCAGCACTTCCCATAGAAATAGGAAAGCCATGGAGAGAGTGAAGGGGAGGGGGTTTAAAAAGCAACCAAAAAAACATCCTGACTTAAACAACATGGGGAGTGGACTTTGAACGCACAGGATGTTGAAAGATTGGTGGTTTGAGGCAAGTCGGCAAAGTAAAAAAGCAAGAGGGGAGGAAAAAAAAAAAAGAGGAGAAAATGACTTGTCACGCAAACGGCACAGCAGAATTGGGAGGAGTTTTTACATATGATATAATTAATGACTATTAGATTTAAACATTTACAAAGAGCAGGGTGGTTTTGCCATCCGGTAGAAAGTGCAAAAAAAAAAAAAGGCAATTTAAGGTGTTTTCACAAGCCAGATGAAATAGAATATATGTTTAATTTTTCATTTTTAGGTTGATGCAGCTGTTTCAATGTTTCTCCATGTGTTAGTTATTAAGAAGAATGTAATTACATGAGGACCAGCCAGATGTAGAGTGATACTGTTTGGAAATACAGTATATAGGGATGACCATATGTTTATTCTCCCCTTAAAGCTTTTCTCATGACACGTTTATACCTTAAGGTAAATCTAGAAGAGAAGGATCATAAATTTGGGAAGACATGGTTCGTTTCAAAAGTGACAAGCCCCTGTTGAGCTCCACAAACAATTTGCTGTAAGAATATTAGTTATTTCCTTAAATGGATGGTGTGTGTGTATGTGCATTTGCCTGTATGCAGCAGTGATGTATGGTCAGTGATTAGACATGCTGAAACTTTTAGCTGCACAATTTCTGTTGCAGAATGTGATGCTTTGATGTTAGCGATAGCCTTATTAAAGGGTCAGTTTACAGGGAGCACAAAGAAGGCAGGACTTTATTTATGGGTTGTTTTCTTTCCATTAAGTTAATTTTGACTTACTTTGTCTACTTTATGGACTCGTATGCTACGTTCAGACTAGGGTTGCATTGTGATTTTTTTTTCCATCCCTGCGATATATACTGCAATATAAAAAAAAAATACTCAGAAGGATATAATAGCAGCTGACGTAACTGGTCAAACAAATTAGTGTGTCCTGTAGTTCTGGCAACAGACACAAGACACAGAATATATGTTTAAATACCATCCTTCTTATGAGACAATAATTCTAGAGAACTGATGTTGTGTTCTGGCACAGTCTTTTTCCCCAGATGTTCTCCTATTGACCCTTCCTCACTCACATGACCATAAAAGTGGACGCCATGTTGGACATTAAGTGACCTGCTAATCAGTTTACATATACCAAAATGAAAAAGAAAAAGCAGCAGAGCAAAATGCAGAAAACACCTTCAAGCCTATGAAAACAGTAATGAATTAGTCTTGTGCATGGTATGTGGTGTGTACTAACTTGTATATGTGTACAGTGCGTTTCAAATAAGCTCCCCTCCTTGTTAGCAAAAGCCCACACGTCTCATTAATTACACAAGACAGTGTAACAACATCTGTAGTCATTGTTGTATACTGTATATCTTGTGTGTGTGTGTGTGTGTATATATATATCACTTTTCCTCAACTGTGTTGTACATATCACTTTTAAATGTATGCACTTGAAGGAAATAGTGTTCAGTCACACTGAATATGTAGAGTAGAAATTGTATCATAAATTATACTCCTAGTTACAATAAAAGATTATTTTCCATCTACAGTATGCACTGAGAAAATAATTTGCACCAAGTATGCGTTTTAAATATAGCACCACAAGACAAGTTGTAAAAACATATGTACATGTATTTATTTTTCACAAACCTACAGGAAAAAAATGCATGTAAAAAAGCATTTATAAAATTTAGATAAGTAATTTATTTACGGTCATATACATATGTACACAACCAGGTGACATTTGCAGTGAGAATCTTAGATGTGAAAAGATCTTCATCAAAAGGAACTTAAACACACAGGGCACATCGTCCAGAGACAAGGGATTGTTGCTCTTCGTGCCTGAAATGACAAAACATAACACATTTAGCAAATAAATGGCACAGATCATTTGAGTTCTAATACTGGCAACACTGTCATATTTAGCAGCTACAATAGCTGTACACACTGTACAACAATAATACCTAACACATATTTAAGTATCAAACATAAAGGCGTGAAACTCTTCCAGTGGTGAGTATGTCCATTGATAAAATCTACACAAAATAAAAATAGCCATTGCCATCACACTGCCCTGTCACCAATGTCTCAACTTTTCTGTAGGTACTTCTTACCATTTACTCTTCTATAGATTAAGATTATTACAATTTAAGGACTTTGTAGAATTACATACTCACATGGTGATGTTTCAAGCCAGGAAAAAAGAATTACCCATTGCTTGGCAAAAGTTTTTAGTTTTGTTTTTTTTTTTACCTCAAATGAAAGATGGAAATATAATTTTAAACTGAAAATGTCACGGACGACGTTAAAACAAATGTGCATATCAGATATTTGTGTAAAAGTT
This sequence comes from Siphamia tubifer, assembly GCA_020466265.1. Taxonomy (NCBI): domain Eukaryota; kingdom Metazoa; phylum Chordata; class Actinopteri; order Kurtiformes; family Apogonidae; genus Siphamia; species Siphamia tubifer. Next base: position 36,966,529 of record CM035805.1, read on the forward strand.
GGAATGCACAGGGTAATGAATTAAAAACGTGCAGTTCAATTAGGACATTTAAAGTATTAGATTAAACAAATATAATCATATAAATCAGAATTTTGAATATTGTTGTACTTTGTTAAAATGTGAACTATGTTAGTGGGGAAAATGGTGGGTTTGTGGGGATGGTGTTAGGGGTAGTGAATGATCATTTGTTTGTCTTGTATTTGTTTAAAAAGGGGTAAGAAAAAAAAATCTATAAGAATGTTATTCTTCTATCTGCTCCCTTCTATTCATGTAAAAATGTAAAACTGTTAAACATTGTACACGTTGTGCATTGACAGGGTTTTCATGAGTCATTCGTGTATTCGTCATTACTTTCTCCAACTGTTGTTACGGACTGCAGGGAACGTTCTAGATTTCAGAAACAACTATACGTTTATCTTGTTTTAAACTTGTACTTTTATACCATTACCTCTGATCTGTTCATCAGTCTACCAACACAAATGAGCACAACATTAGCCAATAGCTACTACACAACAAAGAGGTTAAAATAGAGTCTTTCATCCTATTTGGTTACACACATCCCACTACAAATTTTTTATTTTATTTTTTTTAAAATCTTGTTTATTTCGAGACACATGAAATAATAAAAATAAAAAATAAAAATAAAAAAAACAAAAATAAAAAACAACAACAAAACAAACATTGAAAAAATAGAATGTGTTGTACAATTTCCATACAATATACTCCAATTCGGTAAAAGAAAACTGATCTCTACAGTTACATTTAAAGAATTTACAACAACAGTTTACAATTACAAGTTATATTATTTCATATTTACATTATTAAATGTACCTCGAAAAGGAGTGGGAAGAAGACTAGCTTATTAACTCCCACCCCCACTTACATTTGGTTGAATTAAGTGTGTTAAGTAGGCTATATATACAAATTCATGTTTTATAAGGTATAAATACAGCAATCAATACATCCTAATACAATATTATACTGTACAAACAAAAAAAATACTTTCAGTTGTATTATTATCAATATTACCATCATTAATATCATTATCATCATCACCACCATCATCACAACGTCATCATGTCAACATAAATAAAAAATAAATATAGTAATGGTGCTAATTCATATATTTTAACTTTAGATAAAAAAAAAAAAAAAAAAGATTGTGCTCGTGAGATGTCAGAGGTCAGGTGTTTAGTGGACCTGCTGCCAGAGGGGGTCAGTCCCCGAGCAACAGAACCACTCTTGGCAAAGTGTCCTGTTCTGTGCATTAAAAAGGCAAGATTTGAGATTCTACAACCAGCTCGAAGGCCATCCAAAAAGCAATGATAAGCCTTTTCTGGAAAAGTGTCTTCATCTTACCTCCAACAGAGTGGTCACTACACAAGGGTTGCCAGTATTTCCTGTTAGTGGCTGTGATCCATCTTCTTCGTTGGTTAGCATCTGATGGGATCCGATAAAAATAGATATCTTTCCTCGTGTATCGATGGTTACTACACCCACGTGCGCAGCAATATAATGCCATGATGGAAGTTTTGCTTAAAGTAAAAACTGTCAATGTTCTATTTCTTATATTTGTATTTTTAATATTGAACTCGTCGTTAGCCCACCGGTAGTTAATGTCCAAAATGGCACCCACTTTGTTGTAACGGGTCAATTACTTGGTCATCCTTTCTTCAATCCTGTCCTTTCCGCAATATTTTTGTTACAGCATTTAATTAATTAGTTGTAATCGGGGTTTGAATTAGATTTTAACTAATATAGTAAAAACATATATAGTTTGTAATGTACAGATCACAGTGTAATCAGCGAGAACTTGTAAACTCCCGCGATAACTCCACGAACTCCCGTTTGTGGTTCAAGGAACTTCCACAAAATTGAGTTTACGGTTACACAACTCGTTGCAACTTTTAGCTAACACAACGGTAATGTGAAAGGTAAGGCTTCCATCCATACTGATTTTAACCGAGTACTGTACTGACCTGTGTAATAAAAGTTGAATGTGAGAACGAGAAGAGCTGTTCTCCGTACTGCTCGTAAACCGGAACCGGAAATGCAACTGCAGGAGGCAACAGGCAGGGGAGAGTGACGGTGCTAGTGGCTCCACTTACCACGACCCCCCTTTACTCACTAATATTTATACAATACAATAATGATTTAAATTATCAGAGTATATTTGCACAAAGTGAAAATAAAAACAGTTTTTTTATAACATTTAATATGTATTATAGAAAATATGGTTGCATATAATTGGGCGCACCACACATGCATTAAGATCTGCTGTCAGAATTTAGCCTAAGATAGAAATGGATGTGTTCTCTTTGTGTTTTTGAGAGAAATCTGTCAACATGAGTGTCATGTAGCAAAATATCTGGACACACAAGAGAGGAAAATATTGGCATTGCTCTAATATTTGATTTGTGTTTATTTGAAATGGACAATGCACATTCATTGACACAAACAATTGAGCTAGCATATTTGTAGTCTAACAAAGTGGTAAAATACCAAAACTACACATTACAATACAAAACAATACAATGTTTGGACAGCTTTTAGAACACTGAGCAACAATAATGAGATAAACTAGAAATTCATGATAAATAAAAATGTTTGTTCAAGTTTTTGTTCAGAGGATTTTAAGTATTATATTCTGCATCAGCACAAATAAAGGTACAAGTCACAAATACATCTATGCTGATGGTGATCTATTACAGGAAGTAGAAAGAAAGAAGAGGAATGTAAAAAAAAAAAAAGGAGGGGGTGTCAAATGCAAAGAAACCACTATATCTACTGTTGATGTAATTTGTTCATTCTTAAACTTACACATCATAGATCTTCTAAAATGTTATTATATCAGTTTTGTAGAGCTAAAATCTGTTTAAATGTAGATGAGAAGCTCAAACATGGGTGAAATGTTTGTGAGGCTTCTACCCAAACAGAAATGTGTAGCTATAGAGACTATTTCAGAGATCAGTGATTCAGAAAGTAACATTTCAACACCTTCAAGGTTCAATAACTTCAGGTTCTCATCACCTGTTGTGGAATTGTAAAAGTAGCAAACTGTGAAAAGATGTAAATAAAAGATGACTACACATCTAAAAGCCATTGTATAGTATAGTCATCTGCCTCTTTCCACAGTCTCAACATGTTTCTGCAGCATCAACATAACCAGACGAGTGATTTTTTTAAAAATACATTATGTGTGATATCAAAGTAGATTTCTTTAGTATCTTTGCCACAAACTCATACAATTACATTTTAAACTAACAAACATCAAATATAATGATTCCTATTGTTTGAGATCAAAGGAGCATTTGTTTTTTTCTGTACCATTCGTCAGTACAGAGCTGGGTCAAAGGTCAAAGGACATTCGTTTACTCTGCTCCTCAAACATAGAGTACAGTTGCTAAACAACTGGAAACTAACTGAACTGATCTCCTTGAATGCTTTTAAATACAAACTCAAAGTGCTAGAGACTAACTCAGTGACTTGCCCTTGTTTTTCATAGTTTGACTTTTCCTGTAAATAATTCTATGTTTTAATTGTATGTTGTATTTTATTCTACCTCTTGGCCAGGACTCCCTTGGATAAGAGGTTATTAATCTCACTGGGAACTTTTCTCATAGTTAAATAATAATACATAAATAAAAATATGTAAAGGGTAGCACAATTTAGACAGGATGAACAAAAAATGTATATTTTACAACTGACTTCTCATCAATTTAATAGGGACGGGACTTCAGCTCTGGTCAGAATATTTATTGTAATCATATATGTCACATGTCTCTTTACAATATAAATTAATATAAACAGTGTTACAAAATATTATTTAAATCACATCCACAGTTCTATATTGTTGGAGACAATAAGACAATAGCTTCTATGAAAATATTTACCAAACATTTTAATTACTTAAACTTACTTAACCTACATTCTTCTATAGGAAACAGTAATGAAATCTATAATTAAGCAACCAAGAAACTCATGTTAAACAATTATAAATATTTCTTTACCATTGTCATTTATGTCATTGTGTTTGAAAATTTACAGCCAACATTCAATATAAATCTCTTTTAACTCACAGTATGCTATGCAAAACATCTGAGGCTTTTAGAAGGGAATACATTTTGTCATTTAGAGACATGCATTTGCAGTTAATTAAAAGAATTAAGTTGCAATGTGTACATTCAATCTCGGTTATGTTGAATTTTTACTGCTATTGTTACATAACCTGAAGTGTAGAACAATGAAACAAGACAAAACACCTGAATTGTGAATGAGGAGCAATTGAGAAATCCACTTTGAGTTCTTTGAGCTTCTTCTAAGGAAGACTTGACCTTTCAAACCATCTCCTCTCACGTCATTCGACCACTGTAGAAGGAATGCATCGGCCACTGCTGAAATAATGGACCGTGAGTGATTGACCCTTGCATGACCAAACCATTCCTGAGTGAAGCTTATGGATTTGGTCCCTGCATCTGTCTGACACCGGCTAATGGCTAACAGATTTACCAGGATGAGAAAAAGGAATGTGCTTCCCTCCTTTTGCGTAAATGTCAGGCCCAGCAAACGTCTGTGTCAGATTACTGTGGCAGCAGCGATAAGCAGATGTAAAGACCCGTGGGGCTTATTTATTATTAAGGCAGAGAGTGAAGAAAATAGCTGGGGAACTGCAGTGAGAACAGCACTCAGGAGAAAATATCACGCTCTCATGCAATTTTTGTAAGAGCCTCCTTCAAGTCATAATGCACCAGGACAGACACATAGGTCATGAATTTTTCCCAGGCATGAATTTTCAACAATTTCATCAGGACATACATTTCTGGGCACTCACATTATGAAAGATGACATGTGCACTCGCATAAGGCATCAAAGCCATTTGTGGTCTTTTGGAAAAATGAAAATACCTCTGAAATTAGAAGAAATATGATATAGTGAGAGATAATGGTGCTTCAAAGTGGGCAGTGAAACTCCAATATATTGTTGCTTGGAATAAAAGATCAACAAAACAGTTCAACAGTGCATGAACAAAATGAGAATTTTCTCCTGAGGTACATGAAAACAGTCGAAAAAGCCAACGATAACATCAACAAACACTTTTATTCTGGTTTAATAAGTTGCTCTATTGGGGCGTATCACAGATACAGAGGAACTTTATTAATGTTTATTAATTGAACAGCAAATAAATCTGCAAAAGAAAGAGCTGATGGATATTTAGACTTTTGTTAAAAATGATCATGTATAAGATAAGATAAGACAAGACAAGATAGGAGAACAAGAGATTAAACAAGTTAAAATACCATGAAAAGAGAAATGCCAAGAAAAATAAATAAATAAATAAAACTACCATGAAAAGATGTAAAAGATGTAACAAGAGGGAGAATAAAATGACATGAAAACAGACAAAACAAGGTGAAAACTGTATCAAAGATTAAACAAGATGATCTATGATGTAAAAGATGAAATAAGATGATGAAGGATGACATGAAGGATAGAAAAAAATAGTATAAAAGACAAAATGAATTTAAGGCAGAGAGAGAGAGAGAGAGAGAGAGAGAGAGAGAGAGAGAGAGAGAGAGAGAGAGAGAGAGAGAGAGAGAGAGAGAGAGAGAGAGAGAGAGAGAGAGAGAAATAAACATAAACACAAAGTACACATTTGGATAAAAACTTAAACTCACATAAAGTGTTATATCATCTTGTCTTCCATTGTATTTAATTACTGAACATGTAGTGCGTAGCCTCTTTACTTTAAATAAAGTTTTATGGATATTGTTTAGTTGTGAGTTCATTACTTCTCATGCTCTAAAGCACAGGTGTCAAACATGTGGCCTGGGGGCCAAATCCGGCCCACGTGAGGGTCCAATGTGGCCCTTTGGATGCATTTATCAAATGCAAAAATTCCACGAAGTTATAAATGATTTTAGTTCATGGTTCACATTCAGACCAGTTCAGTCTCATAATAACCTGTAAATATTTACATGTTACAACAAAAAATCTTTGTAAATGTAATTTTTTCTACTCAGTGACACTAAAATAAAGTATAATTTCACAAAAAAATCTCAATAATCAGAATAAATATGAAAAACCAGAAATTCTTAAGGAAAGTAAGTTCAATTTCAATAATATTCCACCTATTACTTAAATATTTTGTGTATCTGTAGATCCAGTGTGTTCTGTAAATGTGTAAATGATAAACTAAAGCCTAATATTGTTTGTTTTCATAATGTCATTTAATTTTTTTCACTCTAAAACAGAGGGAAAAGTTTGGAGTTGACATTATTTATATACTATATTATTTTTCTTACTGCTTCGACCTACTTCAGGTCATATTTAGCTGAATGTGACCCCTGAACTAAACATGAGTTTGACACCCCTGCTCTAAAGGGAGGCTCCATATTTTTGCAGTGTTCGCTGTCAGAGGTCACTGTGTTTGGATAATATTTCATTAGCGATCCTTGTTTAGACATTTTTATCTAAAGTTTGGTTTGTGTAGATACAGATCTGCTTATACAACTGCTGGTTTACTCAGTTTGTTGTTTCAGGCTGTGAAGGATGTTATGAACCCCAACATCGACTGAAACCTTCTACTGATATCTGTTTAATATCTGTTTAATACCACTAATCCTATCAATACATGTAAATAACTGATGTAAAATACAGTTTATTATCTTTTCATTGTCATCAGATATGATCCATTTGCATGTTCAGAGGGTCTGCAGTTACCATGGTAACACTGTCATCTTCTACCACATTGATTCATCAGTAAAACCCATGGAATTGGATCAATAACAGTGGATGGAGACACTTCATTTAAAAAATTTATCTGAAAAAACTGTTGCATTATATAATTCCCAATGAAGACAATTGTTTAATGTAAAAAAAAAAGTTAAATTTCCACTTTCCTGGGTCTCAGGAGGATATAGGAAAATACTTTATTTTCACTGATAAACCACAAAATTCAGAGGATAATATTTATTTTTATTTATTTAACCAGGAAATATCCTGTTGAGATTAAGAACCTCTTTTACAAAGGAGTCCTGGCCAAGATAGGCAGCGGCAATACAACACATAGTTATAGGAATACATGGTTAAAATACATACAAACACACATTCAACAATAAACAGTTGGTAAAAAACTAAACTAAACTAAACTAAACTAAACATTTAACCAGATTAAGGAAATCTTAAAGTTTCGAATTGGCTTCAAGAAGTTTTAGTTTGATTTAAAACTACTCAAATAAATCACCTCAGCTAGTTTCCAGTCTTTCTATAAAATTAAAAACTAATTATATGTATATATATATATATATATATATATATATATATATATATATATATATATATATATATATATATATATATATATATATATATATATATATATATATATATATATATACAGTATATATATATATATATACACACACACACACACATATATATATATATATATATATATATATATATATTATGTAATGAAAATATAATAATTAATGGTGATAAATCACTTAAAAATGTTAAATAGAGGAAAAAATAATTTAGAAAATGCTACAAAAGCAACACAGGTTATTTATAGGTTAAACCAGATGAATTCAGAGTAAGATATTAATTATGTATTAATTTTTATTATACTGTAATCCTGCTTCTGTGAACTAAAACTAAATGGACCCTTCTGTTTGGTTTTACATTTCTTTTTATTTTCTTCACAGTTGTGATTCTGTGTGAATGAATGTTGTTTCCATACATTGTGTTTAGGATACGCCTACGACCCACATTAACTATTTCCTGTGCTTTAGACCCGGGACCCCTCTACAAATGTTTGTTTAATGAACATTTACTGGAGGACCACTGGGTGAGAATAGCTATCGAACAGGCACCGGGGCTCAGAAAAAGAACAACACCCGTGATGTGACGTGAAACAGACGTGTTTTACTTGGATCCGCTGTGTTTGGCCACCGCTTGAACTCACAGCCATCACGCTCACTCATAAAACAATAACCACGCTCACATTAACCTGCACTTTAGGAACCAGTGGACATAGAAAAACCCCTGAGTGTGTGTAGGTAAACTCTGACAGGACAATATGGGGAAGTTTCTATAGAAGCAGCGAGTACCTACAGATTAAATCAAGTGTTCCCCATGGCTACAGCCGTCCTTCCTTCAAGCTTTTATCAATGAAAATGAGCCGTCAGTTGCTTGGCATGTGACACAGGAGCTTTCAATGTGTTTTTACGACATCCGCATGTGCACGATGAAAGCTTAAGAGGCGAGCTGAGGAGACGGTTGGTGAGTTCTTGGTGTTCTGCAGCTCAATCAGTGAAAGGAAGGAAGCTGTTTAAAAAAAGGCCTTTCTAAATGTTTATGCAGAACAGTGTGGTGGCGAGCTCACTGTGCACAGGTTTCATTACGTCACACAAAGCTAAGCTGTTTTAGTCATTACAGATGGTCTTTTGTCCAGTCTCTCAGTTACTGCACTAATTAAAACCAGTGTTTGTTCCATAGTGTGAATAAACAGTGGTTCATACATACAGTAGTGGAAATAAAGTTTTCACACACTCTGAAAATCTTTCACACTTTCCAATATTATGTGTATATATGTGTGTGTGTGTGTGTGGGGGGGGGCATTAAGTCTAATGTGATGGTGATGATGATGTTGTTGTTTTTTTGTATAAAATGTATAGTGTGGCAGCACCACAGGTAAACCTAACCACTGCAGTGTCCAACACTTCTTGTTTCAGCACCAAGAGACTTTGGACATTTCCATGATCCCAGGTTTGTGGGAACAATTTGGGGATGACCCCTTCCTGTTCCAACATGACTGTGCACCAGTGCACAAAGTAAGGTCCATAAAGACAAGGATGAGAGAGTTTGATGTGGATGAACTGGACGGACCTGAACAGAGTCCTGATGCTTTTGGGATGAAGTAGAGCACAGACTGAGAACCAGGGTTAGGGTTCGGGTCAGAGCCAGGCCTCCTGGCCAACGTCTGTGTGTGATCTCACAAGTATATATATATATATGTAGATGTGCATTCATGTCAAAAATAGTGAACTATCCCTTTAAGTGGCCATTCTGTCTAATCAGAACCCTCTGTACCTCCACTTCTTAAAGTCCAATTAACTGGAGCAGAATGCACTCGTTTCCATGGAAACCTTCATTCAGAATTAACATATCCATGTAAACACGAAGGAAATAGCTTTAATTCCTAATTATTTTATTCCCAATAAATAATTTGACAAAAAACTATCATGTAAATGTAACTATTCACACCTATGGGTATTTTAGTTTAATCAATGAACCTATCAGTGCTTCAGATAGTGGGAGGAAACTGGAGGTCCTGCAGAGAACTCATGCAGACACAGAATATATGAGATCTCTTAAATATGGGAACAGCTTCATGCATGTCCTGTTTGTCTGTATATATATATAGTATTTTATTATAACCGTAAATCAGACTCTAATACCTTCAAGTGGAGTTAAATGGAATGAGTTTTTTTTTTTTTTTGTAGCATCCTGTTTCCAGTCCAAATGGGGCTGTGATGGTACCAGATAAGGTCTCAGACTAAATGGACGCTCTTCAGTCTGGACAGACTGATGTAACTGATCTCTCAGTGTCTCCCGGCATTTTTCTTTTTTTTTTTTCTTGTTCATGTAAATTTCTTTTGAGTGTTTTCTCTTCCTTCTATCATCCTTCCTTCTTTGTTTCACACCCTCATATCCCTTCTTTCTAACACCATTTAATTCAAAGAAGTGACAAGGGAAATGCATCATCTGCTTACTGTACTCCTCATACACACACACACACACACACACACACACACACACACACACACACACTGGTTTCCATGTCTCATGAGGACCATGTTTCTAATCAAGTAGCCATTGGGTAGTGAGTGTAAACACATTTTGTTTTTTAAATAAAGAAAATAAAACAAAAAATATATAATAAAAATGTAAAATTAAATAAAAAAAAATAATGAATAAATAAAAATGATAAAAAAGAAATAAATAATTAAAAAAGAAAAAGAAATACTTAAAAAAATTTATATCTTTAAACGTTTAAAATATACATGTTTCACTTTGCAGCTGTTTCCCCCATGCTTTATGAGGACTTCCATTAAAAAATATATATTTATATTTATAGGGTCACATCATTTCTATTTTACTCGTGGGGACCTTTATTTATATTTAACCCTTGTGGGGACCTGAATATGGGTCCCTATAGTGTCAGAGGTTCCCTTGGTGTGACTCTATCAATGTCCCCATGAACACAGGAATACAAGCACACACACACACACACACACACACACACACACACACACACACACACACACACACACACACACAGCTGTCTGGGTTGGTAAGAAGCTGTGTTAACACATTTCTTCTCAGCTTTCATGAGTGTAGATGATATAATTATAACCAAACACACATATCCTCACAGGTCATATTTAACAATGTAGAAATAAAACCTACAGTGACTGGATAATTATTTTACACTCTGACACAATCTACTGTTGGGGAAGACAAACTGACGCCACAGCTGTAAACACTTGTGGCCTTGGACTAACTGCTGAGGCGCATTGCTGTGGTTGATAAGCCCCACAGGATGGCACGGCCGGCCTTATCGAGGCCGGCCAATAAGCCAGAGACTAGCAGAGGAAAAACTCATCCCCTTATCTACCCTCTGCTGGGGCAAAACTCCTCCAGCTCCTGTGACATCAGGTGGTGCTTTGGTACATCCTGAGTCTGCTGCTGTTCAAGTAGGGCAGACCGGGGTCCATTTGAACACTTTTTGTTGAAGTGTTTGTGCTGGAGATCTTAGATTTTGACATGTGGTTCCCATATTTGTTTGCTATATTTGTCTTATTTTGTTTTATTTTGGTGAACTTCCGTTTTGTTGTGGAGTGAATTTGCAGGGTTTCTGTCTTGCAGTTGTTTTGGTATTTGTTGCATTTTTCTTTCGCATTTGTTTTTGGGGGTTTGTACTGTGTTGGAAAATTACAATAATACCAGAGATATAAATGTTAATGCATAAATGTACAAGTGGTCACAGTGAAGCAATTTATATGTGTGCATGCAGGTGACAATTGAGGGGGAAGGGAAAACCCCCAGTGCATACTAGCCTCCAGAAGGGGCCGACAACCCTTCAGGACATGTTGAAGAAGGAGGGGTCGACAGGAAGGTGTTATAAAACTGTGTCTGAGCTTCAACCCTTTAGTGTCTCATGACCCCTCTTGGGTCGTGGATGCTCAAAGACTCAGACTGGACGTCCTGACAAGTGACTTTGTAATCTTTAAAGTAATCTTATGCTGAAATATTTTGTAATACTGTAACTGATAGTGAACTATGATTGTGATATTAAATGAATGAAAAGACAATGAGAAGACGATTGTTCTGGAACCATCTTAAAATGATGGCTTTCTGTTCTTTATTGGCTAGGAGGCTCACCCCCCCCCACCCCCCCACCCCCCCAACATACGGCCATTTGGATCAGGGAAGTTATGAGCCATGTCCACTTGGAAAAAATGAGATATACTGTAAGAGGATCCTTATTTGGCAGCCATTAATTTCCTTTGTAGAGAGCACAACAACTATGTGTTATCTTTAGGTATTTCTACTTATTTGTGATTATTGTTATTATTATTATTGACGTACATCATTATTAACTGTGCATTTAAAAAAAAAATGTATCTATTTTTTTTCTTTGTGTTTCTGTTTTGTTTTTTCTTTTTTTGTTTTAAACATAATCTAATCTGTAGGGTCCAGTATTTGAGGTGGGGAAACTTAGGTTTGTATGGAACTAGACTTAACTATCTCATTGACGAACTGTATGTTTTTGTGTTTGACATATTTGGAAAAAATAAAAAGACCTTGATTTAAAAAAAGACTCAAATAGGTATATCATAACCAGCTGCTTAGACTATAAATATAATTTAAGTAGAGTTAAATATGCTCACTTAATAATTATATAATGAGTATTAGTTAATTAATTATTCCCAAAACAGTAGGTTTTTGCTTCTGCTTGGTTTCTATTATTGCAGCATTTTTCTCTTTAAGTGTTCTTGTGTTATATTTGTTTTATGTGTTTGTGTTTTTGGCTGTTGTATCTTTCTTGTGTTTTGCAGCGTTTTGTCGATGCAGTGTTTGATGATATCGCCACATCTCCTTCCTGATTGGTCAAACAGAGTGTCACAACTGTCCCCAGTCTCCCCTACATTTGTATTTGTTTTCCGTGCTAATAACTGATGGTCGAGGCTCTTTTTGGCACCAGGACAAGATGAGAGAAAGTGTTTATTTTCAGTGAAAGAACTTTGTTATCACATGGAAAGGGAGTTAATTTCAACACAATGGCCGTGCGTGTGACATTGTAGCAATAGGAAATCAGATTTGAAGTGTGAGAGGATTATTTTATGAGTTGAAATGAAAACAACTACTAAGTGCAGAGTGGAAAGTATCCCCCCCCCTCAAAAAAAAAGCCATGGTGGCCAATTCCAGCCTGTAGATCCACCTGTGGCATGAGTGGAACGTCCACAAACATGGCCTCATTTGAACCAGTCGCCCACTGTGCAGTGAGAGCATGTGCAGATGACCCACCACACCAGGCACGCTCAGATGTGCGAAACAAGAGAGGGTGTCCTACTTTCCTCTGAAGACCCGTCAAAGTAAAAGCACGCCACTTGAAATATAAACCGAGCTGAGGTTGACAAGAAGAGGCGACTTGTGCATTTAAATTTTTTTATGACTTCAACTTCATTCATTTTTTTCTTATGAAAGAAAGAGAAAAGAAAAAGGAAAAAAAAATAACACACAACCTGGCAAGAACAGAGAAAAAAAATAAAATAAAGAGAAAAAATAAAGAGAAAAAAAAAATCTCCTGTATTTAATAAATGATAGGTTTAATCACAGACGAATTCAGTCCAAATATTTCAGTGTTCAGATTCTTAAAAGTTAACTGAAAACCTACCTTTTTAGCTTAACTTTTAATAAAATTTTTACTTCTAACATTATTTCATTCTGCTGTTTTAATACCTCTGTTAATAACTATTAGAATATGTTCAAATTAAATATTATTTATTCATTTTTAAACATTATTTATTAATTAAACAACATTAACATTTTCTTATTGCAGTTTTCTATATCACTTTCTGTTATTATAGTTTAAATACACATTTCTTTGCTTAAAAAAATAAATGGATGTTGTCCTGATGAGCAGAGATGGGAAATAACTAAGTATAAGTACTTTGTTACTCTACTTAATTGGAATAGTTTTTTAGGTATCTGTACTTTACTTGAGTATTTAGTTTTTGGCAGTTTTTTACTTTTATTCCCTATATTTTTACATAAATATCTACACTTTTTACTCCTTATATTCTCAGAATAGACTTTTTTCAAACTAAACCGACAATACAAAATAAATCACTTCAGAAGGAAAATCAGTGGAGAGAAAATATGACATTCGATGTTACTTTTACCTCATGATTGTGACTTTTTGTCTCAGAATTTTGACTACCTCATAATTATACATTTTTTATATTATATTTATGATTTTTTAAAGATTGCATATTAATTCATAAGTTTTTTTCTCAATTGTAACCTTTTTTTTAAATATATTTTTCTTATAATTTCCTGCCCATACCCATAAAACTGAGTAACTGTGACCTGATCAAACATATTATCTACACAGTAACTCACAGTAAATCTTTTTTTTTATTTTTTTTACTTTTTTTACTTTATCACAATTGAGAAGTTGTATTTTTTACTTTTACCTCAGTAAAAGAGTTGAATCGGTACTTCTACTTTTACCAGAGTATTTTTTTCCACACAAGTAGCTGTACTTCTACTGTAGTACAGAAGGTGAGTACTTTGACCACCTCTCCCGATGAGATCAGATTGTTCTTTTTTTATATACTGTATTTTCTGCACTATAAGGCGCACTGTCAATGGATGGTTTATTTGAAGGGTTTTTTCATATATAAAATGCATTGGACCATAAGTGAAGTAAAAGTCACTAAACACAACCATAATTGATCCATATATAAGGTGCTCTGGATTATAAGGCACAGTGTCATTTTTGGAGGAAATTAAATTCTTTTAAGTGCACGTTATGGTCCGGAAAATACGGTACCTAAAGAGGAATAGAAACACTCCGGAAAAATATCTTGACTAAGTTCATGCATGAAAGGGTTAAAGTGACAACTGATATAATAAGAAAATGTATCTGAAAAGACTGAGCAGAGTTTTATAGAATGTTCTGTTTAAAATTTGGATGCATTATTATTATTATTATTATTAACCATTAGCAGCAGGAGGGGTCTTTAATTGTGAATCATTCTTGGCTTTACTTTGGAGGGAAACTGTGGAATAGCCATTTCCTGTCCTTCCTCTTCTGCCAAATCCACCCTGTGAAGTGTTCTCCTTCCTCTTGGTGGGTTTACACCTTACCCACAGCCAAAGGCCACCTGCCTCCACAGGAATTGTTTGTTCAAGGAGGTTTGATGCCAAAGTAAATTTCCTTTTTAATCTCTGCTGATTACTGAACAGCGGTAACAGTCGGAGGAATTAAACCAGACACACATTCCTTTTTCCATGAACTGCACAGAGAGTCTGATGGTCATGATGAAGCTAAACTTTATTGATATGTTCTGAACTGCCTCAGTAGATGGAGCCAATGTCAGCTGGTGTTTAGATGATCTCATTTGTGCACTTACAGGAGGCCTTGCACCAGGACGCCACTTGGCTGTTGCTGCAGCCCCAATTCTGCTTCAGGTCAGGACAGTTATTGTACTCATTAGCATATGGGCAGGGGTTAGCTGGAAGACAAACAGAACCAGAGGGTATTAGTCACACTGGATGAATGAGAAAGAAAATGTACAGTTATTTGAGGGGAGCTGATCACTACAACAAATATTGACTTGAATATGGATGAAAGACTTGATCAATGACAAAATAAGACACACTATGTTCAAAGCGATGGGGTTTCTTATCCCTGGCACCACTTATTAAGTTGGAATAATTTAGTTTTCCTGCACATCCTTCTTTTTATTCCTATTGACCAGCTTTGACCAGGACCAATGGTTACATACAGAGTCCCTATGACATTTTATCTATCAAGACTAAATCATATAATTACAATCATTTCACAAGAAGAGGTAAAAAATTTTTTTTAAATAATAATAAAAAAAATCCTGATTTTATAGCAACAAATGTAGCATATCACTTATGTGACAAAATGTGTGATTGTAAAGCTGAAAAATCTGACATTTCATCCACTTACTGCACAGTTTGTTGTCACAGGCATTGGGACAGTCACCACAGGAGGGTCCTGCTGTGTAGGGATTTTGACCCTGGAAGTTTCCACTGTAAATGTAGGGCAGAGCATTAAACATTAAAGAAAAAAGAAAGAACTCACAGTAGATTTAAGCCTAAACCTGCTTCAGACAGCTTCTGAAAAGTCAAAGCGTTTATGAATGACTGTTTAATGATAACTCTGTGAGATTTTATGCAGATGAGTTACAGGAAAACCTCCCTGTTGGTGAATGCATCACATTTTTGGGTTGCATCCACTTTGTCACTCATCTTTGTAGTAAATCATCGCAAAAATAAGAAGCTTCTTATGGAGGATTTAGATTTAATTCATCATGGTCCGGTGGGAAAAGGAAGAAAAAATATGCTAAAATGCTAGGACACATTTATTTCCATTTTAAAAAAAAACAACATCCCATCATTATTAGAACCGAAGCAGAAACATTATTATAAAAAAATGACTTTAAATATCTGAAAAATAGCATTTAACCCATAAAGGTCCAAACATCCATTGGTTACTTCATTCATCAGCTGATCTAAACAGAATTAATACCTATTGATCAACTACAACTATCAATAAGTTGAAATAATTGGTTTAAAATGCACTTATTCATCTTTTCACAGTCAGTTCAGAGGCTCTGTAGTTACCGTGGAAACACCATCATCTTCTACAACATTGATTCACCAATAAAACCCATGTTTTAAGACAAGAGGAGGTCGATGACAATGTCGAATAACACACTAAGGTTGAAGTTTAGACTTTCATAGTGAGTGTCCTCTAAAGCAGGGGTGTCCAAATCCAGTCCCCAAGGCCCGGTGTCCGACACGTTTGAGATATTTCCTCCTTCCACATGATTCAGTTGAAGCTATTTATGCTTCCTAAAAAAATCTGAAATAGATTTTGTCTGTATAGTGGTTACAGTTTCTTGCATTGTGTTTTTCTACTTACGCTGGGCAGTAGTGGCAGACGTAGAAGTACTTGAATCTGGAGTTGGGACAGTGTGCCATGGCACAGCCCAGCAGGTTGGACCTGTACCAAACAATCTGTGCATAGAAAAGCAGAAAATACTTCAAATATGTGACATTTTTTGCGCTGATTTATGGGTATCAGACAGTTAGTACATCAACATGCACTTAGAGAAAGTCCAATTATTACCTCAGTCCGACTAATATCGAAGTTTTCAAAGCCATGTAAGCAACACTGGTCTGCAAGTAAAAAGCTTCCAGAATAAAACTAATGAAATTTCACCACATGTGTGTTAGTGATAAATAAAACTCAAGTCTTAAATGTCGGTTGGCTTAAGTTTCCAAGATAAGTCTGGGGTTAAAATGGGAAATTCTTAGAATGAACAAGAGAATAAGTTTTAATCTAAATGAATATTAGTGTCAGATCTACTCCAAACACTGTCTGCACATTATGATCCATTCACTTTACAGCTTCTTTCTACTGGAATATTTACTAATCCATTGTTACATGAACATAAACCAGCATATATGTGGAATAACACACCATCATATATATTAAAAATATGAGTTAACCAGAACTAAAGTCATTTGTTTTCTGCTTCATCTCATTAAAGTTTAACATATTTAATGTCTGAAGCAGATACTTTCTACAAAATTGTAGAGCAGTGGAATAACATCATAACCTGTAAATAATGTCAACACCAATCAATGTTTTATAATGAAAATAGTAAAATTACATCAAGAAAATGTTTATATTTAAAAATAATCCTTTAAAAAAATATGAACAAACTGAAATGTCTCCAGAATGTTCAGTGTAATTGTAACATTATGTCTCAACGTATTGGTGAAATTTCATATTCTACATTTTTCTATTTATCTGAATTTTTATTTGCTGTATTGTTATTTTCTGAAGTTTTTTTAAAAATTATTAATAGGCTACTGTTGCATTGACTGGAGCAACACTACTAATTTCTAACTGAATGTGCGTTGTCACTGCTAACAGCTGTGCACCTGCACATAGCAGCCGCAAACACTGCAGAACAGCTGATGACAGTAGTTTACTAAAGCGTACAGCTGTAGCTACAAACAATTACGAGGTGTGAGTTTTTGTTCCGTGGCGGTTTTGTTATGCAAATAAATCACTCATTCAAACACATATTGAAGAAACACATATTTTCTTGACCCCAGGAAACCTGCCGGGACTACTTTCGCTTTGACCAAAATTGGACCAGAACTCGACTCACAGGACACTGTTGGGGGTCACTGTGGGTGGACCAGAGTAAAGACGCTGATGACAAACACATTCATGTGAAAAATACTGAACTATCCCTTTAAGTCCTGAGCTTCATTACTGCCAACAGCTGGACTTAGATGTGCATGTAAATGTACGGAGTGAAATATGATGACATGTGACCAGTCTGTTTAAATCCAGGTTTAACTGTACCTGAGTGTAGTGCCCGACCACTCCCCCGTTGATAGAGCCAGTGCCGTAGCGGTAGTCCTTCACCTCATCGTACCAGGACTGGATGGCTGAGCTCCAGGGGTTCCTACCGCTGGACATGTACAGATTCTCCCCACAGCCGCTGCCTACAGCAGAAAAAGGGGTAAATGTTAGTCTGAGATATTTCATGCAAAAAAAAACTAAACAGAACAAACAAAAAAATGCAGCAGTGGACTCACTCTTATACATTATTGTATAAAAACCAAAACAAAAGCATTTACTGAAGTGAACTGTTGAACCATAAACATGTACATAATGTAGTTTGTTATGTTTTCATGGTCATCAGATATGATCCGTTTGAATGTTTACTCTGGAAGAACATCTCACTTTGTAAATGCAAAATATGATTTATGTGAAAAGCTAAGTATAAATTCAAAACATTCCAAAAGCATTCTTGCCAAGTTCAAGGAATTGTGTATGGTTTGAGTGGTTTGCAGTGCGGCAGGTGACACAGTCATCTGGCCGTTTGTGGAGGTGGGTGATGTTAATGTCTGCAGTTACCATAATGCTCTGCAGTTACCATGGAGACAAATCATCTTCTACAGCAGTTTAAAAAAAAAAACAGAGTTAGATCAATGTGAATGGATGGACACACTTGTTTTGCTCAGTTACTCATATCTTTGTTGAAAAAGTAACTTTTTCTTCACTTTTCTCATTTTTGATGAGAAAAGTGAACATTACATTTACACAGTTTTCATGAACATCTAAATTAAATAAAATTCATTAATATTAGAATATAGGAAAATACATGATTTATAGTGAAAAATACTAAAAGCAGAGAATAATACAGTATTATAATAAATAGTGATAAATTATTTTACCCTATAATGTCTAAAGTTTTATATTTGATGCATGACTTTTGAAGGCCTCTACATAATCACTATTATATTTATTTTCCTTGAAAAACCTGATATAAATAATTAGATACATGCAGTAGAAGGATAATCCACCAGGGGGAGGAATTCCTTCACCAATTTTCAAAAGGAATTACCAATTTGTTAAGACATGATTGTCTTATATTACATTTTTGTTTGTTCAAAAATACTAATATTTGAGCATTGAGGTCCAACAGTTCAAATATTAAACAAAATGAAAATTCATACATGAAAATAAAAAAATAATATTTTTGGTTGTTCAGAAGGACTAATAAAAGGCTCCATGATTTAATGGTTTAGGATTTACAAGATTAAAAAAAAAGGTTAAATAAGTCCTTTGAAAACCAGCACTGGTTCTTTAGGGGTTAAAATAATCGTACTTCTTATACAGTAAGTACAGCGTTCATGCAGTACATTATCAATTATGAACCATATGTCAGATGAAGCTGAAATTCTGAAACATGACACACTCCTGCAGTAGCTTCCATGTGCCATATGTTGACAATTTCCTGCATTTTGCACATTTACTATTCATAACATCCATGCCTGATATGATGAAGGCACCTCTACTGTACACGACACCAGCCTGGTAAATGCGTTGTGACATTTTATTCCTACTGCACATTTAGTGAATTCACTGTTATGATGGAAATGTCACTTAGATGTTGCGCCACTGACTGGACATGATATATGCAGCACATTAACCCTTTTACACATGCTGGTCACTAAAGTGGACAGTTATTCCACAGCTGTTCTCTAGTATATTCATGGGTTTTGTGGGTAATGCATGATCCAACACACTGATGTTCATACTATTACTGTAACTTTGCTGCTCGTGATGAACAAAATAATCCCAAATGTATTTATTTATTTTGCATATTATGACTAGTATTACATATGTGAGAAAATATCAGATTAGCTGAATTATTCAATTTTTTTATTCAGTTTTTCATGATGTTTCTTAGCTTCAAAAATTAAACTCGTTGTCCAGCTGAGTGGAAATTTTTGTCATGATTCAGCGAAAAATAGGTTCATATAAAAAGTTTCAATCACACTGTTTTTACACCTATAGAAGAATAAAAACTCTCAAAGAAAAAAAAAAAACTCGACTAAGGTTTAACAAGATTATGTCTCAGTTTATCATTTACACGTCAATTACAATGTTAAGATTATTTATTAGTGGATCTACAGATACATAAAACACTTAATAACAGGCAGAACATTGTGAAACTTATACTTCAGACATTTCAAAATGTTCATATTTATTCAGGTTATTCGTGTTTTTTTGGTGAAATAATAGTTTGTTTTATTGTAAATACAGTAAAATGACATGAAAATGTTTTAAAAGAGCAAAATGTAGAGTTGTGAGTATTTATAGGTTATTATTATGATAGTATTTTACTGTTTTGATCTGTATGTGGAACCTGAAATTAAATTATTAGTATATTCACTGTCATTTTTGTATTTCATAAAAGTTATCCCAGGGGCCGGACTGGACCCTTGCAGGGGCCAGATTTGGCCCCCGGGCCGCATGTTTGACTCCCCTGATATAAAAGTTAGGGAGTGATTTCGGACAAATATGACAATTAAAGCTGCGGCTCCAGACAGTGGTGCATTCAAAGACAAGACTGTCAGGAGGATAATAGTGAGTCATTGTAATTGTTTGGATCGAAATGGGAATAAAATGCTGGTGTGAGTCTGTCGGTGGTGGTGGTGGGGGGGGTGTCAAGGGGGTGTGTGAGGATCTTACTGCTGATTTTTCTGGAACTCGCAGGGCTGTGCTTCATGGAGCAGGTATTGGCCCATCGCTGAGCGTTGGCTGCAGCCTCGTTGCTCCAGCTCTGTGAGGGGCATAAGACACAGCAGCTGTTAAATCAGTCTGTGAACAGCACTTTACACAGCATGTAACATTACTGCGCAGCATCTGCACGCATGACAAGAATCAAATGAAGCACTAATGAGCTGGATCGATCCACGATCTACGCTCAAAATGGAATCTTTTCACTCTCTAGAGAAACTCATGTTGCTTTTTGAACAATTAACCATCAAAGACCTAAACATCCATCATCCACCAAAACTATTTTCTGAACTACGATGTGTAATTCCCGTTGGTTGACTGAAAATATGCAACAAATAATACTGCTGAAATGACAGTGCTTTTTAAATGGTTGTTTTTATTATTTTGCTGAAAAGTCACTTTTGGCAATTTGACTACTGAGAGTCAACATGCTGAGTAAATTAAATATGAAAGAAAACCTGATTTTCACTCAAACATGTAGAAGATAAAATATAAAATAGGCATAACATGCTGAGTTAAGGTTAGATGTTGACAGTTCTAGGTCTGAACAATATTCTCCATGACTCTGAGTTTGTGAAGAAATTAACTAAACATCTATACTGTTAAAATTTGGGTCAAAATATGGTATTAAAAATCTCTGACAGGACAGTTTAGAGACAGATTAGTGTTGCTAAACATTTTAACTTTTAAATTAATTTTTGCTTTAGATGGTCAATAAGGGACTATCCAAAACAAGGGGCTACTTTTATACTGAAATAAATGTTGGAATGGAGAATATTTATAGTTTGTTCTACTGTGTTTTAGCCAATATAACAAAAACATTAAAACATTAAAATAAAAATAGTGGCATTGAATACAGTTTGTCAGATATGATTCACCAATAAAAAAAAGCAATAAAAAATGTAGTTTTCCAAAATAAAACTGTTTAGAGATGCTTGTTTTTAGCCTCCACAAAAGGGTCCAGTCTGGCCCTAGAGATGCATTGGTGAAATGTGAAAATAGACATTAAGATATTAATAATAATTTAAGTTGAGGTTCCACATTCAAACCAATTCAATCTGAAGAGGGTCAGACCAATAAAATAAAACTGAAATAATCTATAAATACTCACAACTACAATTTTTTGTCTTTGTGAGTGTAAATATTTGCACTAAAACAAAGTATAAGTTCACAAAATATTTGAATAATCTTGAACAAATCTAATAATATAAGAACCTGAAGTGTTTTTTCAACAGAACTCTGTGCAATTTTAAGAAAAATCTGCCTGATATTAAATATTTTGTCTATTTGTATTTGATCCAATATGATCTGCAACTCATAATGAACATGTGGACATGATAAACAGAGGCAAAATATTGTTAAAATTAGGCTTATTATTTTTTTGTTTCATGTTATTTCCATTGTTTGAACAGATAGTCTATCAACGTAAACATTTTCAGGATTTAATTTGACTTTATTTCACTTTAAAATATAGAGAAATATTTGGAGTTGACATTATTTATGTATTATTATGTTATTATTTCACTGGTTCGACCCGATTCGGATCAAATTTAGGTGAATGTTTGATACCCCTGTTCTAGATAAAACCCTGTCTCACCATTTTCAGCATGTTGGTGGCAGTGGGCTTGACGTTTCTCCTCAGATCGTTGTGTTTGTCCACAATTTCATTTATGTCACTACCAGATGCCATCATGCTGAACGTGGCTGAAACAACACAAGCAGAGTAAGAGAGACAAGGTTTGTAAAAACACAGATTACATTACAACACAATGCATATAATAATAATCACAGCATTTTGGGCTAAAACAACATATTAAACTGAATCCACTCACCCTCCATTTTCGGCAACTTTTCAAAGACAAGAAAGAAACAATGGTTAATATTTTTACACGGGCTAAAAAAAAAAAAAAACAGCTCATGATAATAAAGATCGAAACTTTCTTGGGACTTACTGCAGGAGGGTCGGACTCCTCTGCCAGAGATGGCACCTGCAGGGCAGCAGCGAAGCCCAGAATGCACAGGAAGGTGTAGCTGGTCATGATTAGATCCAGGACTGGTGAATGTGTTGAACCAACTGCAATGATTTATATATGGTCAAGGACAGAGGTACGTCAGAGGTGAACACACAAACCAAAGGATGACGTGGCACTACTTTTAATGACTAATGGTGTTTACACTGTCATCCATTATAACAGCTGAAATAAAGAGACTTATATGAGACTTTATTACCTTCGTTTGTGTGGTATGTGTACGTTTACTTGCTTTTTTTTGTATAGATTAACTTCAGATTTGTTGCCAGGTTTGTATTTTTTCAAAGCAGACACTAATCTAATTATAAGATGTCTGGGTATTTCTGGCATGAAGGCGACTCGATGAGAGATTTGCTGAGTCTAGTTACAATCACCGTCATCACTGCATGCACTGAACAATCTGTGACCTGTCCCAATCTAGAATGTTCTGCTACATTACCATAGATATGACAAAAACTAAACAATGTTCAAATTATTTGTTCCAGTCGTGCTCAGAAGTTTACATACAGTACAGGTTCCTACACTGTCTGTTGTACATAATGTTCTGTCTTGTTATAACTGGTTACTTTAGCAGCTCTAGGAAAGTAGCCTTAAGCCACTGCACTATATTTATTTATTTGTTTGTTTGTTTTTACCAACTTAGCTAGGATTTTTGTCTGTCGCGCGTCTGCGAAACAGTGAGAAACGTCATTTCAATACCTTTGTATGTCAAGCACATGTGAAGAATTGACAATAAAACTGACTTTGACTTTGATCTATTCAAGTTGCATACATGAATCATCAATAAACAAGCATCCAGGAAGCCCTAGGATTAATAATACTATATTTTGTGCACTATAAGGCACACTGGACTATAAGGCGCATTAAGTGATGTCAAAGTCATGAGTTAAAAAGTCCAAATCATGAGATAAGTGAAAATTATGAAATAAAAAGTCAAAATGATGACATAAAAACTCAAAACTCCAAGTCACTAAGCACTATCAGAAGTGATCAATATGAGGCACTCTGGATTAACTCTGGTTTTGGGAAAAAATGTAAGTCTTTTAAGTGTGCCTGATAGTCCAGAAAATATGGTACTTCAAAAGATCAATGGAATGATAAGAAAATAACAATACTTCGAAAGATTGCAAAGAAACCAGGAAAAATGAAGCCAATCTCTGCAGCACAGACAATGATCCAAAACATACAGAAAAAGTTATTTCAAAATCTGACCCAAATGTGTCAGGAAGAGTGGTCGAAAAATGCAAATGATTACTGCGGGAAGCTCATTGATGACTAGCTGGAGTGACTTTTTGATGTTATTGAAGTTAATGGAAATGTACGAAGTGCTAAGACCTAAAAACAAAGGTGTATGTAAACTTATGACCTAAGACACACTTTCATACTGATGATATTACCTCTGCCTCATCCTGCTGACAGGAGGAGGCAAAAACTTCCGAAAGGATTTTGATAAAACTCCCAGGAATGATAGATAATTCTTCAAGGAGGAACCCAACAGATGTTGAGCAATGAAGGTCAAAGGTCAAGGTCACATTTAAGGTCAATATCTAAAACACATCAGTGGTAATAACTGGTGTTTTTTTTTTCTTCATTCACATGGTCTCACCTTCAGACATCAGATAGGTCGACACCTATAACCCTAACCTTTGACCCCTAACCTTCAGACATCAGATAGGTCGACACCTATAACCCTAACCTTTGACCCCTAACCTTCAGACATCAGATAGGTCAACACCTATAACCCTAACCTTTGACCCCTAACCTTCAGACATCAGATAGGTCAACACCTATAACCCTAACCTTTGACCCCTAACCTTCAGACATCAGATAGGTCAACACCTATGGCTCCATCATGTCATGTTTTGACGACATATCAAGCCTCTGCGGATTATTATTTTTTCTAACTCATTCTGTAACTGAAAAAGGAATAAGCATTTGATTTGATAAAAAATTATCTTGAATTAAGCAAAAAAAAAGTTAGCCTATGTTTTGTTGGGGTTAAAATGCTGATGCTTGTGTCTTGTAAAGTGACACATCGTTGCTGGACAGACACTAACAATGTGATGCATCACATCACAACTCATCGACTTGACTTCGACTTTATTGAGGAATAAGTCGACTTTAAAAAAAACCGTTAAAGTCGTTAATGTCCTACTTCATAATATTCAGATGTTTTCCAGTGAAGGAGTGAATAATTGTGTTATATAAGGAAAGGTCTGGTTTAAAACAAGGTCATATTTTAATGTACAACGTCTGTTTAAGCTGCACATTATCGCAGGCGTGTTACTATCTTCAAACAACTTCACAAATCTTTAAAGATAAGAAAAGTACCAGCAAACAGGATTATTTTAACACATGCTGTTCTGTAAGAAAATAAACCGTACTCAGCCACCAGTGACCAAAGCATCTACTGAATGTTTTATAACTGTTGAACCATGAATCCTATCAATACATGTAAATAATCCATGTAAAATACAGTTTCTCAGCTTCATATTGGCGTCAGATTTGACCTATTTATACGTTCGTAGTGAATGTGGAAACACCGTTGTCTTCTTTGACATTGATTCACCAGTAAAACCCATGGAGTTTTACAGATAACAGCGGTTGAAGACAAGTAGTTTGATGAATTTTGCTGAAAATATGAGTTTTTGCTCAGGTTTTCTATTTTGATATAATAATCTTCACATTTATTCTGAGTTTTAATGAATATAAACATAGTTGGCAAGAATAAATACAACAAAATGCTATAATATTTGATAAAAAAATTTATAATATTATATAATAAATGACGATGGATCCTTATAAATAGGGAAAAAATTATTTGTTCTTTCAGGTAGGTAATATTTAGGTAATATTATTTTATTTTCAGAAACAAAATAAATCTAGTGGTTAACTGATTTTTCTTTTGAAATATAAGAATTGAAATGTAATTTCAAAGAGTTTTTCTTATTCAGTGTAAAAAAAAAAACGTAAACCACATTTAAAAACAGTTTGAGTTTCTTTTACTACTAACAAATAGAAAGTTATTATCTGACAGAATTGGGGGGAAAAAAATCCATATTTTCTGAGACTGAATGTTATCATTTTCAAGGTATGAACACAAATGCCTCAGTTAAAAAGTTTATCATGAACACTGGGTTTGTACAAATGTTCCAGTTCCTTTATATCTGGACATTATAGATACGGTCCCTCCACCAATGTCCTGAATTCACTATTTTGGACAAACTTTAAGATTTGGATGATCTCACCCTTCCTTCCTTTTTTAAAATTTTCTGTCATACAAAATACAATGGAAACATAAATAATTGAGTACAATATTACATCATTCTACATAAAAGTGTTGCATAGATCAGTGTTTTTTCTTTGTGATCTCAGCATTAGTGTTTTTTCCTTGAAAATGACAACATCCAGTCTCAGAAAATGAGTTTATTTAGTTTTTTTCCCCCATTTCTGTCAAGTAGTAACTTTCTTTTTTGTTATTAGAAAAATAAATCAATCTGGATTTTTTTTTTGTTCATGTGTTTTGACACAGAAAAAGAAAAATGCCTTGAAATTACATTTTTATGAACCATGGCTTTGTACAAATGTTCCAGTTCGTATTGTTTTTAAAACATCATTCATCTCTTTTGATAGGAAAAAAAAAGAGAAACACATTGAAATTCAATTTTAATTCTTCTATTTTGAAGCAAAAATCAATTAACGGACAGTTTTTACTTTGCTTCTGAATAAAAATTAACTTACCAAAAGATCAAAGTATATTAGAGGGTGAAAAAATCCTAAATATGAACTTCCACAAAGATACAATGACCTTCTTATATTGAGAGGTTATGAAGAAAGGTTGTGTAATAACAGCGGAAGTACATGATATCTACATCAAACCATAACCACTTCTAATATAAATACCTGATAATATATCTTGATAAAACCACTTCCCCTGCAAAGTCCTTCACAGTTTTACATAAGAAGCACTGTTGACACGCATTTTGTAACAACAACAACAACAACAACAATAATAATAATAATAATAATAATAATAATAATAATAATAACAATAATAATAATAATAATAATAATAATAATAATAATAATAATAATAATAATAATAATAATAAATTGTATTTGTATAGTGCTTTTCATGGCACTCAAAGACGCTTGACATGAAGTAAAAAAAAAAACAATAAGAGTCCGACTACAATAAAAATGTAAAAAAAAAAACAAAAAAACAATAGAAAACAGAGCAATCACACATTTAAACTCACTTTTTTACCTTGCACTTTAAAATGTTTCAAAATGCACTTTAACGATGCAATTTGTAATAAACATGAAAAATGTAATAACTTTTTCATTTCATTTTGTAATAAACTGCAGCATTATATAATCATTTATTCCATTTTGCAGCAGCAGGTGCTTTGTTGGTGTGACGTTGGCTGGTGATTAAATATATTAGACAATAGGGACAATTTGAAATTACGGAAATATTTTGGAAATAGAAATGTTGTTTTTTGTTTATCCTTTTGAAGCAATTTCATATTTGTTTAAAATGAATCTTAGTGGATAAATGATGTTGTCACAGCAGCTCTGTAAACAAACTTACGTTGTTTATCCTCTTAAGTCCTCAGGGGGTTTTCTGGCAAATTCAGTCTAAAACGCATCCCCAAAATAATTAAAATACAATTAACAAACAAATAAACGATGCTTTAGAATTGTTATTATGTAATGCACCATGTTATTACATTTTCTAAAGAATAAAAAAGTGTCAAGTGCACTTTGTAATAATCTTCTCCAAATGTAATAAGTTATTACATAATGTGTTGGGGCAGTTTATTACAAAATGCAGCTTTATTACAAAATTTCACACGTCTATTTTTTTCTTAATTATGTTACAAACATCCCCCAGCATCCAAAAAAAACTAAAGCATGAAATCAACTTCAAAATGTTCCTTCCATATTGTAGGTCACACATTAAAAAAAATAGTTGAGTGAACCAACTTAAATCACATAGATTTCAGGTAAATTTAACTTAATTTCACCTATTTTATTTTTATTTTTTTATGTTTGACTGACTGAAGATGATTCGACTTTCACTTTTTTCAGTGTACCTTCCCTTATACTGGACATTTCCTCTTGTGCTGAGCTCAGACTTTTATTGAGATTAGATTAGGAGGCAAAAATATGTCACCTTAAAATAATATCTGATTCTGCCTGATGCAAGAGATTAATCTTAGGAAGTATTATAAGTTGAATAAACCCACAATGAGATGAAAATGCCTGAGAAAACACAGAAATCGAAAGTCACACACAGTAATGTGTGATCTAACTGGGTGGAAATGCACAAATGGAACATGTACATAGACTTCTTCCTGGATACTTAAGGGTTTAATCACATTTTTTTTATTAATATTTATTTGAAGTTGTTTGTCAAACAGGCATTGGAGAGAAGGGTATTGGGAGAGGGATCTTTGGATAAGGATGTTAAACAGCTACCCAAAAGTCCAGGATGTAGGCTCAATGTGATGTTTGTGAAAGTGTACTGTACAAACAGACAATGGCAGGTGACAAACGACGAACCTGAAGGGAACGAAAAACAAAAAGCCTCGATATCAATCATGCCATGACTTTAATATTTAACAAACTGCTTCACCCAAAAAGACCCAAACACCCACCATCGAGTTAAAGCAACTACTGATATTAAATGTTTAATACCTGTTGATGCATTAATATTATCAATACATGTAAATAATTGGTGTAAAATATAGATCTTCATCTTTTTAGGGTCATCAGATATGACCCTTATGTACGTTCAGAAGCTCCGTGGTTACACTGTCATCTTCTTCAACATTGATTCACCATTAAAACTAATGGAGTTGAATCAATGACAGTGGATGAAGGTGTTTTTTTTAACGGTCAGTTAATGATATTGTTGGTGAAAAAGGAAAAAAAAAAATCACTTTTTCATGAATTGTCTTTCAGTTTAATCAGATTTTTTATGAATATCTATATGACGAGTAAATTTAACGTTGGAAAATATTGAATTTATATTAGAGCTACCTACCTACCTGCCTTCATATGTCATTCATAGTTACTCTTTAGGGGATTATGTGTCATTTCAAGTGTGATCAGATAATTGGATCAGAAGTGAGGAAAATACACTTGGTAAGATTTACATTTTTGCAGCACAGTTTCAGCTCATTTTCCAAAGGGTTTTTAAGCCAATATTCTCCAAACCATGTGGAGACAATCTCTCCAGCTAATGTGAATCAGATGCAATGATACATTTGAATAAAGTTCAAAGGTCACGGTCACAATTAACTAAAAGATCAAAATCACATTATTGGTTATAACTCAAAAACAGAGGGTACAGATTGGTACCAAACGATGCGGAATGAAGATTCATACAATTGTTGTCACCTACGACCAATAGTTTTTGAGATCTCTGGAGGTCAAAGGTGACAGGTCGCAAAATTAACTTGTGTAACACTACAAGCAACATATCACGCTATAACTTAATCAATACTGGATATATTATCATAACATTACACACACTGACGCATATATACATATGATGAAATTATCAATATTGAAAAAGGTCAAAGGTCAAGATCACATTTAGCAGAAAGGTCAAAATCACATTATTGGCTCCAATTCAAGAACTGGTTGTCATAGTAACTTGAGATTGGCACAAAATAGGGGCGAGTTTAGGCATTCTGTGAATACTTATTATTATTATTATTATTTTTATTAAACACATTAGGAAAGCAGATTACACATTACAACTATCCAAGTGATAGTTAGCAGAACATATTCGACAGTACCCTCAGCTTCACTCAACACATCAAAGAGGTCACCAAAACATCCTTTCTTCACCTCACAAACATCGCCCGTATCCGTCCATCTCTCTCCCTCTCCACCACTGAAGCACTTATTCATGCTTTCATCACCTCCAGACTTGACGACTGCAGTATCTTCTCCAAACACCTCAATAAACTCCAGCTCATCCAGAACTCTGCAGCTCGTCTCCTCACCCGCTCACGCTCACGCCATCACATCGCTCCTGTCCTCCAACACCTTCACTGGCTTCACCCGTCAAACACAGAATCACATTTAAGATCCTCCTCCTCACCCATAAAGCCCTCCATCAACAGGCGCCCCCCTACCTCACTAACTTTCTAACACCTCATGTCTCCTCCCGCAGCCTCCGATCCTCTTCCACCCACTTCCTCGCCCCAAAACCAAGCACTGACCCTGGGGGGACAGAGCCTTTTCTATAGACGCCCCAAACATCCGTCACTGTTCCGAACTCAACACTTTTAAATCCCTTTTAAAATCTAATTTATTCAAGATTGCTTTTAATGTTTGATTACTTTTATTCTGTCTGCTTTAATTTGTGATTGCTCTGTTTTCTTTTGTTTGTTTTTATTGTTGTTGGACTTTTATTGTTCTGTTTTTACTGCATGAGTGCCATGAAAAGCGCTATACAAATAAAATGTATTATTATTATTATTATTATTATTATTATACTACAGCATCTTCCAATAATATTACAGACCAAGAATTATTATCATTTTGAGAAATAAAACAAACAAATAAAACTTCATCCTGTGAGTGAACTGTTGTTATCAAAGCATCTTTTATTTATAAATGTTTTCCTTCTGGACTGTCTTTTGATTTATGCGTGAGCTTAACTGTGCACAAATAAGGCCTTGAAATAACCTAAGCATTTCTACTCCCAGCACCAAGTTTAAAACAAACAAAAAAATCTGTGGAAAAACTAAGTGTAAAGTATGTAGTGTGACGTTTGTATGCACTTAACATACCTTGAATGCTTCTGTTTGGATGATGTGACATTTATTGCACTGAGCTACTGTGTTAAACGGCAGGTGTCGTCTGTTCTGTGTTGTTTTGGCTGCTTTTTGTCAAAGGAAATGAGATCAGACTTAACACTGACTTTTGCCCATGGAAGCCAATTGTGATTTGTTCTAATGTGTTTTTAATCCTGGTCCCATATGTCCTGTATTTTCCCCACCGCCCTCATAGATATAACAGAACAGCCACCAAAACCATCTACTGATCTAAAATGTTTAATAACTGTGTCATTAATTCTATCAATACATGGAAACAAGTGGTGCCAGGCACAACAAAACCCACCCCTCATAAACGTTTTACCTGATTTGCCCTAACGCTTATCATTGCGAAAATACAAACAAACAAAACAAAACAAAAAAACTAACCAAAAACAATGCTGTCGCCTCTCATTCAGGAGGCGGGGTAAAAAAAAAAAAAAAAATGAACCAAAAACAATACCCTCACCTCCACTTTGAGGACAGGGTAATAATTCAGGTAAAAATGCAGTTTCTCAACTCTTCAGTTGCCTGTGTGTATTATTTGGACATTCAGAACAAACACACCATCAGGTTCTGCAGCAATGACTCATCAGTAAACATTCAGTCCATATTTTGTCAACATATTAGGTCCATATTTTATCTATATTCTGTCCACATTTTATCTTCATTTGGTCTAGATTTGACCCACATTCAGTCTCCATTCCATATACATTTGGTGTAAATTTAACCCAGATTTGGTCTATATATATAACCCATATTTGGTCTATATTCAGTTAACATTCAGTCCATATTTGGTCCACATTTAGTCCATATGTGGTCTATATCCTCCTCAGATGTACTAATAAATTTTTATACTGTATAGGTGGCAAAAATTTGACAGTTTTCTTGAAAAAAATTATATCTAATGGAATGGACTTTCCATTAAAAAAATAAAGAAAATTATTCCAAAAATGTATCTGGAAAACTGTGGCATTATGCAATTTCCATTCAAGATAATTGTCTAATGTAAAAACAACAACAAATAAAAATAATAAAAATAATAAGGTTACAAATGTGACCTTATTTTCAGAAGGATATTCAATCCATATTTGGTTGACGTTTACTCTATATTTGGTCCATATTGAATCCACATTTGTTCTTCATTCAGTCCACACTAGTAAACCCTCTGCAGGCCTACACTGTGCTGCTTTGCTCCCCTCCTGCGATGGACACTTGTAGGTACATGGTCCACTGCGCATGCGCAGAGGCAGTATTTGTTCCCAGACATCGCAGGTTGAAACATCCTCCAGCACAAAGACGCATCTCTTGTTTCTGGTTCCGTCTTCTTCGTTGGTACGCTGCTGCTGCGGTGTAAAACAACAGCACGGGGGGAGCAGAAGCCATAAAATGAAGAAACGTTATGTGGACGCGAACAGGCTACGGAAAATGAAAAAACTGAAAATAACGGAGAAGCTGTCAGAAAGGTAGCGTTGCGCTTCCGCCGCTGCCGCTGCCGCGTCGCTTGGCGGAGGCTGCTTTTGTTGTGATGCTCGTCTTTGTGTTCATTTCAGCCGTCGTCATCCCCTTCACCTGTCTGCCTCTCCTCCCATCACTTCATCCTTTTATTTATTTAGTATAATATATTTACAACTGTGTAGCGCTGTTGGACTAAAAAAATAATAAAATAAAAGGCAGGGGCGAAGACATGTTATGCTAGTTACTTCAGCCTACATTGTTTACAGGGGGAAAAAAATAATAAAAAATCACAAGCTGTGCAACTTAACATCGGCCCTGTTATCATCCCGCTGTCTTCTGTATTGAATCCAATGTAAATTTAACACATTGATGCTCAATCTGGTTGATTTATTTCCATTTTAGCTGCAAAAAAAACCCCCCCTGCAAAATGTCATTTAAAGCGTCTAGACAGACAGACAGACATTTGCACACAGAGGAGCAAGAAACCACTTGTTCTATTTGTGCATTTTTCCCCACATCAACTGTGCAAACTGAAAACAAACAAATGCATTTAAAATATAGGTCTAGAGGATGAAGAAATACCCTCCTTTATGCAAAATGTGCATTTTTTTTTGGAGGGGAGTTCTAATTAAAACACCTATGAGATCATTCCAAATACATTTAAGGCACATCTTTACTTGTGAGGTTAATGCATGATGCTGGAATGCTCTCCCTTCCACCCCTGCTCTCTATTTTTTAAAAGTGAATTATTGTTATTTTCTTTTTATTATTATGAGCTAACTCTGAAACGTATCAGAAAATAAAGATTAAGAGACATAAACATGTGCGCTACATTCGAAACGTTACAAGAAAGATGTGAAGTTGTTTGTGTAAAAGGATGCTGTGGTGCTCCCTCTCTCCTCCAGATGAAATATTGCCATGGTTACCAAACAAAGAAGGGGTGATGTGATAGCAGCCTATGGATGGGCAGAACAAAGGAGAAAACCACAGCTCCTGTTTGGCTCATGGTCTGTTAATAAAATACTGAACGCTGAATGAGAGAGCAGTCATTGTTCTGTAGCTCGTCTACTTAAAGGGATGGACTGTGGTTTTAAAACACAGCTGCTCAATTATAGGTTTAGCCTTTGGATCTGGTTTTTAAGTCGTGTGTCGGGTTGTAGTTAGTGTCTGGTATTTAACGGGTACACGTGTGTGACTAGATTTGAAGAAAACCACTTTTGTTTCACATCCATCCAAAGTGATTAGAATAGAATAAAATAGAATCATGTATTGTCAGTGTTTACAATGAGATTAGTCGTGTTCCTCCAGTCAATGCAACAGTAGCCTATTTGATAAAAGATAAATACTTCAGAAAAAAAGAATAGAGTAAATAAAAAAAATAGAAAAAAGTAGAATATAAAATTTTACAAATAAGTTGAGACATAATGTTACAAATACACTGAAGTTTCTGAAGGCATTTCATTTTGTTTATATTTTTTAAAGGATTTTTTAAAAATATAGATATAGATCTAAATATAAATATAGAAGTAGATCTGGTAGATCTGAGAACCATATTCCTTTGGACTAAAACCTATTCTAGAATAGAGTAGAATAGCCTTTATTGTCAGTGTTTACAATAAAATTAGTAGTGTTGCTCCAGTCAATGCAACAGTAGCCTATTAATACAAAAAAATACATCAGAAAATAACAATAGAGCAAATAAAAACTCAGGAAAACAAAAAAAGAAATAGAAAAAAGTAGAATATGAATTTTTACAAATAAGCTGAGACATAATGTTACAATTGCAATTACAATTGTTTTTAAATATAAACATTTTCATGATGTCATTTTACTATTTTCACTATAAAACACTGAGGAAAGGATCCTATTCTAGAATATAAGTAGTTTATTGATCCCACAATTGGGAAATAGTTTGCATTATTTACATTTTACTGTTATTTAATACTTGAAAATGCTGGGTTTTTTTTAATAAAATGCTTTAAATGTGCTTTCAGTGCGTACACCTTCCTGAAGTTCATGGTGATGTGGACACTGGTGCTGCTGGCAGACTTCATACTGGAATTCCGACTGGAATACCTGTGGCCATGCTGGCTTTTCTTTGGGAGCGTCTACACCACATTCCACTGCCATGGGCTGGTGAGAACTCCCACTGTGTGTGATTTTAAGCAGTATGCCGATGCCCAGACCATAATAATAATTACACTGGGGAACAATTTGGAAAAAAAAAGTTTTGTTGAGTTACATTTTTATGCTGATTAAAACTACAAATTTCACGCTGATTCTAAAATTACAGTCATTTTTTTTTCTAGTTTTTTTCTCCAAAGCTTAACCTCCAAATAAGCAAGATTCCACTGATTATTTGTAGTAAGACTTTCCAACTGATTACGACTGGACTCATCTATAGCTACTGTATGTACAAACTTTTTTTTTTTTAGTCACATATGAGACAGTTTGGTGAAAAGTGTGTGCAGCTCCTGATAGGTCAGAACTATCAGTGTGTACAAACAGAAAACTAGCATAGTAGGAAATAAGATCTCTTAACCCCAGGAGACCCAGTGTTGGAATATTACAACATAACATTAGTTAAATATGGAGGTTTGTGTCTTTAATGGTTAACATTAGGGTCTTTAAAGGTTAAAATTGAGGTCTTTATAACCATGGACATACTGTTGTATAGTATATTTGAATTTATCCTGGTTTTTTTAGTTTAGGAAGCTTGTAATTATTCCATTTTAGTGTTTTATTTGCACAAGTGTATATTTCCTTTGTTCCAGCTTATGTCTGATCCTGCTACTTCTGATCGTAAATGTTTCGCACACAATTATAACACTGGTCTACAATTTGTTTTAGAAAGTATCTGCTTCAGACATTAAATGTGTTAAATCTTACATATTTTAATAAAACAAATCAGAAAACAAATGTCTTTAGTGCTGGTTAGTTCATGTTTTAAATATATATGATGGTTTATGTTCATGTATACGATGGATAAGAACCTGTAAAGTGAATGGATCATAATATGCAGACAGTGTTTGAAGTAGATCTGACACTAATATTCATTTGAACTAAAACCTATTCTCTTACTCAGTTCACATTTTGACCCCAGACTTATCTTGGAAATTTGATCATTTAAGACTTGAGTTTTCTTTATCGCTAACACACATGTGGTAAAAATATCATTAGTTTTATTCCAGAAGCATTTACTTGTGTAAGGTGTAATTACAGTAGCCATAAAAAAACATAATAGCATTAAATAAACATTGCAGTTATGTCCGTTTCTTTCATATTTCATTATATGTTGATATTTGAAAAGTCTTATAGAACAAGTTCATACCTGTTAAGTACAGTATTTTAAAGTAATAATAATGCTTTATAATGTTGTACATACGTGGGTGAATGTTGAATGTTTTCATTTCAATTAAGCCGTGACAAAAGGAAAATTTCTGTTTTTAACTGAAATAGACAATAAAGTTATCTATCTATCTATCTATCTATCTATCTATCTATCTATCTATCTATCTATCTATCTATCTATCTATCTATCTATCTATCTATCTATCTATCTATCTGTCACAATAATACATTCTATTTGTGTAGAGCTTTTCTTAGTACGCAAATACACTTTACATACATCAGAACTAAAACATAAAAAAGTCACATGGAAAACAAAACACTTAAATATTAAAAGTAATCAAAATAAAAGTATCAAACATTAAAATAAATCTTAAATAAATGACTTTTTAAAAAGGGATTTAAAAGTGTTGGATGTAGGAGGGAGGTTTGGAGCAGTAAAGGAACAGTGCACGTCAGTAAAACTAATGCACTCTTTCTTTTATGTTGCAGGTTATTTGTGTTGTTTTTGTTTGCGCCGCCTTCACATTGGACATCTTTTGCTTAATTTTTGTACCTCTGCACTGGCTGTTCTTTGTGGCGAGCACCTATGTATTATTCAATTACATATGGCACACAGGTGAGTAACTGCTTTGTTTTATAGATGTGTATGTTTTCAGATCAGTCTGTGTTTGTTATGTTTTAACTGGTATAAATGTGTCCACAGAAAAGGGCATCTGTATTTCCACAGTGTCCCTGTGGCTGCTGCTGGTTTACACAGAGGCGTCACTTCGACTCAAAGACCTGAAAACCTCTCATGCCAACCTCTCTCATCTTTTTGCTGCACACTGGTATGTTTATTTTATACTTTCCTTTAAGTCCTCATGCAATGGCTAATTAAATCCTATTTGCTTTTGGGTATTTTGATGTCGTGTGACTCACAGGATGCACTTTCTCCAATCATCCTTAAACCATTCTTTCAAATACAGTCGCAGAAAAATGACTACACCCGCCTTGTTTTCTTGTATTTTTGCTCATTTTAAGGCCTGGTACAACTAAAGGTACATTTGTTTGGATAAATATAATGATAACAACAAGAATAGTTTATAATAGTTTAATTTCAGAGCTGGTATCTATAATTTTCCATGTTTTTTTAATAATAACTACAATCACTTCAGTTCTTACATCATTGTATTGATGAAAACAGTGTTTTTATTCATTCCATGTTTTCTTTTCTGTCTGTTTTAGTCTCATGGTACACAGGAGTTAGTATTTGATGACATAACCGTTGTTTTTGATGACTTGATGGTGTAATAAAACTACAATTTTCCTTGTGACACTTCCAACACATCCTGAAAATTGCATCTAAATCCATTCAGAACTTTTTGCGTAATACTATTGACAGACAGACAAACAGACTTGACTTTAATACCTCCTTGGCGGACCTCTCCATTTGAAGGGGGGGGGGTCTGCACTCACAGTGCTTTTCTAGTTACATAATGCACTATGCGCATTAGCTGTATGTATACGTCCATGTAATTTCATGGTGATATCTCAAGTATTCATTGAATTATAGCATGATACGTCTCTGCGGGGACACACAGACAGACACACACACACACACACACAAAGTGATTACAATAATCTCGATTAATAAACACACCCACATATTAAAAAAAGGGAGAAATTTGAAAGAAAGAGACACGTGCTCAATGTCATACCTGTGAATGTATGTGTCAGCCTGCAGGTGTCATAATCAGTAACGTAATGTACATAATATAAAAATATCTTTTTTTAATGCTGTTGTTTAAGAAGACTGTTAATTACAGTCTAATTACAACAAGCAATTGATTTATACATAAACATGTGAGTGCAGATCAGGTATTAATTAAGAACAGACCAGTTACAGTAATGATATGAACTAAAACAAAACCCATGAATATATAAGAGAACAACTGTATAATAACAACTGTCCACTGGAGTGAGCAGTATGCACCAGAGGATTAAAAATAAAACACACTAGGCAGATTGCCCCCTCCTGGTGGCAACTGCACCTGACGAACAGTAACCTATAATGACTCAGTGAGTCATTGACAATCCTTCTACAGGGCATGTACACATTTGAGAAAGTGTTTCATTGGCTTCAGAATTGGTTCAGCCTTCTAAGTGCAGGATGAGTCATCAGACTTCTTTATTGTTTTTTTTTTTCTAGGAAATGACTCAGTGACTCAGTCCTTTAGAGTACCTACAAAACTAATAGGAAAAAAAAAGGCCATCCTCGTTCTCTTCAATTTCTTGTTCGTTTTAATGCCTGGTAGAATTAAAGGTACATTTGTTTGGATAAATATAATGATAACAACAAAAATAGTTCTCATTTCAGAGCTGATATATTTCCATTTTCCATGTTTTTTTATATAATAACTATAATCACTTCGGTTCTTACATCATTGTAGTGACAAAAACAGTGCTTTTATTCATTCCATGTTTTCTTTTCTGTCTGTTTTAGTCACATTATACACACACGAGTTAGTATTTGATTGCATAACCACTGTTAGTGAAGACTGTTGAGGGTCTAATATTTTTTCTATGACTATATGTGATTAATCCTTCTTGTACTAAAGTTAAACAGTTAAAAAAAAAAACAAGATAAGAGAACAGTTGTAAAGTCATGGGATACAAGAGTGGATAAAAGACAGATAAAAACCGAAATATCCTCCTGAGACCCAGGAAAGACCCAGGACATTTGATAGCATAACTACTATTTCTATTACTTTTGATGGTCTAATATTTTTTTAAATAAATAAAATTTAAAAAATAACACTCATAGGGATGTATAGGGATTCTTTAATGAACCGAACTATGAAATTCTGAGCTGAAACACTATTGGTTTGTTTGGTTTTGTTGTGTTTTATTCATCGTTTGCACCAAGCAAAGATAGACCTCTGCATTATAAAAGTGAATTTCATATATTCATTCATAGAAATGTATGAAACAGCCTTTAATATAACAGTCGGTGTTATCAGTTCCATTACACAGCTCATATATCGAAGTCACAGTTAAAGAAGTGAAGGCCTAGACTGTGAAAATATCTTGATAATATAGTTCTCATATTCTAAGTTGTTTTGTTCTCCCTGTGTTTGCCTTCAGCATTGGTTATCCTGTGGTATATCTGGGGTTTGATGCCACCTGCTACTTCACCAACATTTTTAAGCTGCGCATACAGAAAGCAGTGCAGAGTGAAAATGATTTCCACATGCACCTGCTGCAGCACTCCCTCCCTCCAGGCCTGCAGGTTTACCCCAAGACCGGCACAGATGGCAGCAGCAGTAAGTCTGTGCACTTACACCATCCATTTATTTCATATGGCTACTTTAGCATTCTCACAATCTGCAGGTTTGCAATATGTGTAGTAGTTTGTCTCCGTGCCAGCAGCACTTTGAGATCATTTAATGTTCGATGATGAATCAATGACGTTTTCAGGTGGAACTGGTGGCAACTGAACCGAGTAGAACATGTTGCTGTTTTTAATCCCTTAACGCCTACTGTCGCAAATATGCAACATACCAATAATTCTATCTACTGTATGTGCTATAGCCAAATTAATTATCTCCACTTAATTTAACATTTACAGACTTATTCAGATTAATCACAGTGTTGCTTTGGATGAATTTTGACACATTTTATGTCGGTCGACTGTTCTGTCTCGGGGGGTTGTACTCAAATTTCCCACAAAATACAAAGACAGGGTCTCTGCACATTTATGACAAACAAATATAGTCATACCTCTACTTACAAAAGCCCCAGCTAACGAAAAATCCATGTTACAAAACACCTTTGCCTCAATTTTTCGTCTCTGAATATGAAAGAAAATTCTATTTACGAAAGGAAACTGAAACCTCCCAGACATAAATACAGCACATTACTCTACGTAACATCCCATTGGCTATGAGGGAGCTACCCATGATGCTTTTCGTGACCCTTTGACCCTCAGTCATCATGAAGTGGCTGCTGTGTCTCCATGGTAACACAGACACTTTAACGGTCATTTCTCCACCTAGACCAGCGCTTTTAGGATCAAATGTTCAGCTGAACGGTGCAAGAAGAGAATATGACCGACAGACTATCATCATCTTAAGAAAAACTGTTAGAAACTTGGACACGACCCCTTCTACAGAACCTGGGTCTGACACAGAGGACACCTCCCGAGACATCGGAGGAGGTGCAAGAGGAAGTAGAAGTGCAGCTGTCACGGTGGATTTACAGCTAAGCTAAGAGCTAACCGGTTCTGACCGCCGGTTCCATCAGTCCTGCTCACCAACATACGCTCACTGGAAAACAAACTGGACTATCTGAAGCTGGATTTAAACACCAAACATGATATATGCCACTTGTTTTTGTTATTGCACAGAAGGGATTTATTTTAGAGTTGGCTTCTTTGTTTGTTTGTTTGTTTGTTTGTAAGCAGCTTTCTGCAAAAAGTACTGGACCAATTTTTATGAAATCTTCCGAAAAGATGCAAGGCGGGTCCCAGAATAGCTCCCATTAAATTTTGGTGAATGTAGGTCAAAGGTCACAGACGCCAAATAGAAAAGCCCTCAGAGCGCAGACCTCCACCAACACAGACCCCCCCCCAAAATCTAATCATTTGTCGATCTCCCCATTACCACCATACCCTGAAAATTTAATCAAGATCCATCCAGAAGTTTTTGAATTATGTTGTACACAAACAAACTGATAAACGCAGCAAAAACATAACTTCCTTGGCAGAGGTAAAAATTTGGTTCCACAATGATAAGACGTAGGGCAAATCAGGTAAAACATGTACAAGGGGGCAGAGTTTGTTGTGCCGAACACCACTTGTATTTTTCCAATTGTACAAACTGTTGTAGATGAAACAAAGTATGAACCTGTTTGATTTTCAGATTCAAAGTGGAAGATGAAGCCCGAGTCCAGCCAGTACCAGTGTCAGAACGGGACGGTAGTGGCTCATGACGAGGCTCATACTGTCAACTGCCTCCAGATCCACAGTGAGGACAGAGCAGCGGAGCGGGGGCCGCAGGAGGCGGCCGAGTCAAACCGACGACTGTCCTCATCCAAAGCCAGTGTGGTGGAGTCCAGAGATCAGCTCCACAGCGGGGTGGGAGGACCTGAACCCTCCACCACCCCCGATAATCTACCTCAGGAAGAGCAGGGAAGCAAAGCCCCGCGGCCGGCCAAGACCTCCTCGCCAAAGACCCGCAGGGGCAGCCCAAATACTCCTTCACCACCCGCGGGTAGGACCGACAAAAAACAGAGATCCAGCTCCAAAACGGTCAGCCCCACCCGGGACACGACGGACAGGAGCGCCGCAGCTGCTCAGAACCACCACACGGAGCAGATTAACAAGTAAGAGCTGTGTGTGTGTGTGGGGGGGGGGGGGTCAGAGGTCACATACAGCCCAGTGTGACTGAGTGGGTCAGACCAGTCAAATAATAACTTGTAAATAATGTCAATGTCAAAGCTTTCTCAATGTTTTATAGTGAAAATAGTCAAATTACATCATGAAAATGTTTACATTTACAAACAATCCTTTAAAAATATGAACAAACTGAAATGTCTTGACAAACTGTTCTTCTCAACTTATTTGTACAATTTCATTTTCTAAGTTTTCAATTTATTTTATGGATTCATTGTTTTTATTTGCTCCATTCTTATTTTCTGAAGTATTTATTTTTGTTAATACTGTTGCATTGACTGGAGCTACACTACTAATTTAATTATAAACACTGAAAATGAAGGCTTTTCCATTGTAATCTATTCTGTTCTATTCTATTTACATCTGCACTAGAACTTACAGATCATAGTGGATCAATAAAGGTACAAAACATTTAACAGTAACAGTAATAATATTGTTAAAATTGCACTCACTTCTTGTAAAACATGTCAGGTTGTCAATGTTTGTGATTCAAATTTTTCATGTTATTTGAACAAAAAGCTTTGTAGTTTACATTATTTCTAGGTTATTATGATAGTTTTCACTGGTCTGACACAGGTGAGATATAATTGGTCTGTATGTGACTATTAAAGTAAAATAATTTTGACACCCGTGGCTTAAAATGTCAAATTGGTGCCGAAACACATTTGTCAACTGTGGCTGTTTCCTGCTTCAGGCTGGAGCAGGAGCTGAGGAGGCTGAAAGGCGAGTTGCAGACGAGCCGGCAGAGCGAACAGGAGCTGAAGAGTCACATTTGTAATCTGACCAACAGCGAACGCAGCCTGAGACCCGAGGTGTCCCTGCTCCGACAGTCCAACATGCTGCTCCAGAGCAAGTGAGTGAAGCCACATCCTGCAGGAACAGCTGCTCTTTGGCTCCACCTGTGGGCCACTTTACACATTACACCCTCTAGAAATACTGACCCATACTGTCATGAGAACACTTACGTACCATTCATGTGCTCTGGGAAGTAGATATTTTCCAGTTGGGAAGTGATATTTACCAGCGTGTTGTGTTCACGAGCTTTTGTTGTTGTGGACAAATTACCAGTTCTAGACAGGTAAAAACAAACCACAACATATTTTTAAAGGACATAGGTTTCTAACGTATTATGTTCCACCTCTTAATCCAATCCAATCCAACTTTATTTATAAAGCACTTTAAAACAACCACAGTGGACCAAAGTACTGATGATGAAATATTGCATATACTGTATACATTGTTCTGTCACCCCTGCTGTACATCGTGTACACAGACCCTGCAGACCCAGTCAGGAGGCAGGTGACAGTTGTCCCTCCTACAGGTCATGGCAGAACCCTGTCCGATTTTGTCGCATGATGCGGAGACAATTATCTTGACCTCAATGTGACAAAAACAATAGACATGATTATTGACTTTAAGAATAAACCTCTAAAACATGAAGTTAGCTTCATTAATAAAGAAGAGGTGGAAATTGTTGACGCATACAAATACTTGGCCACAATATTTGACTCAGAGTCTCAACCTAAAGTTTGATAAAAACACAGAGGTTATTTTGACAAAAAACCAACAATGTATTTATTTGCTGCGGAAACTGACCTCTTTTAATGTATCTAAACCCATTTTATGTGTCTTTTCTCGTGAGTCTTTTAGCCTTTTCTTTTACATTATGGTTTTATGGGCTGTCAGTCAAAAACAAAAACAGTTTGTCCAGCATCACAAAAACTTGTGTTAGGGTCATGGGTGTGCCCACAATTTATTTATACTTTAATTTATTTCACACCCAGACCATGTGCTTAATAGGAAACTTACATTGTTGCCCTC
This sequence comes from Siphamia tubifer, assembly GCA_020466265.1. Classification (NCBI taxonomy): domain Eukaryota; kingdom Metazoa; phylum Chordata; class Actinopteri; order Kurtiformes; family Apogonidae; genus Siphamia; species Siphamia tubifer. The sequence continues at coordinate 37,008,901 of CM035805.1, forward strand.
TGGGAGGCGTTATCTAGCTCCCAGAAAGAAAACAAATCGTTAACATTGGAGAACACAGCAATATTAAAAGGATAGTTCACTATCTTTCAAGTGAATCTGTTTGTCATCAGTGTCTTTACTCTAGATTTGATGTAACTCACCAAACAAATAGCAGACAGTCACAATTAACCCCCCTGTTATGTTATGGGTCAAATTGGCCCATTTTAAAGGGATAGTTCACTATTTTTCACATGAATCTGTATGTCATCAGCGTCTTTACTCTGGTGCACCCACAGTGACTTACCCCCGACAGTGTCCTGTGAGCCCAGTCCTGGTCCAGTTTTGATCAAAGCGAAAGTAGTCCCGGCAAGTTTTCTGGGGTCAACAAAATAAAACGTGTTTCTTTTAAAAACAGTATGTGTTTGAATGAGTGATTTATTTGCATAACAAAACCATCACTGAACAAAACCTCACACCTCATAACTGCTTGGAACTACTTTCTCTCAATAGTGATCAATGCACGTTGTCTCTATTAACACCTGTGCACCTGCATGTAGCAGCTGCTAACACTGCCAAACAACTGATGAAAGCAGTTTGCTAAAGCGCACAGAAATTTAAAGAAATAACGATGGAATGACACCTTTAAAATTCAGAAGGGCCCGTGTCAGAAAAAGCCTGGTCCCTGCTGACAGGTTGACCAAATGTCTTTGTTTGTTATGTCTACCTACTGTCGTTGCTGTTGTTGTCGTATAATGTTGATGTTGATTTCAGTCAGTGAGGACAAATTTCTCCACGGGGACGTACACAGGGCGGAACTGCACATGTGCAGAATGAATTGTACGGACGATACAGATCATGTACTCACAGTGCGATAAGTTTACCTGTTGTGGGTACTGTTTCTTACGGTGGCTGGGTGGGGCCAAAACACAACAAATACTTAAGCCCACAACACTAATGCAAAATTTAAACGAACATTTTACTTACCTGTTGAAAAGGCGATATTCAATTGTTGCAGCAACAGTAGACCGTCCACCACGTTCTCTGCCACCGTAACTGTGCATGTAATAGTTAGTAGTAGGCTAGTACTATCTGGGGTAACTCAACTGGAGTAGAGTCACTTCTGTTATGTTATGGGCTTTTGTATTTGTGTTGTGGGCTTTGGTATTTGTGTTGTGGGATTTTGTATTTGTGTTGTGGGCTTTGGTATTTGTGTTGTGGGCTTTGGTATTTGTGTTGTGGGCTTTTGTATTTGTGTTGTGGGCTTTGGTATTTGTGTTGTGGGCTTTTGTAAAACAAACCAATCACACATTAATGTGTGATTGGTTTGTTTTCTATTGTAGTTGAGGTCTTATTGTTCTATTTTCATTTCATGTAAAGCATCTTTGAGCGCCATGAAAAGCGCTATACAAATAAAATGTATTATTATTTAATTGTGTTAAAATTTTTAACCAGATTAATCATGATGATGGAGTTATCCGTGTTAATGCATTCATTTTGACAGACCTAATATTCTTATTTACTGAACGAGTCCACAAAATATTACGCCTCATTTTTATTGACGGAAAAACTTAAATGAGTTCCTTTGAGCAGAATCATCTTAGAAATCTGAAGAAGGATCCGACCATCTGATCAAACATGAGCATGTACATTTATATTTACCACATCAAAGCTCCATCCAGCAGCCGCAGGCTTTAAATCCTGTTTGAGTTGAGCGCGTTATGCAAAGTTTTGATAAGACATGCTCCAGTTATTCACTCCCCAATGACTCAACAACTACACGGACCAAGAGATACATTCAGGCTCTTACGTCTATTTTTGAAGTTAATCTCAGACAAGCATGTTTAGATGTTGCAATAATCCAATTTATTTATAATTCTTCCCTCCCTGTTATTTCAAGTGTGTTGTTTTTGCTGTTCCATTAGGATTCTGTGTCTGAGCAAAACCAAGCAGAGGGACAAACAGACCAGTTCAATGCTGGAGAAGAAAACCAGAGCAGAGACAGAGGCCAGACTCACCATCGAGAAACATTTGGCTGAGCTTCAGGCGCAGAAGCTGGAGGAGGCGGCGAGTACAGCACGGAGTCTAACAAACAGGTGAAAAAATAACACCCAACGCTGCTGGTTTTTAAAAGTGGATTTGCACTTGGAAAGTAAACCTGAATCTGCATCAAAGTGAAAGACTTTTTTTTATGTGTAGACCGGAAAAAATCTAAATCTGACCAAGTGTATTTTTCTTATTTTTAGTCAATTATCTCATCACACTTAAATTCAGACATGATCATGAAAAAGTCATTTTTCAGCAAAATATAAGAACTAAGTTTTAGACAATAGATCTTTAAAATGTATATCTATCTATCTATCTATCTATCTATCTATCTATCTATCTATCTATCTATCTATCTATCTATCTCTGGTTTAGACAATAGGGGTGAGATCTCATAAGTTATAATTTTTCTCACTCCTTTTCAACTTATTTTTATTTCATTCCTTGTTTTCTTTATGTGTATTGTAATTGTTTGCTTCTTGGAATTATTGTTTTAATGCTGTGTTTGTCGACTGGTGGCAATAAGGAGGGCTTGTTTCACTCCATATTCGAAATAAAGAAATTAAATATATTTTAAAAATCTAATTTCAAGAATTCTTACAAAGATAATTTTCACTTGTTCCACTGACAGATTTTTTTTTTATTTTGCTTGAAATAAAAAAATTAATCAAGCAAAAATAAAATAAAATATGCCAAATAGAACAAGTAAAAATGATCTTTGTTAGATTTCTTGAAGTTACATTTTCCAGATCTGTTGTCTAAAAGTCAGTTTTTATATCTCACTGAATAGTTACTCTTTAGGTGATCGTTTTATTTGAAGTGTGATGAGATATTTGGACTAGAAATGAGAAAAATACACTTGGTAAGATTTGGATTTTTTTTATGATGATGTTTGGACTAGTGATGGGAAGTTCGCTATTTTGCTTCGACTCCTAAAGAAGAGCCGGCTCCAAACAGCGTTTAATTTAATCTCATTTATAACTTAATGTTTTGGCCTAACTTAGTAACTATTAATGTTTTATGTGTTAATACACCCTTTGGAATTCAGTGTTTTTATGAGAAGCCTCATAAATGGTTCACAAAAGAGTTCTTACTTTTGTTTAATGATTCAATAACGAATAAAATTTTTTACAAAACACCGTAAACAAATCAACAGCACAGAACCAGAGCAGTGTCTGTGGTAGAACCTGCTCCTACAGTGAAGGAACATTGCTCAGTTTTTAAACTACAGACACATTTAGTGAATACACATCCTCACATGTGATTGGCTGCATGGCCATGTATTTGGACCTTAAAGGGATAGTTCGGTATTTTTCACATGAATCTGTATGTCATCAGCGTCTTTACTCTGGTCCACCCACAGTGACTTACCCCTGACAGTGTCCTGTGAGCCCAGTTCTGGTCCGGTTTTGGTCAAAGAGAAAGTCGTCCCGGCAAGTTTCCTGGGGTTAACAAAATACGTGTTTCTTCTCAAAACAATATGTGTTTGAATGAGTGATTTTCAACGAAACCGTCACAGAACAAAAACTCACACCTTATAATTGTTTGGGGCTACTTTCTCTCAATAGCGATCAATGCACGTTGTCTCTGCTCACAGCTGAGCGCCTCTGCAAACTACTGTCATCAGTTGTTTGGCAGCTGCTACTGTACGTGCAGTAACTGATAGACACCAGAGTTGTCAGAAGTTCTCACATTCTGTACTTAAGCAGAAGTACAAAATGCATAGAATGCTGAATGTACTGAATTTTTTCACACAAGAAGTAAATGCTCTAGTAAAAGAAGAAATACTGATTCAACTCCATTACTGAAGTAAAAGTAAAAAAAGTACAACTTCTCAGTTGTGATCAAGAAAATAAAGTTTTGGCCAATAAATTAACTAACATTTATTTAATCAAGAAACATCTCAAAAGTTACAAAAGTATTTAAAAAAAGCCTTAAAAATTAGTCACTGTGTAGATTATGTGTTTAATCAGGTCGCAGTATTGAGTATAGCAGGTATGGACAAGAAATGAAGGAAAACTGGAAAAAAGGCATTTGGGGGAGGAGCCAGTTCTTCGGAGCATGACACCCATCACTAGTTTGGATCCATATTCTGTGAACTGACCTGTTCATGTTTCCTTCTGTTGTGAACTGGTTTTCGTTTGGATGTAAACCTACTCTGTTGCGGCTGAAAAACTCTTCTATCTTCTCCATCTCCTACACCAGGCAGGAACACTCTGAAACCCAAATGTTAAGGAAAAGAGTTAAAGATCTAGAGACAGAGTACAAACAACTACAGCTGGAGTATCAAGTGAAAGAGAGTCGTGTGGTAGATCTAGAGAGTGATGTGGAGGTATTTTTTTACTCTATTTGGGAATGAAGTGTCTGTGAGTCTGAAGTGGTCCAGTTCTTGGTCGTCCTCAGTTCGGTCATGTGGTAGTTTTTGTTTTTTTGACATTTGTCATTTTTGTCTGTAATGTTTTGTGTTTGTAAGAAATTTTATAACATGACAAAGAAAAGCATCTTTTTTGTTTGTTTTCTCCCCCCCTCCCCATGTGTTTTTTTTGGCCTGCAGTCGACATATCGTCATCACATGGATATGCAGTAGTTTTTTTTGTACGGTTCTTTTTGTCTGACATCAGGTTGTAATGTGCACATTGTTGTTATTGTGTGGTATTTGATGTGCATCTCTACATAAAGCATGCACGAAACACATCTGACATAAACACATTGCACACGGAAATTAATCTAAATCATTTCTACTCAAAATATCCCATCACACTGAAAGTAAAATAGAATTAGATAGATTAGACATAATTATATCAGACATAAATAGATTTTATTATTACCACCGCCAAGGAGGTATTACATTTGAGTCTGTCTGTCAGCAGGATTACACAAAAACTTCTGAAGGGATTTTGATGAAACTTTCTGGAATGATAGATAATGGGTCAAGGAAGAACCCATTAGACTTTGAGCAATGAAGATCAAAGGTCAAGTTCACACTAAAGGTCAACATCTAAAACACATCAGTGGTAATATCTCAGGATTCAGACAAGATAGAATCTAGTGGGGGTTTTTTCCATTCACATGGTCTAACCTTCAGACATCAGATGGGTCAACACCTATAACCCTAACCTTTGACCTCTGACCTTCAGACATCAGATGGGTCAACACCTATAACCCTAACCTTTGACCTCTGACCTTCAGACATCAGATGAGTCAACACCTATGGCTCCATTACGTCACGTTTTGACGTCATATAACGACATATCAAGCCTTGGCGAAGGTCTGCTGTCTCCGACTGCCTGACTTATCATTCCTGAAAGTTTCATCAAAAATCGTTCAGAACTTTTTGCATAATCCTGCTGACAGACAGACAAACAAATGGACCTGAATTTAATACCTCCTTGGCAGAGGTAATAATAATAACAATAATAAGAATAAGAATAATAATCTTATCAACATCATTTTCACTTCTTCCATTGGCAGATTTTTCTCTTTTTTTTGCTTGAATTAAACAAAAACAATTGTTGAATTTTCACTGAAAAAGTTCCTCTTCAGGTGATTCTGTCTTTTTTTCAGTGTGATGAGATATTTGGACTAGAAATGAGAAAAATACTTGTAAGATTTAGATTTTTTTTCCTCAGTGCATTACATTAAAAAGTACAGGTGAGTTCACTGAACATGACTCAATAGTCATGTGTTTCTTGATCGTCTGACCATTTCATCACCCACATGTGTTTTCTCTGTGACACTCTGGTTCCTATAGTTTATTAAAACATCATTATCACCAAAACAAACCTAATGCAACATTGATTAAGAAGGAACTTGGGGAACCAAAGTGTCATAAAGTCATAAAGTCACATGGTTGTTTTCTGTCGTTAATGTGGGCGTGTTCTCCCATCCAGGCTTTGGGAAAGTACCGCTGTGTGGAGAAAGAGACAGACATGCTGCTGTCCACTCTGTCGGCCATGCAGGAGAAAGCTCAGCATCTGGAGTACAACCTGAGCGCAGAGACTCGCATCAAACTGGACCTGTTCTCTGCTCTGGGAGACGCTCGCAGGCAGCTGGAAATCGCTCAAGGTTCGCCTCTTTTTACAAACATATATATTTATATTTAGTCACTGGACTGAAAAACATCTAAATCTTTTTAGCATGAAATTACATCAAAATTACCATAGAATTACCACCTTATTAGCGATCTGTAATGTAAAGTGTTACAGATTTTCCAGATCTATCGTCTGAAAATAAGTTGTTATATCTCAATTACAAGTTTGTCTTTAGGTGATTGATCTTTAAATTCTCATTTCAACATATCTTAGCAAGATTATATTCACTTGTTCCATTGGCAGATTTGAATTCAAATCTCAAATTAAAAGAAAAAAAAACTGCCAACAGAACAAATGAAAACTAGAAAAGCACTCTGAGAGCACAAACCTCCACCAAGGCAGACCCCCCCCCCTCCTTTTGAAGGAAGAGAGGTCCACCAAAGTTGAGTCTGTCTGTTTGTCTGTCAACAGGATTACGCAAAATATTCTGAATGGATTTTGATACAATTTTCAGGATGTGTTGGGAGTGTGACAACGAACAAATGATTACATTTTGGTGGTGATCTGGAAGAGATCCTGGATCACTTTGAAATTTTACATTGTGGTAAATGGAGAATACATTTCAAAGTGATCCAGAATCCAGGATCTCTTCCGGATCACCACCAAAATGTAGTAATTTGTTCGTTGTCACACTCCCAACACATCCTGAAAATGTTGTCAAAATCAATTCAGAACTGTTTGCATAATCCTGCCGACAGAGGTTATTATCTTGGTAAGATTTCTTGAATTATGATTTTCAAGAACTATTGTCTAAAAATAAGTAGTTTTTTTTTACATTTTACTGCATGTTAGCACATCTTTTAGTATATTTTATTACACTTTATAAACTTTTGCACTACGCTTTGCACTCGACCTATATTCCAGTGAGTATGACTGTGTATTTTATAGATTATTTATTTCACTCAACATTTTTATCTTTCTTTCTATCTATCAACTTTACACTGAAGGAAGCAGACTGCTATCCATCCATCCATCCATCCATCCATCCATCCATCCATCCATCCATCCATCCATCCATCCATTTCTTGACCTTGTTGCTTGTGTTTGTTTTTGTGCACAGATAAGTTGATGAAGCAGGACAGGGAGATCAGTGAGATGAAGCAGAAGATCGCGGAGGTGATGGCCGTCAGTCCTGGTGTTTCCTACATGACCCCTCGGCCCCCGGTGCCGCAGTATCTCACCAAACTCCTCACCTCCGAGCGCTACGTCCTGAATCCACGAGCGCTCATGTACCAGTGTCTGAAGAAGTGACGGACACCGCGTCACCTGAACGCACCTCCAGCGTTAAACACAAAGTAGGAGGAGCTAATGGAAACGAGCTACGACAACATCTTCTTCCAGCCATGAGCGAAACAAGACGAGCCTCCACAAGCCGGATGCCTTCTGCCGCACTGTTGGTGCTAACGTTATTCTGAACATTTCCTGTTTCCTCCCGCATCGAGGGTGATTTCGCATCTTGACGCCGAGCTGCAGAGGCCGATTCAGGATGTTTCAGTAAAAAAAAGCACAACATTCCTGTACATTATGATCACCTGACAAGGAAAGGAAGGATGGAAATTAAAAAAAGAAAAAGAGAAAAAAAGAAAAAACGAAAAACAGTTTCTGGAAACCAATTCAACCCAAATGTTCTGCCTCGTTTGACTCTTGAGTTGATATTAACGAGGTGTTTACTGACGTCAGGTGATTTCCAGACCAGTAATGATTTCATTCAGTCTCATTTTTTTTACGACCTGGGCAAGAATTTTGTCTTACAATATTAATACGAAAGACATAATTGATGCATATTACACATAAATCTCTCCGCTCTATTAATATCCACTTGTAAGCAAAGAATGATAAACTGCAATTTTTTTCTCTCGTCAGAATCGGCCATGTTTGAAACTTTTCAGGCAAGTATGCAACACTAAACATGTTAATGTCTGTGCCTGTAAATAGTGGATTAGAAATGTGATTATTGAGATGTTCAGATAAACCCTGTGGGCTCAGCAGAGGACGTTCTAAAATGTTTTAAGGTAAAATGTTTAATGTCACAAAACAGCGATCAAACGTTACTAAATATGGTGTGGACATCTATAACCATGTCAGCATGTCCATGTGGGACCAAGAAGGTGGTTCCATATGGTTTTACCCATATCAGAATAAGAATCAGAAGAGAAGGGGGTATTATTTTTGGTTTTTTTTCTTGCCGTCATTGTACCAAGTACAATGAAATTTAGGTAGAGCTCCCTGGTTCAGTGCAAGAATTTACTGAAAGATAACACATATCAGTAAAAAAAAAAAAAAGATGTATATATCAGTAAAAACAAAACAAATATCAGTAAAAATCACATTTATATTAAAAAAAGTATTACAATCTAAGATATTCATAAAAAAAAAATTTAAGTATCGCAAATGGCATGAAATAATGCCATAATAAATAATAATAATAATATTCAGATCTCCGATTCTAATATGGGCAAGAACATGTGGGGGTCACCATGGAAACTGCAGACAAACCTACATGGGACCCTTATATGCAGCCCAAATGTAACCCTTCTGGGAGTCACGTGGACATGCTGGCTGGGTCCCACCACTTCAAAAATAAAAATGATAACCTCAATTTCATGGATGCTATGACCGTGAAGTCTTTTCCTCTCCACATGTGCTCATTATAAGGAAAACACTTAATGTAGATTAATACGTGAAATGAGTGATAAGTTTCCAAATTTCATAATAAAAAATATCTTATGGTAAAATCACGCCTAATTTCACCTCTGAAAAAATATACCCAATTTTATGGACACTGTGCCACTGTAGATGCTGAATGTGGCGTTCACTCGTCTAAATACCACCTATTTACACTTTTGTTCGGAGGAATTTGGTAAATGTAATGTAAAGCGCTATATAAATCCAATCCATTATTATCTGGCACCCCCCAGTGGAGGCCTGCCCCACTATTTGAAAACCCCTGTTCTAACCTGGGGGGAAAAATACCCCCCCCTCCTAGTTTGAGAAACACTGCCCTATAGGGAGATAATAGATCGTTAATTTCTGACATTAAGCTACATTTTAGAATGTCCGCTCAGCAAATTTTTTGCCACTTTGGAGTTTTTTATGGAACAATTTGTGTGATGTTTGTGGACCTGATTGAGTAACAGGCGACTCACAGCGAACTGAAGCGAAAAGAGAACTGAGAGGAAATCCATGCTGACTTTAGTGGCTCCAGATTTTTCTCCCATGAGCTCAAACGGAGTTGTGAATAACTTGGAATGATTTTGACCAAACCTGGTTTCTGAATTTAATTACTGTGCCTATATACATTACTTTCAACCTGGGAAGTAAAAACTCTAAATTAATGTTAAAGAGTAATGTGTTTGAATTGAAGTGCTATGTACTGTTTTTGTAGTTTGTTTTATTTTTGTTCTTTTTTTAATCTCACGATGTACAGAATTGGAAAAATACCCACACAGCTGAAAAACACTCATGAAGTGGATGTCACCATTTTGGTAGCTTTTTATTTAGAGTGTGTTTCTAGGGTGTTTTATATCAAAAAATATTTTTTAGTCTTGCTGTACTTTTATTATACTGCTGTAATTTTGTACGGCATAATGTGTTTGTCAGCATGAAATGTGTTTTATTCAACTGTTATTTGAGCACACATTGTGACTTACGGTATGTACATGAATATATTTGTACAAGGGCTACAATTTCTTAAAATTTTGATCAAATGATAATTTCAAACACTGATGCTCTAAGGATTGAGAGCATGTTCACAGTGTATGGATCTAAAGGTTTTGTATAAATACTTGAAATTTGTTGCATTTGTGCATCTGTGTGTGTCATTTCATTGAAGTTTGACAGAACTACATTCATTCACAGGAATATTGAATGAATTGCTACTCTGGGATGATAAATATACACAGAGAGAGAGAGGGGGGGGGGGTGTTCCTCTATGCATTCTGAGCCAGTCAGAGATACCTCATTACCACGTCATGGACATGTATGTGGAAGTACCGACAAACTGTTGTTCCACCTTGGGACTCACTATTTCCACGCCACTTTGACAACAATGGGCGTGGTTAAGGTTCAACCCCTGCATTTACTTTTTACGTCATGCTGACTGCTGGGCTGCCTCAAAATGTCCAGTTATCAAACTATCCAACACTTATGAGTTATGACAAAGAATCTGGATACACCGATGCATCTTGATAAAAAACAGCTCAGTCACCACTGTTGGTGGTAGTTCAGAAGGTTCACTTATCGACTTATCGCAGTGGGCCGCATACTATGATATAGTGAAATAATCACTGGATGGGGGGGGGGGGCTCCTCAATATCCCCAAGACAATGTGAAATACACAAAGCACACAATTTATAATTGTTTCTCATTGCATGATTTTACCCCCACACTTTTAAAGTCAGTCATTGACCCTGAAAAAAAAATTATTATTATAAGCAACATGTACCAGTGTAATATTAAACATGCGTGAGACCTTCGTTTTCACAAATCAATATATTTTGTTTTGACTTGTCACTCTTATCAGGAAAATTCGACAGTACGATTTTATTTACTGGTTGGTTGGTGGAGTGTTCACTAACAGCCTTGATAATTTCATCAAATTATATATATATATATATATATATATATATACATTTTTTATTTTATTTTATTTTTTATAAATAAAATACTTACCTGCCTCCGCCATTGGCTCTTTACTCCTGCAGCTTTTATTTCTTGGTGTTGAAAACACGTAGCAGGGGTTGAACCTTAACCCCACCCATTGTTGTCGAAGTGGTGTGGAAAGAGTGAGTCCCGTTCCACCTCAAGTCATTTTCTACCCTCCAAAAACAGGCTTGAAACAAAGTAATCCGGTCATTTTTTAAATAGAACCAACACACAATGCATTTAATAACAATGGAGAACACAGCAATATTAATGAAATAATGATGGAATGACTCATTTAAATCTAAGCATAAATACAAATGTATATTGACTTTCCTCACTCAGTCACAGGTCGTTATCGTTACCCAGTGTGCTAGCCTACACTTGTACCCGTTAACATTCTCTAAATCCTATCATCTAGATGGAGAAAATACGCTAACATAATTAATTATGTGTCAATTTAATTCCGATGCCATACTGACATGAAAATTTAATTTTAAACGTTTTACCTGGAACAAATGTTGCTCCGTAAATGCTTTTCTTTGAAATACGTTGAGCGGCAGTTAGCTCTTGCTAACGGTTAGCTCTTGCTAACGGTTAGCTCTTGCTAGCGGTTAGCTCTTGCTAACAGTTAGCTCTTGCTAACAGTTAGCTCTTGCTAACAGTTAGCTCTTGCTAACAGTTAGCTCTTGCTAACAGTTAGCTCTTGCTAGCAGTTAGCTCTTGCTAACTTCTGGGAACTTTTGACGGGCTCCATGTTCCGCCATTGCTCTGAAAACACTGAACCATTGCAGGAAGCGGAGACGTTGCCACACTCTCTCTCTCCGGGCCTCTAGCCCAACTGAGTGTCGTAATTGGTCTGTCCTCACCTCATTGATCCAGCACACATCAATCATGACCAATTGGCCAAGCTACCAGTCTATGTACCAATAGGAGGCTTTATATGCCTCTATCCGCCGATGGGGAAGCTAAGTCACGCCCTTCTACTTTTGGTCCATGGGTGCTTAGCTTGCAAAAAATTGAATGGGAGTGAATAGAGCGAGTCAAGCTAAATTCTGATTCCGTTTGACAAGTGCTGTGAAATTCACATATGATAGCAGTTAATGAATATTTGATGTGTCATAGACAAACCACCCGTTTTTCATGTGAAGCAAATGTGATGTTAGGTTTTATGTGGGCTTAGTAAGAGACAATACGTAGCGAATGCATCATTCTATTGCATTGGCCAATATGCTCCTTTTTCACTATTATTTACAGGCAGGTCAAGTTACTGGCATTTACTTCTTGGAGATACGGCTGTCCACACAAAACATTTTTTAGTGTAGTAATGTGGATTTGGTTAACTGTCACAATTCCTATTTTCTAATTTAAGTAAAGAAAATTTTCTGACATTTGTTATCATTTGACAGATAAAAAAACAGTACTGCTCCAAATATAGGCTTAGAAATCTCTGTGGCAGTCATCAGTTAAGGCTCATGTAAAAAAAATTATACACACAATAATTAAATTGTATTAGTATCAGCCCAAAAAAAAATCCATATTACTCTCATTAATCAGATTACTACTCAGAAAAAAATTAAGTCGAGTATAAAGTATGTGGGAAACTGAACTAAATGACCACAGCGTCCAATTCTTGAAGTGGTGATAGTGTAAATTTTTATTTCAGGAAGTGAAAAAGGGGTAAATGCATTGCAGAAACAGAACGCAGTGTCCAGCATACAGTGTACAAGATGTTTACGAGCATGCCAGGCAGTCCCACACTTGTATTATCACAGTATCTACAGACACCACTGGATCACTGACCGAATTTTAATAATGATGCCAAATCGTTGAAGGTCTTCCTGTTGGTGTGAATGAGCCTAATGAGGCTACAGGACATTTCCAACTGGAGGTAAAATGATATAAAAGTGTACAGTAGTGCAAACTAGCAGAGAGAAAGAGAGAAAGACGGTTAACAGAATGTTTGAGAGCGGAAACTAATGCTTCACGACTGCAGGACTGAGTACAAACATGCTGATAAACCTTAAGTCAGCGCCCAATGAATGACTCCAAATCTATCTGCAGTATCTTAAAACTAGAACTAAATCACCTCCAGAAGCTTATTGTGTGTGTACGTTTCCAATTTCACGCAGACAGGCAGTTGAAAAAATGCTCCCAAGTGGAAGCACCTTCCCATAAAAATGCTGTCTGAATAAAGAGCTTTTCTTTTCCTTCGCTGGTGGCCCTCATCAGTACATGCTGTGACGGGCTAAAACAGAAGTTACAGTAGTAGTTGGACCACAGTCAAGTGACGACACTCTTTTCATAGAAAATAACAGCACGATTTAACGAAGAGCAAGTAGAAGCATACATTCAAACAAACAACCAGCGAGCGGCCATAGTGCTGAAAGTGAAGTACAGCGTACACTCCAAAAACATACACAAATAAATAGGTATTTGTTATATTTCATCTGTAGCTCTTGCCCCTCAGCTTGTTTCATAACTGCATGTTTTATCACTTTTTTTGTATAATTCCGGATTTATGTAAGTTTTTTTTCTTTTTTTGAAGTGACATTGCATCTGTTGCGTTACTAGCTTGATGCATTCAAGAGTCTTTGAAAACCGATATGAAGAGGATTCTTCACTCGCTGCTCAGGAGGAAGTAAAAAGGACCAGACACCCAGACTTAACCTTACAACACCAGAATACACACGCACGCACACACACATACAGACCTCAGTATGCTGGGACAGAATTCTTTCCATACAGACAACTATTAAACAGTTTTAAGTAAAAATATTTAAAATACAGTTTTAATACTGACTTAAGGAAAATACTGCTGTTATCCAGTTTTATTCTGCTTAAGTCCAACAATTCATCACTACTTCAGAACTGACAGAATTAAGCCAAAAGTGAAAACGTGTATTTTCCTTGAAGTTACGACTAGATTTCCTCTTTTAAAAGAGAAGCAGATGGCTGTATTGGGTGGGAGGGAAAAAATAATAATAGAAAGCGATGACCACTTAGTGGCAGCTTTTCCCACCAGAAGAAAAGGACAGGATGCAGGATCTGCAATCAGACCAAAGGCTTCCTCCTCTGTCCCCGCAAAGCTTTCCTGCAACTCGGGAGGCGGAGCCAAAGCTAGTCCTGTCGTAGAGGACGAGGAGGGCTGGCAGAAGGCCGGGGAGTCCTCTGCTACGAAGAAACTGTAACCGGATTCAGAGAACCGTTACGGCTGTAGAACTTTGAGAAGGCCTCTTCAAGAACAGATGTGAGTTTGGGCTGATCACCCTGAAAACCAAAAAAACAGATGGGTTAAAAGCTCCGTATGGGATGTAGAGCTGCATTGTCACCGCTGAGAAAAGAGAATGAATGACTCGTACCTCACTGATGAATCCCAGCTGAACAAGCTCCACAGCCAACTCCTGCACATTCTCATCTGCACAAAAACACAAACGTAATGTTCAGATTCTGATGCAGATTATCATCATGAACATCTTTACCGTCACTGTTACAGGAACAATGAGTGTAAAAACAACCTGAAAAATACAAATCTATACCACAGAGTAGAAGAAATACATGCAAGATGTTTATTTTTTCTTGTATTTTAACTGCTCTATTTATTGTAAGTATGAATGTAATGGGGGGGTGGAATGTCCTGTCTACAGCAGATCTCTGTCCAAGACAAAGATACTTTAACACACACACACACACACACACACACACACACAAAATGTATATATATATATATATATATATATATATATATATACATATACATATATATATATATATATACATATACATATACATATATATATATACATATACATATACATATATATATATATATATATATATATATATATATACATATACATATATATATATATATATATATACATATACATATATATATACATATATATATATATATACACATATACATATATATACACATATACATATATATATATACACACATACATATATATATATACACACATATATATATACACACATATATATACATATATATATATACACACATATATATATACACACATATATATATACATATATATATACACACATATATATATACACACATATATATATACATATATATATATATATATATATATATATATACAAACACTCAAGGCTAAACACAGGGTGCTTTCGATTTTGCCCAAATTAGAGTAAAAAAAAAAACTTTTTCCAAACCCATTCACAGTAAACATTATGTTTTACACAAACAAATATTTTCAAAACATATGTAAACAATAAAAAGTGCATGGGTATCACACAAACACATTTCTCCAGAATCATTCTAGCATTGACCAGTTAGTGAAATCATATAAAGTTTATATACACACACTTTCTTCATGCGTTTCACATCTTCCAGCATTCTCTAAAATTCGACAATAAGAGAAGGCCCCCCACCCCCCCCCCATACTTAAGACTTCCACACAAAATTCCAGACTCTTCAAGGTCTGGAAAAAAGCATTTTAAGATTCTATAATTTTTAAGACTTTCAAGACCTGTACAAACACCCTACTGTTGCTAGGCTTGTTGAAAGTTTTCTCTTAACTTGTCACGGCCAATTACTCCATTAGTCAAAGGAACGTTCAGTAGAAAACTGGACTGCTTCAAATATTCGTTAGCATCAACTCTTGTATGTAGGTTCAACATTCAAAACACTTCTACACATTTCCATTACATCCCTTCAATCGCAGAATAGAAGAAGATAAAGACACTCACTTGGTAACAAATCACAGCTCAAATGCCTGTTCAGTTTGTCCTCAAGTTTCAACAGCAGAGTCAACTGGGAAGAGACGTTTTAAGAAAAGGTGTTAAAGAAAACTTTCAAACAGCAGCAAAAATACAAAAAAAAAAACCCTTAGTGATCAGAAACTTACATGGTGCTTGGTGCCTTCGTCAACAGGCTCAATATTACACTGCATCTGCAGGACCTGTGCAGACCACATTAGATTGAACATATGAAGAGAATATTCAGTATGTGTTTGTATTTCTGTTTCGTACTTTGGTGCAGCGAGCTTTTACCTTCCGGGTCTCGAGCTCTGCAGGTTCAGGGGTTGGGGTTTTGACTGAGGGGGGCACTATGGGTGACTTCACAGCCTCCTGCTGAGGCTGCTGAGGACAGGGCATTCCAAACGCAGTCAATGGATAGATCCCATTCCTGATTAGAAAAAAATACAACAAACAACAAGCGTTACACCACCCATTATCTCTTCATCCGACTGTGTTCTTAGGCTTGTACTCAAATAACAATGGTTTGTCTTTTACTTTATTAATGCAAACTCCAAGGATTTATCTTAAATTTCAGGACGAGTATTTCCTTTATGCTTCAAGCTACTGGTAAACTGCAAAAATCTAAAACTTACCAAGTGTATTTTTCACATTTGTCGTCAAAATATCTTTTGACACTTAAAATAAAATACAATCAACTGAAGAATAATTTGTACTTGAGATATAAAAACTGATTTTTAGACCATAGTCCTGGAAAATCTTATTTCAAGGTAATTTTCCACTTCTTCCTTTGACAGATGTTTTTGCTTAATTCAACCAAAAATATTTGCCAATGGGACAAATGAAAATAACCTTGAAATAAGATTTGCAAGATCTATTGTCTAGAAGTACGTTATTATATCTCAATATAAATATCCTCTTTAGGTGATTATGTCTTATTTTAAGTGCAAGGAAATATTTTGACTAGAAATGAGAAACGTACACTTGGTAAGATTTAGATGTTTGCAGTTTGTCATTTCAAACGTCAATTAATACAAAAACGAATTCAGGGTGTTTGATCATTATCCAAATAAAAATTCCAGACTTTTTCAAAACTTGACTTTATGCGCGTTTATACTTCTTTTGGTTAAGATTGTACCTGTTATGTGGAGCAGAAAAGTTCATTTTAATAAACAAATGAAGGAATGCATTATTTGCAGTAAATTCTGATTTAATCACAAATGTTTGCAAAACATGAAAATCACAAAAGTGCATGGATATCACATTCCAGTACCAACCACTTAGTGAAATATCAAGTTTTTTCCTCATGAGTTTGTAATCTTATAAGATTATGTTCCATTGAACAAACTCAAAAATTTAACTATGAGAGAAACCTATTTTTTTCTCCAAACTTTATTAAAACTTTCAAACAAAATTCCAGAATTTTGAAGGTATGGAAAAAGAGCCGTTTCAGAATTCCATACTTTTTCAGACTTTCAAGACCTGTTCCAGCACCCCTAATTTTAACTGCAAAATTCAAGCTGTTGTAAAAAAACACGCCGTTACCTGACGTCTTCCAGGAACTTGTCCAACTCAAGAGCAGGAAACTGAGAGAGCCTGGAACAAAAAAAACAGGTATTATACAAGCTGAATATTTTACCTTTCATCCTGTAATTGGTTCAAATTAATGTCCATCCTGTTGAAAAGCTGAGTCAGAAATGACATAAATCCAATAAATGTAGAATAGAATGTCTTTAATGTCACATAACTGTACAGAATATGCAAAACCTCTAGGTGTAAATATTAGAGAAGAACAACATTAAAGCATTATTTATAGCAGAATTTAATTATTGGACTTCTCAATTGATTTTGAGGGAAAATAAAGGAATGGAAAAAAAAATAATTAAACCAGAGGTGTCAAACATGCGGCCCGGGGGCCAAAATCGGCCCGTCAATGGGTCTAATCTGGCCCCTATGATGAATCTGTGAAATGCAAAAATTACAGAAACAATATTAACTTACTTTAACTGAACTCCTTCCTTCCCTTCAACAATCACCAAGTTGGGGTCCATGTTCTTTGTCATCTCCTCTAAAGCATTTTCTGGAATCATGTCTAAAAATAAACAGAATTCAACATCAGAAATTATTAATTATTTTCCTTTAAGAGATAAAAAGTGAAATCTATTATATAATGGTGGGGAAAAAGTTCTGGGTAACATCATGCATTTGTGGTGTTTTACATTAACAACTACTCTTAAGTCATTGAACAGTAGTGGTTCATTCTCCAAACACATATGCTCCCTTCTGAGCATGCTCGGTTTCATAAAAGAACACCAAAATGTTAGTTACTTCTGCCAAAGCGGTTATGTTTTCATCAGGGTTTGTTTGTTTTTTTTTAAATGCAACTTTTTTTCTGCAAATATTTCATGGTAATATTTGAGTTTGTGTAAAATTTTAAGGGCCGTTATTATTCCTTGAACTTACGCTGGTGGCTGACGATGCAGTGAGCAGCCAGCAGCTTAAGTAAGGGCACCTCAAACAAGGCCTGGTGAAACAGCAGCTCCTTCGCTGTGGGTCGTTTACTGGGATCGACCTCCAGACACTTCTGAATAAACTCCTGGAAAACATTTGAGCCAAAAAACAAACAAAAAAAAATAACATGTCAGGGACATTGATCTCTGAGACTGTGAGGCGTTACAGGTTTTAGATACACTTCTCAGATGCTCACCCGCTGCAGTGGGTCCTCTAATGACTGAATGGCACTGTTTATGGCTTCTTGGGACACATAAGACGAATCTCCATTACTCTGGATTTCCAACACAGCCATCTGAGGATGTGTTTAGATGAGATGGTAAGAGGAGTGATTCATTCATACAAAAAAAATGACCAAATTGGGTCATGGAGTTGTTGGGTTACCAATTGTCAGTGAACATTATACACAATAATATGAATTGCTGAATCATGTTCCTTGATAAATACAAGACAAGCATCCTCTGCAAGAGTCACGTCGTTGAAAGTTGTGGAAAAGGCTATGATACGATGATGAGTAATGCTCTATTCACACAGGATATGCATTATCTGTGGACCACTGGTAATTCGCAATTACCCCTGTACCTCTGTGTTATTGTGTGGCACATTCAGACGGGATAAACTAAAGTTTAATTCATGTAAATTCCAGATATTCTGACTCAATATGTCGTACGTTTACAACATCCTGTTTCATCTCTATACATTAATAAGGTCGTATGAAAACTTAAGAATAAAAGGGGGAAAATGACATTGATTGAGATGCAGTCTGTAAATTTGCTCCACGCCTTCAAAATAAGTCAATACAGATGAAAAGAGTCTTCAGATTACAATGGAAGTGAATGGGCAGTTGTTAGCAGATGCTTTCCCTCTGGAAAACGACCAAATTAATCTATAGAGACAACTTCAGATGGTTCTAAATATTAGTGGACATGTGGGTTGGTGTGACCATATCTTCCTTTTACCAGATTTTGGCCAATTCCTCCATTATTCACTCCAGAAAAAGACAAGAGGCGCTCAATTGAAACCACAAACACGTGCATTCACATAGGACTTGAATTCTCACTGTACGACTGTTTTTCATCGAAACACAGAAGGTAATTTGCAGCGAAATTATTACTGAGCAAATCGCAGACATGGCGAATTCGTACAGGGTTAAGAACTCAGACATTCTTTGTAATTATATAGAATTACCAGTGGTCCATAGGTAATATTTATCCCCTGCGAATAGGACATAAGGTTAAATTTTAACATAAAGACAAAGAATAACAGGAAAGATGACAAGAGGGCAAAAAAAGATATAGAAGAAACAAGGTGACGATGTAAAACTGAGAAGGAAAAACAAAAAAAAAACTTGTCTAACTGAAAATGTATGAGAGCCACTGCAACAACAACAACAAAAAACAACTAATTGTGCTTCAGTAGTAACTAGACATGATAGTTATTAAACCAAGATTGTATCTGTTCTGTCACTCTCTTCAGGAAAATATTCCTTATAATTTTCACCAAACCAAATATTCATGCTCTCATTCAACACAAGATTATTATTATTCGAGTTAAAGTTAGACCAAGCTGGCTAGTAAATATTAAATATCACATTACAGCCATACAAGGTACAGCGGTTTTTATTATCCATTTCCTTAAACAAAAACAAAAAACATGAACCAAACTGTGGCTTGAAAATTCAGGTCACTGGGAAGCGTTGGTTTCATATCCAAAACAAGCAAATGATTAAAATATTTCTACATTTCCTCTTTTGCATTAGGCCAGCAAAACCAACAGCCTGTTCTCTATTAAAAAATGCATAATAACTTATTTCCACTGGCTGAATGTCATAAAAAAAACAGACTGTACTCATCAATAAGCGAGTTAAAAACCCAGATGAGAACAAAGTGTCCTCTCACCTCTAAGGCGCACATTCCAAAGGAATAGATATCCACAGCTGTGGTCACATTGGCAACGGCTGAAAGAGACATAAACTGATTAGAATAAATGAAAAATTTAATCATTGCACAGGTGAGACATGTAAAACTTTGAGCTGGATTTTACCTCCGTACTCTGGAGCAAAGAAATGAAGGCTCTTCTGCTCTTCCCGACAAGTTTTCACATGGTTGTTGATGGTGTCTGGAGCAACTGAAGCAAGTGGAAAAAATGGATAAACTTTAAAAAAGAGTGAAGAAACCTTAACCTATAAAGACCCAAACATCCATCACTGACCAAAAGCATGTACTGATGTAAACAGTTTAATACCTGTTGATCCACTGTGGAAAACACTGTCATCTACTACATTGACTCCCCAGTAAAACACATAACAGTGGATGCAGACACTGGGTTTATGTTCTATTATTGATAAGTTTCTACTGAAAAAGTCCCTTTATCTGCAACGTTCTGTTTCTTTTATAATTTTAATATGAGCTTTTATGAACATCAATATGATTAGTGAATTAAATACAGGAAAATATGTGATTCAAACAGATAACATTTAAAATACAGAGAACAACAACAGCGTAAACGGTAATAAAAACAGATAGCATTACTATGACGGTGTTTTTATTTTATTTTTTAAGATGTTCTTTTGTTTTACACTCTTCACATTGCTCCATTTTTTAGATCGATATATATTTATAATTTTACACAATCAAGCACACGATTTTTTAAAACGTGGTTCAACTTTACCCATCAGCGACATTCCATTAACACAAGATCTAGTGCAACATCATTACAGGTATCTGCAGTTAAATCATTTGGAAATTCCACATTTTTATTTGCTGGGATTCAGGTTTAGAAGAATCTTTCTACAACAGTGAGAACCATTATGAATTTTAACCAATTTAAAAAAGCTGTTAAGGAGCATCTTTGTAACCAGCTAAGGTACCATGAAGGACAGGATTTTATTTGTTTAATTATTTTATTGTGTACATTTGGTGTTTTTACAGGTTTTATTTCTTTTACCATTTTAAAAATTTATTTTATTTTTTGTAAGGGACCACAATGGAAACAAGCGATTTATCCATTTTCTGTTCTATCCCGGGTTTAAATGCTGCCATTATTCATGTGTATTGCATTTTCAGCCAAATAAATCAAATCAAAAAAGATTTTATCTAGGGTAATGTTTTTTATATAGAATATAAATTTGTATAAAATTAAGAAATGTATATACAATATAAATTTTATGGCACTGCACTTCCAATTTTGTTGTACTAGTACAATGACAATAAAGACATTCTATTCTAAATCAATTAAGAACTTTAAAAAAAACAAAAGAATTCATTTGGTCGCTGGTTCTTTATGGGTTAATGGTACCAGGTTTACATCGTCCTGACCCTTTTTGTCTTTTACAGTCATGTGAATCCTACCTGAGCCGATCTTGATGAGGCCGTTGTGCTGGATGAAGATGGTGTCACATGTCAGGTTTCCATGGATGATGGGGGGTTCACATGAGTGAAGGTAGCTAGAGATGCACATACAAGTGTCAAATACTTCATATAATAGAGTAACACCAGTCACGAATAACTGGTTTATCACCTGACAGAAGCAGCCAGTGATTTATTCATGCCGACACTTTGGTGGATTTCACGTAAATGTCAGTAGCTGAGCAGCGAGGATCATCAATGCTTATACAGTAAAAATATCTCCAAGAATTGGGTTAATGTCTTATTCATGGATTCATAAACACTGAGCAGCTGACTGTCATACTGACCTGAGAGCAGAAAGTATTTGTGTGCACCAGCGCTTCCAGGCCTGACAGGAAGAAAATATAGGTCAACAAAAACTCATGCAAACATGTAAAAAAAATAATAATAATAATAATAAAACAGGTTGATAAACACGTTATGAGGTGCTACTGTGAGTAAGGATGTAATTTTTTTTTTTACCTTTTCATTCATTGTCTTGTGGTTTTTCTTTGTCTTCTTTAAAAACTGTTTGAGACTTCCTGAGGACATGTACTCGGTAATGAAAATAACCTGTAAAAAACCCCCCCCCAAAAAACAATGCACACATTAAAACGCAGCAAAAGCAGAACAAGTTAACACTGACGACAAATTAAATTGTAGTCATTTTGATGAATATTTTGAGCTTGAATAAGTCTGAAAAATGTTTAGTACTGTTGTTGGAATATTTCTAATTTGGATGTGCAGATTTAGAATTATGTTGTCTATGTTGAGTTTTGATTGGTTAGTGGGTTTTAAGTAGATTGGAGAGGGACGCGCTGTTGGATTGATATGCACACAGCAATGAAGGCACAGTTTTTAACCATGTCCTGTACCTGAGAACAGAATGATGATTACGTTGAACAGCTGATATGATTTTGTTTTTACCTTTGGAGGGTTTTTTTGTAGTAAGAGGATCTGTTTGTGTTGCAAAGCAGTACAATAATAAAAGAAGATTAAAAAAAAAGACACTCAACTGGTCTGTGAGTACGCTGAATGACATGAATAATGGGAAGGTATTGGACATGATTATGAGTCAGAAACCTTAAGGCTGCCCACACAAAATAGTGGTTTAATTAATTAATATGTCAAATGAAATTTTGCCACTACAACTGATTTGACAAATAAAGTATTTCTGTGACAATCTCTTACCCTTGCTCTGTTCTCTTTCACATCAGCCCAATATTTATGGAACTTCACAATGTTCAAATGTTCCAACTGGATCAGATTGTCAAAGACAGCTTTGACCTTTTCCTGTAGAGAGAGAAAAAGAGTAAAACAGATTACATTTTCAAAGATTATAATTAATCCAAGGATCTTTCAACTGTTATTGAGGCCTGTTATTATATCATATATCTTATGATAGAAAATTATTATGAGATTAGTTTTAATAACATGGCCCACTGTTAGTTCATATTTTGGCAGGTTGTGATGGATACTGGCAGGATTTTAACAGTAGCTTATCTTCCATGATACTTTAATGCCTTTATGCCTAGTACACTTCCTGGTTTAAGCTTGTTCTTGTACAAAGTTCAGCAGGCATCACAGTCATTATTTTCAACAGGTTTCAACTAAAATCCTAAACCTAAGGAACCCAATCAACCAGTGAAAATCGAAATTAAGACATTTAAGGGACAACTGATGTCCTTGCATTTTAAAGTACAATAAAACTGCCTCTATGAATGCTCCATATTTCCTCATGTGAAATTTCAATTCAGAATTTCCTATAATATTGCAAAGTTGCTCATTATTATATCATAACATTTTAAGTCAAAAGACAGCTGTACAAGAATGAAAAAATAAATACTCATTAAACACCCAGTTTTCTTTTTTTCTCCATGGAAAAAAACAGTCATGCTCAGAACCACATTTGCCTTGCAACCATACATGTGTTCAGAGTAAATCACTTCCTAATGTGGAACAGCTAAACCTGCAGCAGCTGTGAATTACAACCCCCCTACGCCCAAGCACAGTTAAAGGATGTTGTCACTCAATCAATGCACGTTGTCACTGCTAACAGCTGTGCGCCTTAGCAAACTACTTTCATCAGTTGTTCAGCAGTGTTTGCGGCTGCTATGTGCAGGCACACAGTTGTTAGCAGCTCCAAGCAATTACGAGGTGTGAGTTTTTGTTCTGTGGCGGTTTTGTTAAAAATCACTCATTTGAACACATACTGTTTTGAGAAGAAACCCGTATTTTGTTGACCCCAGGAAACCTGCCAGGACTACTTTCTCTTTGACCAAAACCGGACCAGAACTCAACTCACAGGACACTGTCGGGGGTAAGTCACTGTGGGTGCACCAGAGTAAAGACACCGATTCCATACAAATTCATGTGAAAAATAGTTAACTATCCCTTTAAATAAAATAATAATTGAAACATTTAACATTTGTTGCCATTTCTGAAACATGAGTGAAAGAAGCTCCAAAAAGGGAAAATGATAAAAACATCAAACTAAATAAGTAAATTATCAAAACACAAATGCAAACACACGCTTTAAATACCAATTGTACACTTCTTTTGTTCTCCTTACTCCCTGAATTTCTGTGTGTATTTTGCTGCAGTGCTGGCAGACAAGTTTGACCACTTGCCTAAGGAGCTTAAAACCAAAGGTGAAACAAAAACAGTACGCTTCCACATTGTTACAGCGATAAGAGGAATGACACACACAAATGGAAGAAAAACAACTCCTTAACCCTTGACAAGAAATCAGAATGGACAATTTCCTCAGACAGATATGTTGATTTATGACTTCACTCACCTCCTGGAGCTTGAAATTTTTCCTTTCTGAAAACATGACCTCATTCCAAACCACCTCCACTCCTTCCTCAGTGTCCATGGCCAAGTAAGCATTATCGATCCCGGGCACATTTCGCTGATTCACCTGAGTGATGATAGACAATTTAGTACACCCAATTTCTAAGTTTTAATAAAGAAATATCTGGACAGTGACCGTCTCCTCTACCTCTTCTCTGCGTTTCTGCCAGCGTCCACAAGGGCTTTCCTCCAAAATCTCTGACTCATCTTCACTCTCTTCTTCCTCATCTTCTGTGGCAGCAGTAGCAGGAGGCTGGGTGACCACGGAAACAGGGGGGGACACGGATGACACCCCTTGACCCGTGGCGGGTGCAGCAGTAACAGCCATTGAATCCGGCTTCACTTCTTGGACCATGTCCGGGGCCTGCTTGGTCTCTCCCTCAGACATCTTCAGAGCCGTCAGGCCCAGCAGCCGGCTGAGAGACACACAGACATCCTTAAATCAACACCCACAACACTGGCCTCTACACATAGATGCGCAGATAAAACAAAAGCTCATCGGAATTAGCTTTGCATCATTACTGTGTGTTAGCATACGTTGCAGCTTACATCGACTTTGTAGGGAAGAAGTTAGCTTGTTAGCACTCAGTTAGGGGTATAATAAATAGCATCAATCAAGAGATGATTGACGTATTTGCTTCAACATACGAGTTAAAGATGAGATATGTGTCGATTCCAGCTCCAGTTTAACAGTCTCCCACCGTAGAAGCCCGAGTTAGTTGTTTAGCTCCGTTAGCTTCCAATCTTCCTCCGGTCCCTCGGCGGAGTTGCCGTTAGCTCTTCGTCGCTGCCAGCTCCTTGGCTCTGGCCACTTCTCTACAAAAAGCAGCGCCGAAAACCACCGGCTAGCACGCAACAGCGTCCACCTCCGCAGCTTTATCCACCGTGATGTTAAACGCCTGCCGACGTGTTACTCGCTTGCCAGCTAGCTAACTAACTAACTGGCTTGGCTTGTGCGCTGCTAGCTAGCGACTATATTAGCAGCCCCACCGCCCCTTGCTGCTTCTCAAGACTCCAGCCCTGCTAATGTTCCCTGAAAATTAGCAACTGCTAATGTGAGTTACACTACACAATACTGCAACAGTGCCAATGGCATTTACTGATTTATAGCATCGCAACGTTTAATCGAAACTCGACAAAACCAACGGAGAGACGTAAACGGTCTCATTAACTTTTTATCCTCGAGGGTTGCGGCTGACTGACTTGGAGCTAGGTTAACATTTAGCTAGATATGATGGCGACAACTTCCAGATGCACACTGCACTACGAGATCCGCACGTCAGAGGCAGGGAAGGGTTGCCATGTCTGGAACACAGGATCCCCCTTTTAGATAGACAGACAGACAGATCTGCATATTTAACAGTACATAGTATACAGTATATAACACAATAAATAAATAATTGTACAATTATTCATGTAGAAATAATTATAGCATAGACCAAGACAACAAATATAGCAAAATACACAACAATGATACTAATATAACTACTTCAAGCTAGTTGATACATGCCATAAAATGTTAACTTATTAAAATAAGAAACAAAAGAGAAAAAAAATATAAGCATGAATTCTGCTGTTGTTGAATATTTATGACTTAAACTTTTAGCATTTTTATGAAAAACAAGCAAATTCTCTTAATTGAACCGTTACTTGTTAAAGTTAAGGAACACCATTGTACTAAATATTGATCGAGCAGTTGGTAATGGAGTTAGTAATGAAATATAGAGGAATAAAGTCTGTTTGAACTGCTACCTGGACCTTGTCTTTTAGTATGGATGGTGCTCTTTGTTGATAGGCTTAATCCATTTAAAAAATAGCAACATGCCAAGGCACTGATCTTCTATAAATATAATATATTATAATATATATATATACGCCTTTATTTTATGGGCAAATCATAATTAAAACACCTTGACACATTTCGGCTACAAGCCTTTGTCAGGAAGTGAGCAGTCTCTGCAGTGTGACAAACTAAGAAACATCACCTCTCTGAGAGGTGATGTTTATTGAAGAAGAGTGCCTTGGCATTTCACTGTTACTGTTTTTTTGAAATAGTAATGAAATATGTTTTGTTTTTCATGTATATGTTCTTTTGTATTTTTCTTTTTTTTGTTATACTAGCGGGGACTGAGTGGGATTGTTTTGTTTGTTACATATTTGAAATAAACTGAACTAAACTGAAAAGTTTGGTAGGATTTTTTTTTTGTTTGGGACATCATTTGGATAATTAAACATGCACTGAGTCAAATTGACCCAGGAACACCATAACTGTTCCTGACAAATGAACATAACAGGATGGTTAACATCTAATAATTAAAGCATCAATGGTCGATGTTAAACAGGTGAAGTCAGCAGGTAACAGCCTGCATAAAGGGGTGGCTTCTGAGCTCCCAGACCAGGAGGTATTTTATGTTCTTCCTTTGCATTCATATATTAATTTATTCAAGTTTTATTAAGGGAACATAAACTAGGTCCATAGGATAAAATAAGAAGAAAAATACACAGAAAAATAGGAAAGAAATAGCATGAACCCATGTGTTACTTAAAGGCACCATGACTTTTTCTGGTTTATTCTACGGCCCTCTAGAACGTCCCGCTCACTTTGAATGACGTCAGCGGGCGGATTTTTTTCGATAACTGCCCGCTGCGCCGTTAACGCCCGCTGCCCATGGCAACGGGTTTTGTCACTTCAGATTCACTGTACCATATCACTCCGCAGGTAGGTCGGCCACTTTTAAAGTAAATATTAGCTTGTTTGTAACTGCTAGCTTATCCAATGTTAACCTATGCTGATGTTATCCTTACCGTAGTCAGGAAATCAGGGGAAATTGCCGTCCTCATCTCGTACAAAATCTCCAGTATTTTACCCCTCGGTTAACTCCTCTATGCTGGTTTTTAGAAAACAAGGAGCGGTTTCAGTGAGCTTCATTTTCAGTATTTATTTGCAGGAACGGGACAACACCTGCTCCGGTCCCCGACCTGACTGTGTACATCCGTCTTTCTCTTTTCTCAGCCTAAAAATCTCTTCACCCCCCTTCTGTCTGCCCCGCCTATTTCACAACACTAGTCTGTTAGAGTAGTGACAGTAATAAACTGTAATAACCCATAGAATAAGTGGGATAATACATGGAACACGAGTTACTATAGAAAAATATTCCCCGACGGGGCGAACAACACCCATCCGCCTTCGGCGTCGGGGTGTTGTTCCGCCTCCATGTATTATCCCTTGCTAAATAAGTATTAATTCTTTCATGGTAAAAATATATAAAATAAAAAGTTTTACTTTATTACAATTCATAATTGTACTTTTTAAAATTATTATTATTATTATTTTTTTTTTTACCTCTACTCAAGTAGTATTTTTTCACACAAGTACCTTAAGTACAGAATGTGAGCACTTTTACCACCGCTGCAACCACATGACTGTTTTCCATTGAAACACATTCCAGTATTCATGCTCTCTAAAACCAGGCTGCATTAGTAAATAACAATCTATTGTGTGGGTGAATAAAGGTTTAAAAAAACAAATTGTTGTTTAAGAGATTAGAAACTACTCACTGTTCAGTTAAAGGATTAAAGGGATCAGACATATTAATTAATACACACTAATTATACAATGAAAAGATCAGAATTGTTTTCACATATCACACCATCATGTTGTTTCCAGTAAGAATTTGGGAGATTACGTTCTTTTTCAAACCTGGCAACCTGGCCTCTGTCAGCCTCTTTTTTTCTTATTTGATATGAGCACAGACTGACAGAGGACTGAACCAACTGATCCCTGTAATATGAATAATAGATGGTGATGTCAACACCCCAACCCCCTGGCAAGGAAAATAACAACAAGTCATTTGTTTTACCACTAGATGTCAATATAACTGATATTATACATGCTGTATTTATTGAGCTGACGAGTTTACAATCCTGGTAGTAATGCACAAATATTTCATCAGTGCACTGAATTACCAGACTCAACTTGATTTATTATCAAATAGTCAAAGCTGATCCACATTTTTGTTAATTTTATATAAATGCTGAACTTATCTCATTCAAACCAAAGAAATAGTCAGATTCTTTAATTACACTGGTCTATAAATAATATACTTCTGGAATAAAACTAATGACATTTTACCACATGTGTGTTACCGATAAAGAAAACTCAAGTCTTAAATGATGGTTGGCTCAAGTTTCCAATATAAGTTGTGGGTCAACATGTGAAATTCTTAGAATTAACAAGAGAATAGGTTTTAGTCCAAATGAATATTGGTGTCAGATCTACTTCAAACACTGTCTGTACATTATGATCCATTCACTTTACAGGTCTTTCTAGTGGAATATTTACTAATCCTTTGTATACATGTATATAAACCAGCATATATTTAATACTTCCACCAAGGAGGTATTAAATTCGTGTCCGTTTGTCTGTTTATTTGTTTGTCTGTTTGTCAGACTTTCAGCAGGATTACGCAAAAAGTTCTGAACGGATTTTGATGAAAATTTCAGGAATGATAGACAATGGGTCAAGGAAGAACCCATTAAATTTTGAGCAATGAAGGTCAAAGGTCAAGATCACACTAAAGGTCAATATCTAATACACATAAGTGGTAATATCTCAGGATTCAGTCAAAATAGAATCTTGTTTTTTTGCATTCGCATCATCTCACCTTCAGACATTAGATGGGTCAACACCTATGGCTCGATCACGTCACGTTTTGACGTCATATGATGCCATATCAAACCTTGGCGGATATGGAGCCATTTTGCTGGCATTAACCTGTGGTATTGAAAAAACATGCGCGTTGTCACTGTTAACGGCCGTGCGCCTTAGCAAACTACTGTCATCAGTTGTTGGGCAGTGTTACGTGCAGGTGCACAGCTGTTAGCAGTGACAACATGTATTGATCGCTATTGAAAGAAAGTAGTTCCAAGCAATTGCAAGGTGTGAGTTTTTGTTCCCTGACGGTTTTGTTATGCAAATAGATCACTCATTCAAACACATACTGTCTTGAGAACAAACACATTTTATTTTGTTGACCCCAGAAACCTGCCGGCACTACTTTAACTTTGACCAAAACCGGACCAGAACTTGACTCACAGGACAGTGGGGGGTAAGTCACTGTGGGTGCACCAGAGTAAAGACACTGACTCTATACAGATTCATGTGAAAAATAGTGAACTATCCCTTTAACACTAGTGATTTTACTGTGCATGCAGCCCCTGAATTGACATTTGTTTGACACCCCTGCCTTTGCCAGTCATGCCTGAGCTGCAGCCTATGGCATGAGATCTTGGGTGTGGGTCAGGATCTCTCTTTGAGAAGCCTCCTCCCTTCCTTTGAAGAGGTTTATATTTAGATGCAGCACCAGGGACACAACAGTGAAAGTGTGAGTGCTGGTGTGACAGTTTGGTTGGTGACTGTCCATGAGCAGTGACAGTATTTCCAGCAGATAAAGGAACTGAAAGATTTCCCCAGAATCAGGAAGTTTCTTTGGACTATTTTGCAAGTTCATGCCCTGTTTCTTCAAAATAAGGACGGACTTCCCATTTTCTTTTTATACCTCGTAAGCTGGTGGATCTGTGAAACTGGACTAAAAACTAAAAGCTGCAGCACACACAGATAAAATGGAGGACGAGAAATACAAAGGTCAGGTGCCTGTTGTTGAAGAAACAAAAGTCAAAATCCTGCAAGATATTGAATCATTGTATGGAACTGGTGGAACTGATGGAACTGATGGAACTGATGGAACTGATGGAACTGATGAGAAAACTGATTATCCTCCAGCTGGGACAGGCTCCATCTACTCTGCCATTTTAAGTAGAAATGAAGCTGTTAAAGATGCCAAGCGTCTTAAGAGTTTTTTGGAGCTACGTGACAAATACGTGAAGCAGAACGTAGTGTTTGAAGACCCGATGTTTCCTGCCACTGATGCTTCACTTTTCTACAGTCGCAAATTCCCTATGAAATTTGAGTGGAAACGTCCCTCGGTGAGTGGAAGATATTTGAAATAATAACAACAATAATAATGGATTGAATTTATATACCACTTTTCTGAACTCCTAAAGCACTTTAACTTATTGACCCGTTATTCATTCACTCTCACATTCTCCCTCTGGTGGTGGTAAACTACACTTATAGTCACAGTTGCCCTGGGGCAGACTGACAGAGGCGTGGCTGCCAATTTGCACCAAACTGCCCCTCTGACCTAGCCTGGAATAGTCTGGATATGATCCATAGACTGAGCTTAAGCGTACGAGTGGGATCAACGGCTCTCTTTCAAATTGCTCTGCACGTAATATTTCAGTGCTATGACCCATCAGAGCAACGAACAATGTGACGTATACAGAGCAATGAAAACAAATATGAACTAGCGTCTATCTGGTTGTTTTAACATCCTATAGGTTAGGCTCATTAACGTCAACACACTATCCAACTAGCTCGGTTTACATGCTGCTTATCCGACCATAGACTGTATATAAGTTCGTATATATATATATATATATATATATATATATATATATATATATATATATATACTGTATGTATATATATACTGTATGTATATATATACTGTATATACATACACATAACTTTAAAAAGAAAGTTACTGTGAGAACATTGTAGTGAAGTCAACATTATGGACTTCAATATCTGAGTTTAAACAATATTATTCAAATTAAATTAACTCACATTTTCAAGGCAGCTGATGAACTTTCATCTATAAATTGAACCACTTTGATATTTTTTTGTGTGTGAACCAACTGAGCCATGACTGTCCCTTAAAATCTCATTAATCACATTAAACAATCTGGTTTTGTCATTCAAATCTTAGTATAAAAGTGGCTCTTTACTAAAGTCCTTGTGTAGCTCATCACTTGCTTTACAGCCGCATGGGTGAGGTGTCAAAGTTGATATGACTGCATAGCTGTAGGTTATCACCTTCTTCAGTCGCAGACAGCTGACACAGAAGAGGTACTGGCAGAAGAAGCACTCCGCCACTGCTGGGAAACATAGTGGGAACTCAGAGTTGGCCCTGTGGTCCAGTTTTTTCTGATTTACATAAGAGATTGAGAGGCGTCCAGCTCTGGGCTTTGGCACTGAGTGATTCTGACTTGTAGTCCTGAAGTGGACTTTTGGCAGAAGACACTGGGTTTATCTCGGCATGAGGAGACACATGTCCTCGAGTTTTTACATCTGCCAGTAGACTGACACAGATATAAACACAGATATAAACACTGCAGCATGCAGAAACAAACACAACCAAAGACATAAACCTTGACTGAAAGAAAAATAATAGATTAATTTATATTTATGCATATAAATTATTGTAATTTAGGAATTCTATTAAAGTAAAGCAGCGGGTGACCGCGGGCACCCGCTCACTTCAGGTCAGCCCACGCATCACTGACAGCTATGTATATTTAGATGGTTTTTCATACGTTAAAAGTAATCGCACAATGTGATCTATTTACTTATTGGGCACAATTTTATTCCATTTTAATTATTAATTAGAGTGATTATCACACACATTGTATCTTTAATGGTAGAGCAGAAGAAGTTTCATACTGAAAAAAATATTTTTTCCTAAATGTTCAAACTTAAAAATGGACCAAAAAAAGAGAAAATTCAAAGGCACTCTCTTATATGTGAAAAATAATAATAATAAAAAAATTAAATGGGCCAATTTGACCCATAGCAGAACAGGAGGGTTAAATAGTTTTCTTTTTTTCATATTAAAACCCAAAGGTATTTACTTTAAATACAGCTAGAAAAGAAAACATTACATTTGAGCCAATTTGTGAACTTGAGATGAACTAAATCTAAAAATAGTTGCCTAAACTTTGTACCTGGTATTTAATAAGTGCTATACCTTTGTGCAATGTAACTTCTAATTTATTCAAATGCAAAAAAAAAAAAATTCTAAATGTACTGGAGTTGCACAAGTTGAATTGGTTTTATTTACTCATTTACTTCTATCTATGTAATATGATATTATGTGCTATAGTCTATGGTATGTATATAATGCACTATGCACACCAAAGCACATATACATATATGTTTATGTTACGCATATGCACATATAATTTAATACGCGTACCCTTCTACTGTAGGTATGTGTGGTTAGTGACACATCTAAAGTAATATATCTAAAGCTATATACATGCAGCTGGGAAATACAGCTCTGAAGGTTTAGCTGAGATTAGTGATACATGAATCCCATCTGAGGTCAGCAGTCAAGCAAACTCTAAATTTGGATCATGAGGCTGCAAATTTACCATCATGCATTCAGTGGCATGATGAGCAGAGTCAGGCTGGTCTGAATTATTACATTTACAACTGTCAAAATGTACCCATAGGGAAACCAAATGCTTCTGCTTCCAAGAACAAAACATATAATAGGTGTAAGTGGGTGCTTCAATGAAACTGGGACCAGTATTTGGACCCATGGATGAAAATGAAGCTGAAGCCGCTGTGGTGTCAGAGGCAGAGTTAAGAGCTGGTTATTCACCACTACATTATCACTTGTTCTGAGCTTTACAAGGTCAAGTCCAGGTCACGCCCTGCAGCTGCTTTCTCATAAATATGTTGGGGGTTCTTCATGGTCCCAGGTCTGACCAGGCCAGCTGGACTTGATCCAACAGGGCTTGGGTTTCAGGGTCATGTCATGTATAAAATGTCTGATTTATAAACACAATTTGGTTCCTGGAGGTCTGGAATGCATCTTTTACACATTCAATATTTGAAAAGCAAAATTCATACATTTGATATTTTGTTATTTCTGACTGATTTCACTGCTCTATAATTTTATTTATTGATTTAGAAAGTGTCTGCTTCAGACATTAAATGTGCTAAATCTTACATACTTTAATAAAATGAATCAGAAAACAAATGACACAATGCTGGTTTTAATAAATATGATGGTGTGTTATTCCACATATATGCTGGTTTATGTACATGTATACAATGCATTAGTAAATATTCCAATAGAAACAACCTGTAAAGTGAATGGATCATAATGTGCAGACAGTATTTTAAAGTAGATCTAGCAGATCTGACATCAATATTCCGTTGGACTAAAACCTATTCTCTTCCTGAATGTAAGAACTGGCTAAGAATGGCTAATTAAATCCTATTTGCTTTTGGATATTTTGATGTTGTGTGGATGCACTTTCTCGAATCATCCTTAAGCCATTTTTCCATCTACAGTCGCAGAAAAATAACTATACCAGCATTGTTTTCTTTAATTTCCTGCTCATTTAAGGCCTGGTACAACTAAAGGTACATAAATATAATGATAACAACAAGAATCAATTAAAATGGTTTAATTTCAGCATTGATATCTATAATTTTCCATGTTTGATTTATAATAACTGAAATCACTTCAGTTCTTACATTAATATCTATGGTTAAAACACTGCTTTTCTTTTCTGTTTTAGTCACATGACACACACAGGAGTGAGTATTTGATGGTGTATGGGGTATAAACTTTTTTCCCATCACTGTAATGACAAAAAATACAAATATATAATGGCTGCCTGAAAGGAAAAAAAATAAAACAAAATAAAACAATAATCAAGTAAATAATGCTGGAACACTGTGAAAAATGTAAGACAAATATTGGGGATTTTTTTGTGTAACCATCAAATAACACTGCTCTACAATTTATTTATTTATTTATTTTTTGTCTGAATTTGTTCTCATTGTTTAACACCACAGAGAGAGTGTCAACATTGTTTGAGATCAATGCATTTTTTAGTCTTGCAGCCAAATATTTTAATATTTAGTGCATGTGTGTGACCATCATCGGTCCTCCCCGAAAGCTGAGCAGACATCCTTTATTAGAACTCTCTATTATAAGCCAGGGAGGGCAGTGCTACACCTCAGTGATGTGTGGGGGAAACAAAGACTGGACAGGACGGAGAGGGAAAGAAATTAACAGGCGGTGCTATTGCAGTTAAAGTTTGTAAGGTGGTGTGTTATTCCCAAATACTAACTGTCCATCAATAAAAATAAATAAATAAATCAAAAAAAGAGAAGAAAACCAAAACAGCACAAAAGAAAAAGAGATTCAATAAATAAATAATTAAACAAAACAGTACTGAGCATCATAGTTGTGGATGACTTGATAGTGTAAAATAGAATGCAAGAAAATAGAATAGAATAGAATAGAATAGAATAGAATAGAATAGAATAGAATAGAATAGAATAGAATAGAATAGAATAGAATAGGCCAGAGGGGGACACTAGTGCAAGAAGAGAATGAGTTTAGGGTAGAGATTCTGGAGAGATTCTCAGCACATTCTGGGGGGTCCCATCATTCACTGAAATGGGACTCGGCAGTAGCTGACGAGACCCCAAAGCCCAGAACAGCAATCACTACAAGGCAGGGCCAAGCTAACAGGGCACCCCCATCCCGGGCCGTAGGAGCCACAGGGCACCGCCCCCATATTTATTTTAGAAAATATCTGCATGACATTAAATGTGCTAAATATTACATACTCCTGTTAATTCTAAGAATTTTACATTTTGACCCTGGACTTGAGTTTTCTTTATCACTTTCTTTATCACTAACACATGTGGTAAAAATGAAGCAGTTTCTTTGTAGACCAGGGTTTTCAACCACAGTATTTAGTATTTATTTGATAGTGAATAATGCATAATTTAGTAGAAATCCACACTGTGACCAAAGAAAGCTGTGAAAGTTATAGAGCAGACAATCAAAGAATAAACATTTAAGAATTTAACTGTTTTTCTTTTTTACTTTGAAAAACTTCATCATGTTTTATTTTTTATATTTGCTGCTTTCTTTTACTATCTACACTTCCTTTTCCTTCTATTTTCTGACAGGAAATTTGTGAAAACCCCCATTTCATCATAGATGGAGCCAACAGGACTGACATCTGTCAAGGAGAATTAGGTGATTTTAAATATTGAAATGCATGATGCAGAATTAAGTAAGTTTAGAGGTTCAGAACTTATTGAACATTTGTTGATTGATTGGTTG
Organism: Siphamia tubifer; assembly: GCA_020466265.1. Taxonomy (NCBI): domain Eukaryota; kingdom Metazoa; phylum Chordata; class Actinopteri; order Kurtiformes; family Apogonidae; genus Siphamia; species Siphamia tubifer. Next base: position 37,044,163 of record CM035805.1, read on the forward strand.
ATTGGGTGATTGATGGATTGATTGATTGATGGATTGCTTTGGATTAATTTTGATTAATTATGAACAGAACACTTTTGTCAGTCGACTATTCTGTCTGTCTACCCCCCCCTCCTCTTTTTTTTTTTTTTTTTTTTGAGAGGGGGGGTACTCAAATGTCCCACAATATACACAAAAATACACTAAGGAACACAAAAAAACTGCATTGGAAAAGTATGTAAAACATGCAAAGACACACAAAAATGTAGCCTCAAGAAACCTAATATTTTCAAAAACTCTTCTAAAATCCAGAAAAAAAAACATTAAAGTGATCAAATATCCAAAACACATGCAAAAAATATGAATATGTTTGAGATTAATATGTTTATTCAACACTTTCAACAAAACAACTGTTGTATTTAATTGTGATCAAATTTGTAATCAGATTAATCATGACGATGGTTTAATCTGCATTATTGCCCTAATTTAAACATAAGACATATAATACATATTCAAAAAAGAGTGAGAAGAAATATAATTATTAATATTAACTTAATTCTTAAATAATTGTTCAAACTAATAAGCTTCCAACCATAAACATATATATATATATATATATATATATATATATATATATATATATATATATATACAAGTAAATATAAGAACAATCAGAGCATGTTGGAAATGAAACCGTCAAACATCCAGAATAACCACGGGGCTCAGTTACTTGGTTGACGCCTGCAGTGATGAGGCTTTAATATGTGATCAGATATTTTTACAGCTCTTCTATCCTCTGTCGACAGGTGACTGCTGGCTGCTCGCTGCCATCGCCTGTCTGACCCTGAATGAGAAGCTCCTCTACAGAGTCATTCCTCCTGATCAGAGCTTCACTGACAACTATGCCGGCATCTTCCATTTCCAGGTTTTATACTCACACTGAACACGAAACCAGGGAAATTTTCATCTACATTAAACTCTAGATGTGATGTAACTCACCAAACAAATACCAGACATTCACAATTAACCCCCCTGTTATGTTATGGGTCAAATTGGCCCATTTTAAAGGGATAGTTCACTATTTTTCACATGAAATTGTATGGGATCAGCGTCTTTACTCTGGTGCACCCACAGTGACTTACCCCCAACGTGTTAGTATGTGTTGGAATGAGTGATTTATTTGCATAACAAAACCATCATGGAACAAAAACTCAGACCTCATAATTGCTTGGAACTACTTTCTATCAATAGCGATCGATGAGCATTGTCACTGCTAACAGCTGTGCACCTGCAAACACTGCCAAACAACTGATGAAAGTAGTTTGTTAAGGTGCACAGCTGTTAGCAGTGACAATGACCATTGATCGCTATTGAGAGTGTGAGAGAAACCTGCCGGGACTACTTTCACTTTGACCAAAACTGGACCAGAACTCGACTCACGGGACACTGTTGGGGGTAAGTCAATGTGGGTGCACCAGAGTAAAGACACTGATCTCATACAGATTCATGTGAAAAATAGTGAACTATCCCTTTAAAATTTCAACATCTAGGAAAAATAGTTAGTACTGTTCATCTCACATATTAGTGATCACCCCCTTTATGTTTATATTACATAGATACTGTTCAGGTCAATTTCACCCAGCAGTCAAAATTTCTTTGCAAATGTTAAACGGAGAGAAACATTTATGTGGGAACTAACATAAAAGTCACACTGGGTCTTTATGGGTTAAATTAACACTGATAATTACAAATGCTTAGTTATTTTATTAGTAATTTTTTTATTTGAATGATTAAAACTCCTCTAGAGTGTTTAAAGAAATTAACTAACACATAAAACAAGGACACTTCTGAAACTGGTAATAAATTATTTGTGTTTTAAACTTTCTCCCTTTCCTCAGTTGTGGCGTTATGGTGAGTGGGTGGATGTGATAGTGGACGATCGAGTCCCCACCAGCAAAAATCGCCTTGTGTTCACCAAATCTTTCAGAAAGAATGAGTACTGGAGTGCTCTTTTGGAAAAGGCATATGCCAAGTAAGAATACATGCCTCATCTTTATCACTTTGTCTTCATTTTCCCTTTATTGGGAAACACTGTAACGTGTCAGCGCATTGACCAGGATGATTGACTTCTCTCTCAGGTTACATGGATCTTATGAGGCTCTGAAAGGAGGAAACACTCTGGAAGCGATGGAGGATTTCACAGGAGGAGTAACCGAGTTCTTTGACTTGTCTGAGGCACCGAAAGACCTTTACATGATTATGAAGAAAGCAATGCAGAGAGGCTCCCTGATGGGCTGCTCCATAGACGTGAGTGTCAGAGGAAAAAAGGGAAATAAAAACCAGAGAATTCATCTAAAAAAGCTGGAACAAAATGGAATGATTCATGAATAATATAAACCATTTTTGTATTTGCAGGAGCACATATTAAGTATATTATATTCACTCATAAGGACATCCAGCGTAGACCAAAAGCATGTGCTGATACAAACCATTTAATACCTGTGAATAATTGCTGTAAAATGCAGTTTGTCATCTTTTCATGGTCATCACATATCAATCAAACCTCATTTATGTAGCACTTTTCATACATGGTGCATGTAACACAAACTGCTTTACATCAGACCCCCCCCCCCCCATTATCCTGCAGTTACAGGTACAGTTTAAAAAAATAACTAAATTAACTAACTAAATAATAAAAATACATTAATGCAAAAAATACAACTGAGTAAAGTTATGTTCAACATAAGAATTTAATTAAACATCAAGACCTTAGATCCTCAGACTGTCCCATAGTTTGGGGCCCAGATGTGACCCATTTGGATGTTCAGACGCTCTGTAGTTACTACATTGTTAATTATATCATCTCATAGTTCTAACTTTTATTCCTCATAATTTAGAGTTTTTACCTCACAACTTAGATTTTTTTTAAATCTCATATTTATAACTTTTATAAAAATCTCATAATGATGACTTTTTTTATTTCAAATGTGATTTTTTTTCCCCCCATTTTTCCTACATTTCTTGCGTGTTCGACCAAAAATGAGTACCGTGACCTGATCAAAAACAATATCTACACAGTAATTCACTTCTAAGGGCTTTATTTTTGGATAGTTTTGTAAGTTTTCAGATTTTTCGTGGTTAAATAAGTATTATTTCATTCATGGCAAAAAAATACTGTTTTACTTTATTACAATTGAGAGGTGTTTTTTTTTTTTTTTACTTTTACTTAAGTAAAGGAGTTGAATCAGTACTTCTACATTTACCAGAGTATTTTTCAAACACGTCGCTGTACTTATACTTAAGTTCTTTTATCACCTCTGATTATTTCTTGTGCACTTATTTCACTTGAAAAATGCTAAACTTGTATTCAATGAATCCATAACAAAAATACAATGATTAAAATAACCACTATTGTATGATGTACTGTTTGAAAATGAGCGTGTTTTGGTGTAATATATCTTTTAGGTTTCTTCAGCCAGTGAAATGGAGAGTCGGACTGAACACGGGTTGATCAAAGGTCACGCCTACTCCATCATCGCCCTGGAAGAGGTACCATAAAACCATTTACAGAGGAGTATGGTGTTATGTGTAAAAGCATTGAGTTTACCCCATGACTCCATATCAGTTTTTAATTTTGGCCTAGTGTGAATTTGAATTTGACACCCCTGCCTTGGAGCAATGACATTTGGTTTGTTTCCAGTGTGATGAAATAGGAAAAGCCACCAAAATTCGCCTGATCCGCCTGCGTAACCCCTGGGGCTTCGTGCTGTGGAAGGGGCCATGGTGTCCAAAGTAAGATACCGTTCAAGACTCAGTGTTAGGTTTTCACATAAACAGTATGAGGAGTGCCTCGAGTGTAAAAGATTCAGGTGCTGCTGCTGCTACTTCTCTGCATTTCCTGATTGTGCAATGTTTCCGTAGCTCAAAGGAATGGTCGACCATTTCCATCGCAGACAGAGAAAACCTGAAGAAACAGACAATAGAACAGAGTGAGTTCTGGTGAGTGAAACTTCTAACATGTCTCCTTCTTCACATTCTGTAGATCAATCAGATTGCCTGATATTATATACATTAAAATAAAAATAAAAGGGTTTTACTGGTGATGAATCAATGTTGTAGAAGATGAGGCTGTTTCCATGGTAACGACAGAGCCTCTAAACATCCAAAGGGGTCATATCTGATGACTATGAAAAGATGAATAACTATATTTTACATTGTTTTTACAAGGTTTTAAAATGCAGAAAAAGCAAAACATCACTCCTTTAACTGAGAGACGTGCTGATTAAATTTGCCTTTGTTCACAGTTTTCCTCCTCTGACCTTCCTCTTTTGTGTTCTCATCCAGGATGTCTTTCGATGATTTTAAGAGGAACTTCACCAAAGTGGAGATGTGTAACCTGACCCCTGACACACTGCAGGGGGACGAGAGACTCAGCTGGACGGTGTCGGTCAACCAGGGTCGATGGGTGAGAGGCAGCTCTGCAGGTGGCTGCAGGAACTTCCCAGGTCAGGAGACATTTTTACACACTATAAAAAATATCTCTTTTTTTTTTTTTTTTACAGATTTTCACGTTTATATGCACTTAGAAAATTTTCAATTACTGTCTTACTCAGAATAAACTAAGATTTGAAAGTCATGTAAACACCTTCATCAGAGTATAATCGAATCGAACTGGAGTTTTATAAGTCAGAGGAACCATGTAGATGCATTGGTTTAATAAACGGCCTTGTTTCATACTGATGCTTTTAAGAAGATTTATATTCTCTCAATGTTAGACAAACTCCAATGTAAAGAATCGAATAAAAACAGCAAAAATGTTCTGTCAAGTTATCCTACTCCGGTTACTGCGCATGTGTAGAAGACATTGCGTCATATTGTATCACTTTCATCCGATCGATCGCCTGAGTTGATAGAAAATCGGTGATATTGTATTATACCCATATATCTACACACATTTTAAGCACATTTGTTCAATATTTGTGAAGTGTAGCGTTTAAACATGTCTTATGTAGTTTTCATTATGTTAAATCATAGAATTGACCAATCTGTTGTCGCAATTAATGCTGATACGACAATTAGCCTAAATGAAATAGAAATAATACAGTATTCGTTCTATGAATGAACAATAACAAGGTAAATATGATGAACATTATAGACCTATTTCAATTTCAGTAACAGAATGAATCATCAATACACAATGTAACATGGTGAAATGTTAGCCTAAATAAAACAAAAAGAAGGTAAATAAAATTATTGTTATACACTTTCAATTCCAATGACACAAATAATCTGTTGTTAACACATGCAGCAGCATTTACACAGCGAACAGCGCCAGAACCGTTGAACACATGAGGTCGCATTTTCTAACAAAGCAGCACGACTTTACAGAGTAGTTTGTCAAATCTTGCACATGCGCAGTAGCCTTGATGGAATTCACACAAAGCCCATAACGTCTGCATCTCCTCATGTGCTTTTCCCAGAATCCTCTTGTCATGACCTGTTTATGACCTTTACATAACAAACTCTTGCATAAAATGTATATTCTTTTTAAAGGAACACGAGGCAATATTTCATTTTTAAAACACAAACTAGAAAACATTTTAAACAAAATAAAATCATGAATCCACCAGTTTATACTGTTAACACACACTGTCTCTCAGACAGTTACAAACTAAGTCAGATAATGCGATTGTAAGTGAATTTATCCGTGTATGTAAACGCCACCCAACCTGAGCCTGATTAAAACTGACATGGACACGCCCCCTTCAGGAAGTGGCCAGAGTCACCATGACAACATGTATGTTATGTTTAATAAATCAGAGTGAACAGTACGTACGAAATGTTCTGAGCTGTTGCATGGTTGTGGTCCATATCTTCTGTGGGGGTTGTTGTCCTTCTACTACGTCTGCTTCAAATCTGCCGCTTTTTTTGTGTGCTATTTTTCTTCTCCTATGGCACCGACCGGAAGCACGTTAATGCCAAAGGGTGTGTAGCACCACCTAGTGCAGGGGTGTCAAAGTGTGGTCCTCGAGGGCCGGTGTCCTGCATGTTTTAGATGTTTCCCTCTTCCATTACACCTGGAGACCATTGCATCATTATCAGTCTGATGAGGAGCTGATTATTAACTCTTTAAATGTCAGCGTTGATTCTGAATGGATGATTTAGTTTAAATATTCAGAAAAATTCAACTATTTTCCTTTTAGTTTTGTGGATGGAAAGGGTGCCAAAAAGCAAGATTTTTATTTTTATTTAATTTTATTTAAACATTTTTAAAGGCAAAATTAAAATTTCAATATTGTTTTTCTTTCCACATTATTTGTCATTTTGTAAATATTTATTAGTTTTTGTTTGTTGCTCATTTCTACATTTTGTTTTTTTATGTTAGTATTGTTCTTTGATTTTCTACCATTTGTGTCTTTACTTTGCTCATGTTACCAGTTATTTTGTTAGTTCTCATGAGTTAAAGGGTTAAACTGAATCACATGGAAGAGGGAAATTTCTAAAACATGCAGGACACCGGCCCTCGAGGACTGGAGTTTGACACCTGTGACCTAGTGTGTGGAGTCAAACGTATCTCAATAATTTGAATTTCTCTGGTGCCTGTGAACTCAGATTTCTGAGAAACTTTAGTTAAGTCCTTTATCGGAGTCTCTCACTCTTTTTCAATTATATCTGTATGAATTTATTATCAACCCAGAGTTGCAGGTTTACAGACACTATGTGTTTTTATAGACACTTTCTGGACGAACCCTCAGTATCGTCTGCAGCTGTTTGAGCAGGATGATGACTCGGAGGACGGGGAGGTTCTGTGCACTGTGGTGGTGGCTCTGATGCAGAAAGGTCGCAGGATGCAACGCAATCAGGGGGCTAGGTACCTCACCATCGGGTTCTCCATCTACGAGGTACTTAACCCGGTGACACATGGAGGAACTCAATTGATTAAATCACACATTTAATCTCTAGATCAGAGGTGTCAAACATACGGCCCGGGGGCCAAATCCGGCCCTCCAAAGGGTCCAGTGTGGCCCCTGGGATGAGTT
>CM035805.1:37056178-37358678 GCA_020466265.1 Siphamia tubifer
CAACAAAGAAATCGAGCATGATGGCATTCAGGGAGAAAAGAGGAAGAAACGAAAGGTAATAATTTCTTTGTGTAACGACGCCACATCAGACCGTTATTGTTCAACCACAAAATGCCGTTGTCAGCAAAAAAAAGCTCCGTTTGACCTTTGACCTTTGACCTGTCTTACTTTTGGGAGACTGACCGATACGAAATGCAATCTGGACCAGGTCAAATGACATCCATGGGAATAAAACATTGCGTCTGATGCCTCAAGTGGCCTCGTGTACGTCAGCTGCACCTGTTTTAGTGGGTGTGTAACGGCCAAGTGCTTTATGTTGGTATTTTTGTCGTGTGCTGCTCTCCTGTGGCGCCGTGAGAAAACACATCATGTCCTTCTTATTCATAAAATACAGACGTGATTATATGTAACAGAGAAGCTGTAATGTCTTTATAACCTGCAGCCAACGGTGGTAAAAGTACTAATATTCTGTATTTAAGTAGAAGTACACGTAGTTGTGTGGAAAAAATACTCTGGTAAAAGTAGAAGTACTGATTCAACTCCTTTTTCTGAAGTAAAAGTAAAAAAAAGTACAACTTCTGAATTGTTATAAAGTAAAAGAGTGAAACTGGTTTTCTTTTCTTGCCATGAATGAAATTATATTTTTCTAACCAGGAAAAATCTGAAAAGTTTCAAATGTATAAAAAAATAAAACCCTTAAAAGGGAGTTAGTGTGTAGATAATGTGTGTGATCACGTCATAGTACTCAGTTCTGTGGGTATGAGCAGGAAATGTAGGAAAAATTAGGGAAAAAAAGTCACAATTGAAGTCATCGTTATGAAATTTTTAAAAAGTCATATGTGAGATAAAAAAAAAAACAAACCATGACTCAAATTGTCAAGTTAAACTTATGAGATAAAAATAATAAAAGCAAATTATGAGGAAAAGAGTCAAAATTATGATAGTCATAAATATGAGATAATAAAAGTGTAATTATGAGAAAAAGAGGTGAAATTATTAGATTAAAAAGTCACAATTATGATATAAAAATCATAATTATGATATATAAAGTCATCATTTTCTCTCCCGGTGATAAAAGGCATCCTAAAAAAGGAAACAACCTAGAAAGTAGGTATCATATTTAAGAAAAACACCAAAGAGATGTAGTTAGATTCTGCTTGAGTATTACATTGGACGCAGCTTTATACTTAAAACTTCAAAAAAAAAAAAAATCCCATTCCTGCCCAGTGAAACCACGCGTCTCTAAACATGTTGATTCAAATGTCCATGAAGGATTAAATGTTCCTTTATGGGTTGTGAAATTCCTTCGGAAGTTAAATAAACTCTTGGATTAGATGGAAAATACATCATGTGATGTTCTTACAGAATATGAGGATTAACTATAGATTAAACCACTGATAAAAAAATGTATATATACTATGATAAATAAAAATATATAGAAATGCAACTTGTAATTTATATTAAAGTGTAACTGTCATTTTCTATTATGCACAATAAAACACACAGTAATGATAATTAAAATCTTTTAGCTTAGACAGATCTTATATAAAGATCTTATGGAATATGTTCATAAAATTGTAAAATAACATTAACTTCAACATCTACTGTGATAAAATAGAAAATACACATTCATATAGAAAAAATAATGAATATAAATCAGTGACAGGAACTGTTACTTCTACATTTCATACTTTTAGCACATTTTACTGATAATATTTACATCTTTGTCCTTATGTTTTGAGTTTTTATTGTTTTTATTGTGACTGGTCATTCTCTAATTCATGTTTTTTATCTTTTAAGGAGCGTAAACCTTACCTAGAAGAGGAGGAAACTGAAGAGGAAAAGAATTTCAGAGCGATTTACAAGCAGATCGCTGGAGATGTGAGTAAAACACAGCGTTATGTAGAATATTTTAGCATCAGATTTAACCCATAAAGGCCCAGTGTTATTTATGTGGGAGTTTCCAATTGAATTTTTAATTGACATTTTTTGTTACTTTATAGAATGGTTTTATTTTTTAATTTGTTTTAAGTTCAAAACAATTTTAATTATTCTTTTTTCATTATTTATTTTTAATTTGTTTTTATTTTTAAAAAAAAGAAAAGGTAGATATATAAAATATGCAGGACACTGGGCCACGAGGACCAGGTTTGAGAAGCACTGCTTTAAGTACTTTTATTTGACCTCTGACCCTCTCTGTGTTTTTTAGGATATGCAGGTCTGTGCCAATGAGCTGAAAACTATCATGAAGAACGTCCTCTCCAAACGTGAGTCGAGCTGCTTGTGTTTGAAGTGTTAGTGAATTAGAAGATGTTTTTAAAACATGTCTGATCCACAGATAGTGAAATAAAAACAGATGGTTTCAGTCTGGAGACGTGTCGGAGTATGATCGCCTTAATGGATGTATCCTTTACAAATACAGACACCTGTGAATGAATATGTCTAGTTTTACACAAGGCGTCCTGTGTATATGTACAATTTATTTTAATTTAACCCTGTTTTTTTCTTTATTTGTATTTCTTTTAGTGTTCTTTTATTTTTTTCTGTTTTTAATAAAATAACAACTTAAATCTGAGCTTTTATGAGCATCTACATGACCAGTAAATTAAATGTGGGGAAAATACCTGATTTTTATTGAAGAAATGCAAAATACAGAGGGAATTTCTTATAATAAATATTGATAAATCACTTTAAGCAAACTAAGAAAAATTAAGATAAGAATTTAAAATAAACATTTAATTAAAAATGAAAAAACAAAAAAAATCAAAAACCAGTTTTTTCTCAGACATAAATTCAGATTACTCATATATTTGTACAAAACAAGTATTGCTAAAAATTCCCAAAGATACCAAAAGTGTGTTATCAATTCTTTTTCCATAACGGAGCTGTTCCCAGACGGACGGAACAGGAAAACTGAACCTGCAGGAGTTCAAACACTTGTGGAAAAAGATCAAGCAGTGGCAGGTTTGGTTGTTTTATCCAACTGTTCATTTACTGAATATATTATTTTCTAGAACCGTGTCGTCTTGTTTGCAGGTGATCTTCAGAAGTTATGACAAAGACAAAACATTCACCATCAGTAGTTTTGAGATGAGGAACGCCGTCAATGATGCAGGTGACACAAATATTTACCAACTTTTCTTCCACATTTTTGCCATTTTTCAGTGTTATCTTACACCTGCACTTTTAACCCCCCCCCCCCCCTGTGGGGTTAAAAGATATAAAAAATAAATAAATACATGAATAAAATAAGTGAATGAATAGAAAAATAAAATAAAATTAATAAAATTAAAAATAAGAACAAAATGCAGACAACTTAGAAAAAGGAAAGAAGAAAAAAAAGGAAGAAAAAAGAAAAGGAAAAGAAGAAGAAGGAAAAAAGAAAACAATAAACAACAAAAAAAACTCTATTTGTTAACTACTTTCCTATCTGCTCATTTGTTTTTAGTTTTTTTAGTTTTTTGTATATATGTCTATGTTTAGTACTTCAGTTATTGATTATTGGTATTGTTATTATTCTTATTGTTATTATTTTTATTATTATCATCATTTTTGTACTATGCACTATATTACTAGAAGATGAATTTAGGTTATTGGGGAAGTGAAGAAGAGGTAGAATTAAATAAACTTATGCTTCATCCTACTCCTTTTCGAACATGTCATTGTTATTATTATTGTTGTTGTATTGATTATTGTTGCACTTTGCACATGTTCGAAATAAATCATTCAAATCAAAAAATCTAATCAAATCAAAAATATTAACTTTACCAAGTGTATTTTTTTTTACAGTTTCTAGTCAAAATATCTCATGACACTAAACATAAGACATAATCAACTAAAGAGGAACATTACAGTGAGATATAAGAACTTATTTTTACACAATAGATTTGGAAACTATTATTTCAACACATTTTACCAATTTTTTATTTTTTTACTTTTTTACTTCTATTGGCAGATTTCTTTTAATTCAAATTTGCTTTTTCTTAATTCAAGTTAAAAAAACAAAAAACATCTGCCAATGGAACAAATGAAAACGATCTTAAGGTTTCTTGAAATAAGATTTTCCAGATCTATTGCCTATAAATAAGTACTTAACTTGAATAAAATATTAAAATCATGTCGCTCCTTTGCTAGTTTTAAATCATACTATGGCTTCTTTTATAAATAAACCCACATTATTCAAATTATGCCCCCCCCTTTATTGTATTGTGTTTGTTATCATATTGTTTTATTTATTTAAGCTATGTTTGTTCATTTGAAGTTTTAATGTAGTTGAAGGGAGGCCTCTATATAAGCTTTTCACTTCCCTTACACTGTTATATTTCATTTATATTTATCTGTTATCTTTTTAAAACATGAGATAAAGAATAATATCTCACTGAAAAGTTATTCTTCAGGTGATCCTGTTTTATTCAAAATGTGATTAAACATTTTAACTAGAAATGTAAAAAAATAAAATAAAAATACACATGGATTTGGATATTTGCAGTATGATTATTTTTCTATAATCTCATATAAACTTCAGTTTAATTAATCTCCACTCAGGGTTCCACCTCAACAGCCAGTTATATGACATCATAGCCATGCGTTACGCAGACGAACGCCTGAACATCGACTTTGACAGTTACATCTGCTGTTTTGTGAGGCTCGAGGGCATGTTCAGTAAGTAAACACTACAACTACATCTGTATGCTTTTCATTTTATATGTATGTGTGTGTATTTATCAGCAATAGTTAACAAATGCAGTGTTCTTTTTCTTTTGAATGGGATTTTTTTGTTAGAAAAGTTGACATAGAAAGAAGGGGTGGGATTTTATAAGTGTTAACTTCCACCCACTCCTGTTTTTTACTGTATTTTTTCTTTTTTTAATGTTCAAATAAATGTAATAAATCAAATCAGATCCTGTGAAAATATATCCACAATGATGGTGTCACTGTTGGTTCTGTTACAGGAGCTTTTAACGCCTTTGACAAAGATGGAGATGGAATAATTAAACTAAACGTCCTGGAGGTAACCTGCTTTAATGTCTTTATCACAGAATAATCCATGTTTAAAGCATTATTTATAGCAGAATTTAATTATTGGACTTCTCGATTGATTTTGAGGGAAAATAAAGGAATGAAAAAAAAAAAAAATTAAACCAGAGGTGTCAAACATGCGGCCCGGGGCCAAAATCGCCCCGTCAATGGGTCTAATCTGGCCCTTATGATGAATTTGTGAAATACAAATAAAATATTAATAAGGAAGTTAAAATGATTTGACATCAATTCAATCTAAAATGGATCAGACCATCATCATAATAAACAAAAAAAAAAAAAAAACATTTAGTAGAAAAAGGGAATAAATAATCAAATAAATACAAAGACTAGCCTGATACAAAAAATGTGAATAACCTGAAATGTGGAATTTTACCAATATTATGAATTTTACCAAATGTGTGTATTTGTAAATCCACTGTTATCTTTAAGCTGTGATGCGCATGTATATAAGTGATAAACTAAAGTGAAATATTGTTAATATCGCACTTATTTTTCTTAAGAATTTTCAGGTTGTTAATATTTGTTCATGTTATATTCAAGTACAGTTTGTACATGTAAACATTTTCATGATGGAATTTTACTATTTTTGCTCAAAAAACAGAAAACAAAAAAATTCGGAGTTGACATTATATGTTTTTATCCTATTTAGGGTTGTCACGATACTAAAATTTCCAACTCGATACCGATACTAAGGATAATACTCGATACTATTTGGATACTGGAGATGTGAGGGATTCCTTTTAAAATGTCCTCCATGGACTGTTAAAAAAAGGTAGTGAGTGCGGGTGCAGAATAAATGCATGTCTATCTCTTGGCAAGTTAAGGTAGGTCTTATCTTTTTGCTCAAGCCCTTCTGCAGTGCTAACTGCAAGCCTCTTTATGGTCGAGCATTATGTGCGCGGGCGGCAGCGTATTGCATCATGTGACCACCGCGGACCCCTTGCGGGACTAGCAGTGCGCACGTCAAAAATGATAGGCTGACATGCTCACGGTGGCCTCCGTGGTGGTAACGTGATACTATGCGCTACCGCCCGCGCGCATAAACGTTCGACTATATCGAGGCCTTTAAAAGCAAAGTTGCATCGGATGGTCCAATCACAGACCTATAGAAATAGTGTATAGGTCTGTGACTTTAACTTACAAGCCGGCATTACGGCTGTGCCAGAGCTGACCGCGTTGATGCCTGTTTAGAATTCTTAACGTTACCCGCTACAAAAAAGCGGCGACGCGCCATAAAAACAAAAATCTATTTTCCAGCAACTTAGTATCTAATTAGATACCAAAGGTCAATATCGATTTAGTATCTAAAATCGATTTTTTTTGACAACCCTAATCCTATTATATTATTTTACTGGTCTGACCCTCTTTATACTATTTTAGGCTGAATGTGGACCCTGAATTAAAATGACTTGTATTAGACCATCCAAAATAATGCTTATTTTTCCTTCACTCTAGTGGCTTCAGTTGACCATGTACTCCTAACTTCACCTCTGGACGCCTCAGGCCATGGTTACGAGTCCTGGACCGTCATCTTTCTTCGCTCCTTAATTTAATCTCCTCACAGGGTGAAGACAAAAGGGAAAGATTTTGCACAGATTTTGTTATTATATCAAAGTTCGTAGTTTTGTCACATCATGTCTGTCAGTTCAGATTTACTTTAGTCGACTTATTTTTCAGGTTTTACTAATGACAGAATCGCAATCGTGCTAAATTTCATCAACATTGTAATAAACATTGACCTTTTTAAAGAATGTTGTTAATCCAGTTAAAAAAAGCATTTGAGAACAGGATGAAGAAACCTGAGTTTTAAATATTTGTTTTTAAAATACAGAGACGGAGTACACTGAAAATTATGTCATTTATTTTACATTTACGGCAGGTATCAAACAAATTAAATACACACTGTACAGTATCACACAAATACTGATGTTATACACTCATGGGAAAATGAATCAATATATGTAATTTTCACAAATGCCAAATTAAAATGTATATTGTTGTGATGTATATATTTCACCTATGTCCACTTAGTTCTGGTATGAGTCAATGACAAAAACCTGAAACATTCTAATAAAAAAAAAAACTAAACTAAAAAAATTCATTCCAGCAGCAAAATATAACAAACTTAAGCTCAATTTATCATTTTAATTCTTCCCCATCCTAGTAGGTAATCATATCCTTTTGGAAGTATAATTGGATTTTTTTTATTTATTTTTTTTAAATATTTGGTATTTTGAAGATAATATTTGCAATACCCACTGTGGTAATGTTCTTTAACATCTTCCAGAAATAATGGATCTCGTCATGAAGTCACATTCTCTGAACCTCATGGTTAATTGACGCCACAAAGTCGTGTCAGAAAGATATTCACAGCACACGTGGCTTTCCAAAAGTGAAATATAAACCGACTGATTGATTGAACTGAAACCTGAAGGAAATATTATTTAAAAAACATTAATGAGTGAAATAGTTTAGAGTTGAGGCACAGAAGGAAACAGCATCACAGTGTCAATGCAGTCATAAAAAAAAGTTTCAGGAATAAATACCACCGTCAAAAAAACAAAAGAAAAAAATGAGGGAGAAAAAAAAGAGCTTTTGTGTTAAAATGAATGAACGTTGATCCTTTCAAATCTGCACTTTACTGTCACAGTCTACGTGGCTCTGTATGTGTTCAGGCAGCTCCTGCACAAAACACAAAGACGGTAATTAAAAGACATTCACACCCGGAGACACTTTTTATTTACTATAAGTCACATCTGATCAAGCAGCTTTAAAATAAACACATAGAAGAAAATACACTCCTTATCAGTACAATGTTAGAGAGTGGTGAAAATATACAGTAACGAGGTACTGGGTACTAAATACATTTTAATAATCACATTTTTTTTAAGTCAAATTCAAGCACTTTTAAAGGTCATTTTCAAAATGTTCCAGCACAGCACCTCATCGTTGAGGTAAAATATTTATGTGTACTCATATTATGCTATAAATATCTAAAATTGTTTTATAATACACACCATAAGTGAAAAAATAATCATAAGAGCAAAAAGTTTAGGAACTAAAGAAAAACACAGAGTGGAACAAAGCAAAACTGTGATGATAAATGTTTCTGTGGTTCAGTTTGACAGAAAATACTCAAAGGGTAAACAGATCAAACAAGTGGGAAAAAAAACTTGTGATATGTTCAAATGTTTATGTTACTCCACTAAACCAAAGGTCAATGTGTTGGGAATAAGAAAGAAAAGATTACCTGACAGACTGACTGCTGTGTTCCAAAAAAAGTGGAGCATCCTTTCCAGCGACATTTGACCGTCTGCAGGTTTGGGTTTGTGTGGTCGTGAACGAGATGCTGCACCAGGTGCTCCGACATGCCGAATATCAGAGAGCAGTTCTGCCACTGGATACAGAACAGATTAGATGTTTTTTTTAATTCTGATTTAAACTGAATAAAATAATTGTGAATTAAAGCCATTTCCTTCGTGTTTACATAGAAATGTTCATTCAAACCTAGAAAAGCACTTCGAGAACGCAGACCTCTACCAGTATTATATATATATTGAGTTAGAACCATTTCTGTCAAAACAAGCCTCATCTCCTGATAGTAAAGAATCCTGGATCCAGACAGTGATCCAGATCAGCCCCAAAATCTACTTACCTGTTCTGTGAAAATGTCATTGAAATCCATCGATAGCTTTTTAAGTTATGTTGTGAAGAGACAGACACACAAACCCTGATGATTACATAACCTCCACTGGCAGAGGTAATAAAGGTTTCCATGGAAACAGGTATATTCTGCTCTAGTTAATTGGGCTTTAAGAGCTGGAGGTATAGAAGGTTCTGATTAGACAGAAAGGTGGCTCGGTATACACGAGTCATTAAGGTGAAATATATGCGTAATGGCAACGAGACCAGGAGCATGTGCAGAATGACAGGAATAATGTTAAAGTGGAATTAATAGTTTACATGTCAGAGGGCTAAAGTCACTGGAATAAACCAGACTGACTTTATTCAGAATTAACTTTAATTCAGAATTATAAACTTCAACTGGAATTAGGTGTTTACATGGTCATTTTAAAGCAGAAATAACCTTTATTCTGAATTAAACTGGAATAAAAACTCATGTGAACAGAGCCAATGAGCCGATTCTTTTGTTATTTGTTACAGTGAGTTGAAGTGAAGGTTGTGGAAACGTACCCAGCAGCGGAAGTTCTTCATCAGGTTGAATTTAACAGCTTGAACTTTGCCGTCATAGCATCCTGTGTAGATCTGTGATGGACAAGCAACGTTCAAAACATAAATCAAGTGTTTATGCAAGATGAGTTTTTATTTATGAAAACCATTTCAAATTTAAACCTAAAGTACTTCAAACTCACCAAACTCTTATGGACGGCCATGCACATAACCATATCTGCATGACCTCCGTACACCTGCAAACGGTCGTGAGACTAGAAAGAAAATACAGGTCATAGTTTAATTAGTATTTATTAATGGACCATTAACATGTAAACCGCAGCAATTTGCCTGAATGTCAAAATAACAGGTTGTGAGAAGAAAGAAGAAAACTTGATTCAATAAACAGAAATGTAAATAATAGACTCCTGGGTGGAATGTGGTTAAACACTTTATGGTTTCTGTGGTCATGAGTGTGTTCTGTGGTCATGATGTCTATGCACTAATGATAGTTTGGAACATCAATACGACAAAGGACCAGTTTGATACATTTCTGATGTTTAACTACCTGTAGCTCATAAACTCGAACCAGTTTGTCCAGAGAGGCAGTGACCATCACTTTCCCCAAGATGGATATTGATGTGACAGAGTGACCGTGACCCTTGTAGATACGGACCAACTCCCCCGTCTACGAACAAAGATGGACGACAAAAGTAAATCTGAACACATGAACAAACCAAGTGATAACAAGTGGTGCTAAACACAACAAACCCCACCCACTGCAAACCATTTACTCATTTTTTTTTTTTTTTAGCTATTTTTATTTTTCATTGTGAAAATAATTTTTTCTCCAACTGTGACATTTGACCAAACTGTAATGGGATCTATTCTGGACCATCTCACACTTTTCCTGAAAATTTAATAGAAATTGGTTTAGTAGTTATTGAGTAAAGTATTAATGTTTGACTCTTGACATTATTCTGTAAAAATCTGCATTTTCATCAACTCCTAGTGTTTTAGTGACACTGTGTTGGTTGATAAATCATCTCCTTTAACACTTACGTGGATGTTGTACGCATGAACGGACGTGTCACTGGAGCCACTGAAGACAAGGTCATTCACCACCTGATGGAAACAAATGATACGTCAGATAAGTTTATATTAGAGATGTTCTGATTGGGCTTTTCTGCCTCAGGTATTGATTTTGAGTGATTTGCTGAACCAAGTCTCAACATTAAAAGTGACCCTTTGTTTTATTCACCTCATTTCTCTGAACTGGAATAAAAAAAATTTATTTTTATTTTTTTTTTAAATTTTTATATCTTTTTTAAAAAGATATAAAAAAAATAAATAAATACATGAATAAAGTAAGTGAATGAATAGAAAAATAAAATAAAAAATAAGAACAAAATGCAGACAACTTAGAAAAAGGAAAGAAAAAAAAGGAAGAAAAAAAAGGGAGAAGAAGAAGAAGGAAGGGAGGAAAAAAGAAAACAATAAACAAAAAAAACTCTATTTGTTACCTACTTTCCTATCTGCTCATTTGTTTTTAGTTTTTTTTTTGTTTTTGTATATATGTCTATGTTTAGTACTTCAGTTATTGTTTATTGGTATTGTTATTATTGTTATTGTTATTTTATTATTATCATAATTTTTTTGTACTATGCACTATATTACTATAAGATGAATTTAGGTTATTGGGGAAGTGAAGAAGGGGTAGAATTAAATAAGCTTATGCTTCATCCTACTCCTTTTCGGACATGTCATTGTTATTGTTATTATTGCTGTATTGATTATTGTTGCACTTTGCACATGTTCGAAATAAATCATTCAAATCAAATCAACTGACACATTCTGTTCCAGCGTCTGCCTCAACTTTTCTGGTTTCATTCTTTTCTCCATCTTCTCCCTCATTCTAACACTGTTTCACTGCCCCCACCTACTGACCCTGTTATTTATTATGTTATACGTCACTTACCGTTATTCAATTGTATATTATTCATCAATATACAAAATTCTATGAGTACAAGCCTGATTTTCACCGATGAGCTCCAACAGATCATCCCTCAGTCCGTCCCATAAAATTATTAATGTCTGTACACGTCAAATGGCAGCCAGTGAGGTACTGATCAGACTGTAATAACAGATCCTGATCAGGTCTGAAATCATGTGATCAGCCTGTGATTAGATTGGGACATCCCTACTTTATATTCAGGTTGATTTTTTTTAATCTATATTTAATACAACAAATTGGAGGAGCAGCAAAAACTAATTATTTGATCAATGAAATGAAATGTTGATTCAGAGTGTGCATTTATGCAAGAAAATAAAAAGTGAAGGCTTAAAGCTGAAGGTGTTCAGTTTTTGATATAGTTAATAAAGCTGCAACTTTTTACTGGACCGGATAGGATTACTGTATACACTTTTTTTTGCAACAATATTTCAAAAGTCAGTTTTATGTAAGTGTTTGAGAATTCTACAAAGCTTAAAAACACAGATGTCAATTTCATGACTCTGAAATAATCTGCAAGTATTAGTTCCAAACATCTCACCTTCATACACAGTATGGTTTTGGTGTGACCCTGCAGGGAGCGCAGCAGGAGGCCACTCTTCGCATCACGTACGCTGATGGTGGCATCGTAAGAGCCGACCAGCAGCACCCTGCGAGCGCCTTCCTGCGCTGTGGCCAGACAGCTCACACCTCGTGGTCCGTGGCACTCGAACACATCCAACTCCTTCAAAGTCTGAGAAGATGAATGAAGAGATGTCAAAGGTCAAAGCACTCGAAGTCGATGAGGTACAAGAGTCTTAAAATAAAGTATCGCTCACCTTTAAATCAAAGCTGGCGACAGATCCATTGGCGAGCCCGGCGTATAAAATGTTCCAGGCAATGCACAAACACAGAACCCGGTCTGGTAGACAGAGCTGCTCCAGACACTTCTTAGACTGAATGTGAAAGAGTTTGACAAACAGAAAAAAATTTATTTGATTAAATGGTAAAAAGAACCCACAAGAAACACGTGTCGCCATGGTTACAAATGTACATCTTTATAAAAACACATCGTTAAAAACATGAAAGTATGTTCGTTGTCTTTCCTCTGCAGAGGTTCATTTAACTTGTACCTTTATGCTGAAACAGCGTATGGTTTGGTCACTGGATCCTGTGTACAGACGCGGCAGCTTGTTTTGGTAGGATGTCACCAACAAACAGTTGATTTTGTTTGTGTGACCGTCAAATATGGACTGGCACTCCCTGGTCTGAAAACAAATGTACTGCTTTGAAAAGAGGCCTAGATATTTATAGCATTTCTTTGTAAAAATGTATATACTATTAGACAAAATAATAATATATAAGACAACATTTGACTGTAAATACATACCCCGTTTAAAGTAACCTATAAGTATTCTTCAGTTCTAAATACCGTACCACTAGATTGTAGGCTCGTGCCGTGTTGTCTCCTGAACATGTGTACAACAGGCCTTCATGAATCTGCAGACCATGGACCGGTCCAGTGTGACTTAAGAATTCTCCGATAGTAGGTTCCTCATGGTCCACGTCACCAGAGCCTGAGGAAACGACAATTAATCTACATTTGTATCATCAAATTTGTAGTTCTGTAAATTAGTGTTTTGCTATAAACGCATTAAATAACAAAAACAAAATATAAAGATTATGTTTTCACGGGATACAGGGATGAAATAGAGGCAAAGGTAAATGTATTTGTACAGCACATTTTGTGTTCAGGACAATTCAAGGTGCTTTAAATAAAACATAACAAAATTTAAATGATTAAAATGCATTAAAAGACAATTAAAATAAGAGACAAAAACCATTTAAAAGACAATAATGTCATTCAAAGCTCCAGTGAACAGTAATGTTTTCAGTCTGATTTAAATGAACTGACAGTTTTCCTCAGACCTCAGGTGTTCAGGTAGTTTGTTCCACAGGTGAGGAGCAGAACAACTGAATGATGACCAACTTTGTTTGGTTCCTATTTTGGGAACACACCGTAGACCTGTCCCTGATGACCTATGACCTCAGGGCTCTGGATGTTTCATATGGAACCAGCAGGTCTAGGATGGATTTGGGTCCAAGGCCGTTTAATGCTTTATAGACCAGGAGTAAGATTTGAATTCTACCCTTTGACCCATAGGAAGAAAATGTAAGGATTTGAGTAGAGAGGAACAGATACGAGGTGTAAGGATGTGTTTATTTCATATTCAGTTTTGGTTTTTTTATTTATTTATGTGCATCTACTGGTCATTTTCTGACCAGTATGTTCATTTTACAAATGGACATATGTAAGGTTATTAATACTATTATTATTAAAGTGTTTTGCAGTAACAGTACTAGTAGCAACTTGGGGAAATGAATGTATAATTAAGTACAAGAGAAGGGGTGGGATCAGATACGTTTTTGACTTCTTCTCACTCCGTTTTGAACATGTTATTGCCGTTTTTATTTGGTTATTTTTCGTTTTGTTCAAAATAAACTACCAATCAGTGCGTCTGCTGCCCATGCCGAAGTCTGTTGTATGTGAATTCCATGTAAATAAAACAGAGTGGAATCTGAACCGAGATGGAGAAGGAGAAATGTTACTGACCTGAAGGAACACTCCCATCATTTGCCGATACATCTAGAGCCAGACATTTTCTGAAGGGAATAAATAAAAAAAAAAGAAGTCATTTCACATGCACTTCCCAAGTCACTCATGTAAACTTACTTCCTGTGAACATGTAGGACCCCCCCCCCCAAAACAGTCAAGGACTCAAATCTATCCTTTTACCAACTGTAATGTGTTAAGTCAAGCATTCATGGGTTTTCTTTCTCCATTTGTATATGACAGCTTATCAGGACTTCTTTGTCATTTTTGACCTGCGGAGGCTCACAAGGTAAATCTGTAAACAGGCAGATGAGGCTGTTCCTGTGGCCAAGCAGTTACAGACTTACAACGTCTCTCCTCAGTGATCAATAACTTTTAAACCTGATACCTTACCAGAGATGTATAGTAACGAAGTACAACTACTTAAGTACTGTACTTAAGTAGTGAAATGCAGTATCTGTACTTTTTTGGAGTATAATTTATTTCGCCTACTTCCACTTCTACTGCACAACTTTTTTTTTTTTTTAAATTAATACTTTTACTCAGATAATTTTTTTTTATGTGCCGAATCGTTACTTATTAAAATTGTTCAGAAGCATACCAAACCCATATCATATCAATGCCACAGCGATAAATGTTTCTGTCACCTGGTTTGATGATGGTGTCTCATCATTGGACGAGTCAGTGATCAAACACTACATAATAAGACTGCACGCTCTAATCGGCCTTTTGACAATGTTACATGCGTAGCTGCTACACCGTTTTTACATAAGAAGTATTTGGTTTATCACTTGGCCATATTCTTGGAATACTCTGGCCTTTAGAAGTTGTAGTTTTTTCATTAACACTGGTGTGTCCTTGTACTACTGCTGCCTCAGCTGAAGTTGTGCCTTTCATATTAAATATATAAATGTGTTAAAACTTGTGACTGCTTTCATTTAGTATAGGCCTACACAGTACTTTTACATTTTACTTTTACTTTCAGTACTTAAGGAGTATTTTTTTCATTACTTCTACTTGTAATTTTCTTTGGATACTTTAGTACTTTCACTTGAGTATGATGCTTGAAGAACACTTCAACTTTTACTCAAGTCAGTTTTTTGATGTAGTACTTGTACTTCTACTCCACTCCTCTAGTCCAGTACTTTATACATCTCTGTACCTTACAGCAACTTGTAATACATATTTCTCTAGGCTTTTATCAGTACTTTAACATGGTTCAATTAAAGGTTTGGCTTAAATTAGTTTCAAATATAAAATTGGCAAAAAAAATAAAAACATCACAAGGTTTGAGCAAATATGCATAACATTCTGTTCTTGCTCAAATAAGCAGAAAAAAAAACAAACAGTAGGACTGAGGGGACAGTCCTACAAACATGACCCTATGACAGTAAAGCTCACTTGTCATCTTCACTCTGATGACTTGTCTGTGTGCCTGAAGAAAAGAAGTCGACGCTGACGGAGTTCTGAGGAATTTCCTGCTGTACTGGGACATTTTGGGAATCATCAGCCGAGTCCTCGTCAGATTCATCGATATTGATGACCTCGTTGTTGGGGGTCTCCATCAGTTCTACAGAGTCATCGCTTTCATTCCCTGTGTCTTCGTCTGAAGTTGCAGGAGGTCTGTTTTTATCTGTGGAGGCAGACGTCCCTGCTGCTGGTTTAGCGCCATGTGTATCTTCTGTTTCTGGCTGATCATTTTCAATGAGCTCTATGCCAGATGATTCAACACAAGGTGGCGTGTTTGTGGGAGCTGTGCATTCTGCTGAGATTTGTTTAGGAGATGGTATGGGAGCAGGAGGTGTGGGAGCAGAGGGACACATGGGCACAGGTTGGTTTCGAGATACTTGGGAAGCCTGTTCATCCAATGCTTTTTGGTGCATTTCTTGCTTTATTGATGCAGCTGGTACATGGTGAGGTTGGCTGATGGGAGACACTTGGTGTGGAAGAGGCTGATGACTGACAGAGGGGTATGTACTGCAGGAGGGGAGGGATGTGGGTACACCCCCAAATGATGAAGCGGTGGCCGTTTCTTCTGCAGGACATGCTCCAGAGCACCCCTCTAAGAGAGTAGGAGATAAGGGGTCATCTACATATACACTTTAGATATGCATACTAGCAAGCTATACAAGCCCAAGAGACATTTTCTACCTCAGAGAAAAAAAAGATAAACATTGCACAGTTTTTAATCCAGTCTAGAGATAAGTATTCAGAGAATGCATAATCTCACCCCTATTTTGTGCCAATCTCAAATTTCTATGACAGCCCATTCTTGAATTAGAACCAATAATGCGACCTTGACCTTTGACCTTTTGCGATATTGACAATTTCATCACATGTATATATGCATCAGTGTGTGTAATATTATACTATATCCAGTATTGAAAGTTATACCGTGATATGTCTATGCTTGACACACACACAGTGCTACAATTTTACGACATGTCACCTTTGACCTCCAGAGATCTCAAAATCTATTGGTTGTAGGTGACAACACTAATCTTCATTCCATATCATTTGGTACCAATCTGAAAGTTCTGTGACCCTCCGTTCTTGAGCTCTAACCGATGATGTTAGTTAATTGTGACCTTTGACCTTTACTCAAATTGATCATTACATCTGAGGCGTATTAACTATATGTATATGCCCATGGAATTTCATGGTGATATATCAAGTATTCATTGAGTTATAGCATGATATGTCTCTACACACACACACACACACACACACACACACACACACGATTACAATAATCTCTCCCAACCAATGTTGGGCGAGATTAAAACAAACTTTTAGCATAACTAAGTTATCTACTGTACCTCGCATTCCTTGCAGGATCTGGATGCGCTTGGCTCTGAGGCTGTTTATTTCAGTAATATACTAAAAATAGCAAAAGCAACAAGTGTCAGAAATGGCACAGTAGGACACAGTGGATGTTAATTCTTAAAAAAAATCGTATCCACATTAATGGTGCCACCTTTTCCCTCAGTAGAATGAAGGTTTGTAAGGCATTGCGGGCCTGGATCACAGATTTGTCCACATTCTGCAACATATGGTTCAGCTCCTCCTCTCTCAGAGAAACAGCATAGAGCTCGTGCAACTGATCTTGGTCTATAAGGAAGAAGAAGATGTTGTTTAATAGTTTTAGGAAAATTCACAAATGATAAAAACTGAATATTAGCACTATCTGTTCTAAATTGCATAAGGAAAGTGCACATGTAACAGTTGTGTTGAGTCAGGACATAATGTTTGACACTTACCATTGTTTGACTTTTTCTTCTTTGTTAAATTTGGCTCTTCTTCTGAATCCTCATCAACCTGTAAGAGCATAAAAAAGTCCCAACATTAAAGAAACACTTTTGGAAACTGGATATTTCAGCTTTATAAGTTTAATGTCCTCACTCTAGTCACATTATGGCTCCTCCCCTTGGCACTGTAAGTTTCTCCATTCTCCCTTTGTTCCATCTTTACAGGAACTTGTCGTCCACTGTGACTTCTCCTGCCCTCTTGTGCTAAAGGCGGCTCCTCTAAAGGCTCCTGCATCCTAGAATGATGCTCATTCTCGGTGTGCAACTTGTTATGCACAGTTTCTTGTGGTGGAGGAGGCAAGTGTGGAACAGGATGACAGTCTGGGATTGACTCCCAGTGGAAACCCTGTGAAAGAGTCATAGCATTGTCCTCTGCCTGCAGGAACGTTTCAGGATTAGATGAGGAGCTTGATAGCCCAGCTCCAAACCTGTAACCAAGGATGAGCAGACAAAAATATGTTTGTGGAGCCAATAAAAGGAAAGATGTAGACTAGAAAGGAGTGAAATAATCTGCAGTACTGGAAAAGATTTAAATATGTTAAAACTGTGGCAATTGCACATTTTTAATGCTTGAAATTGATAGCTTTCCCAACAATACTTACAATATTGTCCTGAGTGTGAAATTATTAAATGCATTAACAAAAAAAAAAGAAAAGAAAATCATCTTTGGGCATTTTGACTCAGGTACGTTCATCACACCTTTTCCACAGATGTTGCATTCACATTCACGTACTAAGGCCCATGACCAAATACAAATAGCTGTTACAGGGTTGAAACAGTAGGTGGAGGTGAAGAGGGACTTCTGTCACCCAGGACCAGGAGTGGTACTCGCATTTTGTACTTGAGTAGAAGTACAACTACTCATGTGAAAAAATACTCTGGTAAAAGCAGAAGAACTGATTCAACTCCTCTACTTCAGTAAAAGTTGGTGAAAAAAGTAAAAATTTCTCAATTGTAATAAAGTGCAAAAGTAAAACTGCATTTTTTTTGCCATGAACACAACAATAATTATTTAACCAGGAAAAATCTGAAACGTTTAAAAAGTATCCCAAATAAAGCCTTTAAAAGTGAGTTACTGTATAGATAATGTGTTTGATCAGATCACAGCACTCAGTTTTGAGGGTATGAGCAGAAAATTTAGGAAAAATGAAAACAAAAAAAAGTCACAATTAAGGTAGAAAGTCCTAAGATTTATATATATATATATATATATATATATATATAATTATATATAATATTTTAAAAAATGCATAATTTTAAGAGAAAAAAATGTAAATTGTGAGAAAATGTTAAAACTGAGAAATAAAAAGTCAAACTTATGAGATAATAGCCATATAGCTATAATATATAAAGTCAGTTTCTCTCCTCCACTGATTTTCCCTCTGAAGTGACTTATTTTTCATACTGTCACATCTGTTTAGTTTGAAAAAGTAACGCTCTCTATTCTGAGAATGGAAGGAGTAAAAAGTACAGATATTTATGTAAAAATATAGAGAGTAAAAGTAAAAACTTGCCAGAAAAATACCCAAGGACAGACACCTAAAAAACCTACTTAAATAAAGTATTTTTACATAATCTGCCCAAGACCACCTTCTCAACTGGACTGGGCACGGTACTCTGACATGGAACAGTTGCATTCACATGGACAAATTTAAGTGGACTTGGGGAACACAGCACACTCTGTCACAGACCAGTACGGACTCGAGTACGCTATGGGAAAGTACCCTTTGTCATTATCAATTTAGAATTCAATACAACATGTGCACTTTTAATATACCTTACCCAAATACAGTTAAGGGTCTGTTCAAAGTCACTACCCTATAGGTGGCCTATTTCATACAGGCTTCTGCTCCATACATTTGATGCAAGTATCTCTGTGCATTCTTCAGATAATGCGATTACATTGATGTGAATACCCTTCTGGTCAGAGTTGAGTGAGGGGTCATGAAACGAAGCAGGTAATGCAGTTAAAATAATATATTTGCTGATGTATAAAGTAATGCAAGCATTAAACAAAAGTCCTTATCAAGAGCAAATTCAGTACAATTATAAGGAGTAGTCTGTAGGATTCCCTCACCTGGGTATGCCTTCATTTTTTGCCTTCCTGTTTCGCTTGGATTCCTCATACAACATCCTCCAGTCTGGCTTCCTCCTGGCCCCTGACATGCTGCGCAACTTCTGCAGGGTTTGCTTGTGCCTGGTGTCTTTATCCCTTTGGCCTGTTCCGTGTGGCTTGTGGGCAATGCGAACCTTCCGAGTGTCCCTTGGGTTGAGATCACTGGATGTACTTGGAAAAGCTACTTCTGTCTGCAAACCACTTTCCCACCCATTTAGCTGAAGGGTACTTTCTTGTGTCATTAAGTGTGGACTGATGTTGGATGTTGGGTGGATGTCTGAGGAAGATGTAGAGCCAGGAATGTTGACCTGTGAAGACTGCAAAGAGGTCGATGCAGAGGTGCCAGCATAAGGTGTCGTTTCCTTGGTGCTGCTCCCAATGGACGCCCCAGCTGGTTGCACTGTAACACTTCCAGTGTGCTGGGTAGTGCTCCGAGTGGTCAGGTTGACCTGTCTTTCAACATTCTTTTTCCGGGCTTCACGATCTGCTCGGCAGGGCTCCCTTACACCCAGGGCTCTTCTAACTTGTTTGATCATTACACCGACATCTATTTCCCTTCTGGTAGGTGCTATGACAGGGCTGTCCTTGTCAGTGTTACTAAAAGGTGTAGCTTGTTTTTGATCCAGATCAAAAGTTTGAGGAATCCGCTTAGCATTGTCAATGTCAAAAGCTTCAGTCTGAGGACAATAATCGTTGGAAAAGTTTACATCTGTTGAACTATCATTTTGGTAATAATTGTTATAATGACTTGTTGATTGTACTTGTAAATCTGCACCAGCTCGGGTGCTATATTGTTTAGAAAATAGAGCATGTTGTTCAATGTTTCCACCTTTATTTTGTCTCTCCAGAGTGTTCCAGCCAGTGTTACCAAAATGCCCCATATAGTAGTTCGATTGGTTGAACTGGCCCATTTCTACCCTCGCACTCTTCAGATGTCTTTGCATGAGAAAAATTTTGTTTTCTTTGTTTTGATAAACAGTATTGTTGCTTCCCATTGTATGGATTTGCTGAAGCTGTTGTGGTACGTTCACAATTGGATGCTCAGAATTTCCTGGTTTCACTACTTTGGACACTATTTTACCTCTTCTGTTGTGCTCTACACAATTCTGACCAGCCATCTGTTTCATTTTTTTCTTTTTCTTATTCACAGCTTTTTTCCTGTTATAAAAAAACATACAAAAATCAGGCAGTCAATTTCATGAATAACAGTAAAACAGGTCCTGTTCACATTCACACAACTTCACACACAATCACACCTACAAAAATAAATACAAGACACTATGTTACAGCAGATGAAAACTGAACTGAAATTCTCTAAGTTAACCTACTAGGACCTGGTGTCCTATGTGGACTTCACATTTTCTGTTGTCTCGACCACAATACCACATTTGTTCTACAAGGACCTGGTGTCCACTTACAAGGACATTATACTGCCACCACATAAGATTATATATATATATATATATATATATATATATATATATATATATATATATATATATATATATATATATATCTCAGATCCGTCCTCCAGATAATTCCTGGTTTTTAAACTCACCAGGTCCCAAGCACCCCAAATAGCCAACACAAAATTAAAAATGCATGCAATGCAAGAGTTTGGGTCTTAGGAGGTTAATACAAATATGACCAAATAACAGATGATTAGCTTAAAGACTTACTTCTCCTTCTTTAATATCTTGTTTCGCTTCAGGAGCATGTCCATCGTGTCTTTGCTTAGAGTCTTGTCTAAAGAAAGAGGTTTTATTTTCTTAAGCATCAATTTTTTCAACTTGGCTTGGTGCGCTGCAGTGGAGATGTGTTGGGCATATTGTTTTAACCCCATGGCAGAGGTCTTGCAAGCCTGGCATTCATGAAATGAAACCCTGTTGGTGAAAAGACACAAGAGGTTATATGGCACTGTAAAGCAACGGATTTCAATATGAGAGCAAGAACCGTGACCAAGAGAGTCTTGGGTTTGCACTACAGCAGAAATACTACAGTTTGTTTTAAAAGGTTTCAATTTAGTTTCTAAATTGTGCCTCTTCTTTAATGTTTGATGACAGCAAACTGTTAAATACAAAGTCGATTAAATGAGTTTTGGTAAAATAAAAAATAAATAAACAAAAACCTGATAATATGAAAAATTTACTTACTTTCCCAAAACAGATTCTAGTTCTGTATGATGCCGTATGCCATGTACGTGATCTTGTGCTTCCTGAAATGTATATTTTGTCACAATCAAGGATGATATAATATAACTTTGAATGAATAGTTGCAACTGTTATACCAACTTACGTGTTTGAAATATGATGTGCGACACAAGATACAATATATTATTGAGGGCTGTTTCTTTTTCATCATCACTGTGTGTTGACCCGTCTTTGAAGGGATGTGAACTGTTTCCATGTTTTAATAGCTGAATTAAAAGTAGACAATGAGAATAAAATAAGTAAGAAAACAACTTTAGCTGACATCAGTGACTCAATAACTTGATAGATACGATTTACTATTACAGGACAAGTCAATTGTTACACAGTCGAGATAAGTTAGTGCAAATTGACTTAAGCTATACCAGTACTACAAAGCATTCTAGTATTATATTTATATATACAGTATATATGTTCAACTTAGCAACTCAACGTGGTTCCCCGTAAAGTAGCTTGATGGACTAGCCAACTAGCAAACAGCTTCTGATTAACTTCACTTACAAATGAGGCCGTGAACCAGTCTGACAATTTTACAGACAACAAATATTTAACAAAAGTTGTTTTAATATTATAGTGAATAAAACGAGACTGAAAATATAAAAAGACTATACTTACCTCAAACATTCACATGGTAAGAAATCTGTTAATACTGTTCAACCGCCATGTTTGTCGACGTTTTTTACGTAAGACGTTAAGTCCTCCTCGCGGCCAATTGTTTGCGCAGGCAGTCACCGGAAGTTTAACGGCAGCCATTTTTTTATAGATCTATAAAAGATATGACAAGCGCGCGCTCAGACAATTTTATTGTACAGTTGGTTTAGAACTTTGATGTCACGCAGACACCGCTTTTCAGTGCGGAACGGAAGGGGAGTGTTGCATCTCTAGTTTTTATGTTTTTATGATAAGTCAAAATGTGTAACGGCTGCGTGCAAAAAGAGTATCCGGACCGGGTAAGTTGAGTAATTGGGATGTACTTTTTAAATTCATGATTTTGAAATTAAACCTTATATATATGTATAACCGGATATACCACCTTTATTCATGTGATAGCTTAGTAAGCTAACAGTTAAAGACGCCCTGGTGTCAGAAAGTTTTACTGTGTTCTGGTCCTCAGGGAAATACATGCCTGGAAAATGGATCTTATCTGATGAACTACCTGGGCTGTGCCAGCTGTCACCAGAGGGATTTTGTACTCATCAGTAACAAAGCCACAGAGGATGAGGATGGAGAAGAGATCGTCACATATGATCGTAAGTCTTTGCTGTGTTATCACTGTCGTCCACATATTATTGGGCGGAGGCTGTTTTTATGGTTGGACTCGGAAGTTTAGAGGAAGCTCTGTATCTGTGGGTGTCTGTTAAGGTTGTCCAACTCATTTTAGTTCAAGGGCCACATATAGCTCAAAGATGATTTTAAGTGGGCCAGACCACTGGAATAATAAGATAGAAAAAATGATGACAACTCCAGATTTTCTCTTGTTCTAACTTTTATTTAATTTCTTTTTTTTATTATTATTTTAAATAAACTTTCCTGTGACCCTCATCCTCTTCCGTTAAAAAAATCAAATTACATGTTGAAAATGTTTTCACATTAAAATGTAAAGAACACTATCACCTAGAAAATGTATCACATTTTTAACAATTGTTTTAAATTATTATTTTCATTCAAAAACAGAAATATGATGCATTTGAGATATAATGACTTGAACCGGTTTTCTTAGGTTAGTTTAACCAACTGATCCCCCATCCTTCAAACATATAAACAAACTGCTATTAAACATGAACCAATTTTTTTAAGGGAGAGGGGCATGGATCGATGGATGGCAGTCAGGCACTTTCATGTGTTACCTGTAGTTTACAGGGTACATAATGCTATGGGAGGGCTTTAAATCTATCAAAATACAAATATAAGTGATCCCCTGGTGACCCCCCCCCCCCCCACACACACACCTAATTTTAGGAAAGACATCAGATGGTTTTGTCATAGTGAAAAAGTAAAATTATGGTAAATGGACTGCACTTATATAGTGGTTTTCCAGCTTCAGTGTGCCTCAAAGCGCTTTCCATTAGCCTCACATTCACCCATTTTCACACACACACACACACACACACACACACACACACACTCCCGTCATTTACTCCTGTGCATTCCATCCTACAGATTGCAGTGGATTTATGAGGGAAAAATTATGCAACAAGCATAACACAACATAACATCATAAGACAATTTCATGTTGCTCATAATATGAACAATATTAACAAATATTATTTGTTAATGTTGTTCATTGTTGTGAAAGCATACTTTATAAATGTAAATAGTTTCATGATGTATTACTGTAAGTTGTCATTACTTATGAGTTATTATGCAATTATATTACTGGTTTAATTGGTCTAAGTGTTGTGGTTAGAAATTCTTTCTACTCCTAACACTGCTGTTTTATTTTATGCATATATGAATTATGTCTGAGCTAATTATTTACTAGTCCACCCACTAAAAACTATAATTAAAGCTAATCCCAAATTCTTATTTGTCTTTCCAGATGTTTGCAAAAATTGTGACCATGTCATCGCCAGGCACGAATATACTTTTTCTGTCGTTGATGAATATCAGGTAAGGATCCTTCTTTTTTTATTTTATCTTCTCTCATTCACTTAAATTTTCATATGAAGTGTTCATATCCAGTTCACTACTTTCTCTAGTAGCATGTATGTCTTTTAATTGTTCAGGAGTACACTATGCTCTGCATGCTGTGTGGGAAGGCAGAAGACTCCATCAGTGTGTTACCAGATGACCCCAGACAATCTGCCCCCCTCTTCTAGACCTGAGATGTAAGATCAACAACCGTGACGGACTCTGTTCCTGTGTTGCTGACAGCTTGCATTATCCACTCAGATTCTAAATACCCCTACAATTAAGGATCTCAGTTGTTTACATACTATGACAATATGATGAGAACTGTTGAGCAGAAACTGTTTTTAATGAGAGTAAGTTTATAGCTGGAGGTTCCCCCATAGATGCAATAAACAATCTACTGTAAATAAATTTTTTTACTCCTCTGAATTGCGGTACTCTTGTCTGTTTTCTAAACACAGATTGTTTGTTTGCAGATGTCTTGAGAAAATTGCCGCTTCAGCTACATTTGACAAGTGATTTCTCTGGGAGTGTCTTAACGGTTTGACCTTAAACTTTTAGTGTCCACTTTCAACAGAATTTTAAAGTGACACTGAAATATCCAGAACAACAGGGATGCTGCTTCTGAAATACTCCTAAAAGCCTGAATGATAAAACATAAAAAATAAAAAAAATCAGCTTTTGCAAAGTTGTATTATAACATTAAGTGGGACCATGGAGTTTGAAATTGGCACTACATTTTTTTTTTTAATCTTAAAACACTTTGTTCTCAGGATGGATTCATTAACATTTCTTTATGTAACAAAATGAAAACACATCCTTGCTGGTCTACATTGTAATGTATTTTGATCAGAAGCATTTCAATAAAAATACAGATGTTTCAGCAGATTGTACAAATGAATAAAAAAACAAAACAGTTGCAATGATACTCATGCATTTTTACAATACTTAAGTATGAGTGCATTTACATGTACAGTACATTCTAATATGCTGATGCTGTTTGCATGACAAATATTTTCTAGCAAAGGAAAGCCCACTACTACATGGTGATATGCAAAATTAGCAATTCATTGATACATATAATAAATCTATCAGTTAAAGAGGAGTGAGGTCAATATGGGACAGCATGCCCTGATGGTATGAATGCTGATGTCGGTATACGGCTTGTGTTAATTACCATCATAGTGTTCTTTAGTGAATACATGGTTTCTATTAGTGTATACCATTTTTGTCATGGTAGATATCTACAATTAGCGTCATTTTTACATCCCTCAAGTATTAAACTTATATCTTTTTGGTCTCATATTAGGCCTACGTGGAGTGTTAAGAGGAGTGAAATGAGAGGTAAGTTGGCAATCTCAAGGTTTTCTCAACCTTTTTCTTTCAGTTTTTAAGCCACATTGTCAAGTATTTTGAGACATATCCAACAAATGAATAAATAAATAAATACACTTTATCATACATTTTACATTACATACAGTACATTCCCTTGAGTAAATACCGTATTTACACATGCTATCAGCGTCTGGATGTTAGACAGTCTAGTGCTACAATCGGGATCAGGATTCAGTTATCGGCTCGCTTTGCAGGAGCCTTTTCCGTCGTGAATGAGGCCCCTCCCCCTGGAGCTGTGACCCCACTGACCCGGCCCGCTGGATCTGTCTTGTGGGTAAATGTGGCGAGGAGGAGATCCAGAGAAGCTGGATGGGGAGCGGCTGCGTCCCTGGAGTACCCCGCCCTCACGGAGCTCCTGGCGAGAAGGGGAGGAACTGAGGGAGCGTTGCAGGGAAGAAGAAGAGCTGCGAGGGCGAGGAGGAGGGCTGAAGAGCATCCCACTGCGGTCCTGCATCAGCTGGGTCAGACTGGCCAGGAAGTCTGCGTCACTAGTGCTGCTGGCTCGCACTCTTAACCTCCGCCGTCTGCAGAAGAAATACAGTTCAAAAAGACTTTATCAATCCATTTTACAACCAATTTCCCAATTGTAAAATCAATAAACTACTTCTATTCTATTCTATACATCCAGTATGGTGGTGAAATAAGTAAAACAACTCATATGAATATGGAAAAACATTGTGATGGCAAGCATTTTCTGGGGTTGTTTTTCAGATTTTTTCAATATAGATCTAATACCGTTGTACTTATTTTCCAAATTGAACTTTTTCTTGTATGAGTTGCAAAGTGTTTAATAAAGTTTTTAAAATATTAGTTGTATATTATAAAATTATTAAATATCAGTCTTCTCATAATCACATTTAATAGTGAGACAAGATGCATTTAGAATTTAGAAAAGTAACAGGAACTTAATTGAATCCAATCCTATAACATTTTAGGAACTAATAAAATTCAACTCATTTTAAAAATCACAGAAGAAATTTCTTTCCTCTCCTCCTTGGTGCAACAAATATTTATAACAAGTTAATACCAAATTTAAAAAAAGGAAGATGTAGCAATGGAAAGGAATAAGGACATGATCAATCCAGTACACTTAAAGGTTAAAATGGAATTATTGTTTAATCATACAATAAAATAATACTGCCTACTTAAGCTTTGAGAACCAGAGGAAAACCTGTAACACAGTCTAATCTGAGCAAAAAAGTGAAATCTGCAGAATGCAACTCATACCTGTTGTCCACACACGGGCGGATGGGAGGTTTACCAGGAGGAGGTCGAGGCAGAAACCTGCTTGTGAGCTGCTCAGGTAGAAAGGATCCACTCACAGGGCGGGGGATTTTACTTCTACTACCTGAAGAGGAGGACAGAGACAGAGGATCTTCTCCTCCTCCATCAGACCTGGAGCCCCGTTCTGAGGACAGCCTGTCTCTGGGTAAAGCAGACGGCAGGTTGTCACAGGACAGAGACGGGGAGGGTGAGTGGGTGGGAGAGCCGGGGACGGGGCTGCTCCAGCGGTGGCGTCTCTCTATGTTAAGGTCCCTGCTAGGAGAGTCCAGGGGGGTGCTGGGGTCTCGGACTGGGATTCTACTCAATCTTGGGGATGAGGGAGAGTCTCTACGTCTGAGGAGAACCGGAGGTGGAGAGGAGGAGACGGTCACAGTGCTCTCCACAGCACCTCCCGCTGTGTCTCCATGAGGCTGCTGATTGGGCTCTGAGGAGCGGTCGGGCAGCCCAGAATCGCTCTCCGGGTCTCTGTCGTTTGTGAGATGAGCTGCGGGACCTTTTGTCATGCTTGGCACTGGTGCTAACTCTAACCTCCTCCCTCCGTCCTTCAAAATTTCTTCTGGAAGCTCATCAGATTTGCCGGATGGGGCTTCCAGTGCTATTACTTCACTCTTCTCCTGAACAGGGGACTGTAATGTACCGCTGGAAGACTGAGAAGAGTCAATAAAAAAACAAAAAGAGGATGAACAAGCCTGTAAATTTGGAATAAATATTATGAAATGAGTATTTAGGATTAGGTCTAATCAGAAGTTTATCCATTTGCCTCCAATACCCCTTCATGGAGGCAAGGGCAATTGTTTTTGGTTCAGTTCATTTCTTTGTTTGATTGTTAACATTCAAGCAGCAAAACTGTTGGTTGAATTAATACCAAATTGGGTTGCCAGTGATCCAGACTGCATCTTAATACATTCTGGAAACAGTAGTTCAAAGTTAAATTTTTATGAATTAAAAAAAAATAATTTAATTCCCCATCTATTTATAATGAGTGACATTTCACATGTCTATAAAAAGATCCATTTTATTGCAATGTATTTCAAACTTGGCACATATGCACAGACATGATGACATCAGCTGGATCAATGCTAAAATAAGATACAATATGCACGGGGGGCGGGGTTTGTTGTACCTGGCACTCGCTGCTAAATTTAACCTAGACTTAAGAGCAAGACATAGACTTAAATTTAAAGGGATAGTTCACTATTTTTCACATGAATCTGTATGGGATGAGTGTCTTTACTCTGGTGCACCCACATTGACTTACCCCCAACAGTGTCCTGTGAGCCCATAACATAACAAAACCATCACGAGACAAAAACTCACACCTCATAATTGCTTGGAGCTACTTTATCTCAATAGCGATCAATGGTCGTTGTGCACCTGAGCAAACTACTTTCATCAGTTGTTGGGTAGCGTTAGCGGCTGCTAGGTGCAGGTGCACAGCTGTTAGCAGTGACAACGCACATTGATCGCTATTGAGAGAAAGTAGCTCCAAGCAATTTACGAGGTGTGAGTTTTTGTTCCGTGACAGTTTTGTTATGCAAATAAATCACTCATTCGAACACATACTGTTTTGAGAAGAAACACGTTTTATTTTGTTGACCCCAGGAAACGTGCCGGGACTACGTTCGCTTTGAGCAAAACAACTCACAGGACACTGTTGGGGGTAAGTCACTGTGGGTGTACCAGAGTAAAGACACTGATCCCATACAAATTCAAGTGAAATATAGTGAACTATCCCTTTAAGGAGCTGTCAATCAATGGCATTATTTTGTACCATACTTAAAAAGTAGCTCAAAATTCATTTTAAATTGAACTGACTTTTCACTCTGCTGCTTTCACATTATCAATGACTAAATATTTGGATTCTCCTACCTGGTCCATCTGGGATCTCCCCATAATGACTGATGGCATTTGTCCCAGCATTCCCGGCAGCCTCCTGTGGCCCAGTAACCATGTGCCAGGCATGTTCATCTGCGACAGCACGGGGCTGCTGGGTACCGCTGTGGACTGTCCATCCTGTGGATCAGACGAGTGGTTCTCAGTTTCAGCAGGTGTGCGGCTTCCAGGCTTGTCCTCATTTGAGGCTTCAGCTGGGGGTTTAGTGGCTCCAGAACCACTCCCTTGCTCCAACTCCAGCATCACCCATTCCTGGGAATCTCCTTCTTGAGGAACAGGACTCAGGTTGACGGCGACAAAACCGCTACTGGCTGCTCCCTCCTCTGGGTCTGGGGTCGCTGTGCCAGAGTGTTCCTCGTTGGGTGTTCGGTGTCCCCTCTCAGGGATGGTTTTCTCTCCAACATGTGAAAGGACAGGCCGCTGTTTACCCAGGCTGTCAAAACAACGCACTGGTATTAGATAATGTTCTGCTTGTTTTATAAAAAATACAACCAATAATTCATCTCGCTCAACATTGGTTGGGAGACATTATTGTAATCACTGTGTGTGTGTGTGTCCACAGAGACATATCATACTATAACTCAATGAATACTTGAGATATCACCATGGAATACATGGACATATACATATAGCTAATGTGCATCAGATACAATGATCCATTTGAGTAAAGGTCAAACGTCAAAGGTCACAATTAACTAAAAGGTCAAAATCACATTATTGGTTATAACTCCAGAACGGAGGGTCACAGAACTTTCAGATTGGTACCAAACGGTGTGGAATGAAGATTTATACAATTCCCATATTTGGTGTTATCACCTGCGACCAATAGCTTTTGAGATCTCTGGGGGTTAAAGGTGACATGTTGCAAAAGTAAGTTCTGTAACAGTTTGTGTGTGTCAAGCATAGACATATCATGCTACAACTTAATTAATACTGGATACATTATCATAATATTACACACACTGACACATATATATATAATGAAATTATCAATATTGCCAAAGGTCAAAGGTCAAGGTTGCATTTAGCAGAAAGGTCAAAATCACATTATTTAAATAAATCAAATCAAATGGGAACAGAGTACTAACTAGGCCTCCAGGAAGCGTTCAATGGTGGGCTTTGGCTCAGGTGCAAGTCTCTTTTCAAAGGCCAGGCTCTGACTGTGCCTCATCCTCCGGAGCAGCGGAGCAGCTCGTTCCAAGAACATGGTCTCTGATCGCACTCTTCTCGGAGAACTCTGCACGGAGCCAGTGTTGGGACTCTGATTCCCCTGATTCTGACTGTGCTCATCTTCACTCACCACCTGAAAGAGGACAAAAGCCTTGCAGTAGGACAGGCCTTTTATTTTGGTTTTATAAGAGGTAGTTCTCTGAGCTTCCTCGTGGTTCCAAAACTGCAGGTTTGTGTATGTGTACGTATGTGTTCGTTGGATTGACAGATCGCCTACAGTGCTCTGTGTGTGGGGTTGTAAAACGTCCCCTAAAATACGGAATCGTACCATATTTAAAAACAACCTGACGTCCGGTATTGAGCTGAACTTGAGCGAGACGAAATTCTTATTTTGCCATTGATGATTATATAAAAAATAAATCAGAGGTCTCTAAATCTGAAGGGATTCGCCATAGTGTCCCGTACTTCCCCTCACAAAATTGGCGGCCCGTATCTGTGTGTGTGTGAGAGAGAGAGAGAGAGAGAGAGAGAGAGAGAGAGAGAGAGAGTACAATTTATTATTATATATTAGTGCTTTATATATAGATACTGATACGCCTCGGAGGCTGTCAAATTGTTCATAGCTTTCCTGTCTATTGCAATGGAGTCCATGAAATACGCACAAATCTTGCCGTACGTTACGTTGCGCCACATATGTCTGCACCTCCAGGTCTGCACCACATTCTCCAGACAAAGTACTAAAATTATGTTCCCAGGACATTACACCTCACAAAACGCTAGCAATCGAAGTCTGTTCATATCTTCCGGCGGAAGCAACTTGCATATCTGGATGGTAATGGCGCCGCCCAGGGTTTGTGGCGTAAACTATAGCAATGTGACGTCACATGAAATCAACCTATTGGTTTGATTTGGGGCTCTACAAATAAAAATGAATTGAATCAACTCACCAAAACATTAAGTGTATTTAAAATGAATGAAAAAAGAAATGGGGCGCTAGTTAAGTCCAAGCTTTACTTGAGCTTATACATGTGGGAGGAAACACAACACAATTGGGACTTCCTGAAACAATATATAAAAGTCTTCTCAAGCATTTCCTCAGGCATCCACCACACAGTGAAGCAATTATTAAATTAATGTTCCTATTTATGGAGTGAAGGAAAACAAAAGGAAGTCCTTAGGGAGCTACTGGAGCTGCGTGGCCAGAATGTGTAGTTAATGATAGAATGATAGAGTGGAAAAAGTACAAAGTTGAATAGGTCGGCAGCGGTGTCCAATCCTGTTCTTTGAGGGCCGGTCACCTGTACCTTTTAGACATTTCTCTCTTCCAGCACACCTGATGGTCATTATCAGGCTTCTGCTGGGGTTGATAATAGACTTATCATGTGAATCAGGTCTGTTGGAAGGAGACATACATCTAAAACATGCAGGATACTGGCCCTCGAGAACCAGGATTGGACACCCCTGTCCTAGAGTCATTGTGTTCCAAGCCAGGAGAATAGGAGGTTCTTATAATAAATGTCATATGTCATCGCCTTAAATTTATGTTAATGTTAACATTCTATAGCTGTAATAATTGCCCTTTTGTTTAACTTGTAGTTAGATTTGATGCTCTAATTTGTGTTTTAGCCAATGAAATGGATAATTTCATGTGGTCACATGTTGACAATGTCAAACAGTAAATTATAAATGTTTCTTGTAGGTATTGACTTTTTAAAGATTTATAGAATGACAATAGCTAGCCTAGCCGCACTAGACCCCCCACCTAGCAGCAGAAAATCTAATACGCTACCATAGTAGTTTAGTTACATTCAATGTAACTTTTGGCTAGATTTCCCTGAAACTGGCCGACCAATCACGGTGAAGTATAGAGTCAGAAGGCGGGCCTAACAAAGTGACACTGCAACGATTCAGAGAGAAACAACTGGAAACAACCATAGAAGAAGAACAACAACAGGTGGCGATTTCCTTTTATCAAAGATGGGTGAAGAATGTGAGAAAACGTCAGCAATCTTTAAATTCTTTTTACAGAAATGACAACAGTCGTTAAGCTCCATAATCCACCATTTTGTTTAGTCATTCCTAACTTTCTCTGGACTCCTCCGTCAACTTTCCGGCATCTAACTGTGTCATCCTGAAGATTACGCTTGGTTGTAGTACCGTTCTATTACGTACAGAGGATTTGAAAGACAACCGTTTAGCCCTGCCTATGAAGCACCACTAGACCCATACATGGAATGAATAGGGATAGCGCAGCTAGGCTAGACAATAGCATGAATACATTATGAAACGCAAAGTGAATTAATGTCTTAATTTATCTATAAACATGATTTCTTCCTGACTCAAAATTTTCATTGGAATTTTTTCTTACTGAGGGACCCTACCACCAGATATTGAACATGAAAATATGGCCCGAACCTTTCTGATCATTGGCTGAGCGTGTTTGTGGTTTCGGTTGCGGTCCATCTCTTCCCATACGTCTCCACCTGGTGTTGTCGGTGTGGGGATCGGGGGGCAGTTGTCAGCATCACTGAGGCGCTCCCCTTGCAGGACATCCTCAGTATTTTCCCTCTGCAGCTCGCCTGGCAGCACCGAAGCGTTGGCCATACTGTAGAGGAGAGGCAAGGTCATCCTGCAGCACTGACAGCTCAATTTAGAGCAGAGATTTCTCAGGGAACTGACTGTGCAATTTCTAGACTAAAAAAAGCTTGTGAGTATATATTAAGCTCAAATCCACCAGTGTGTGAAGGAAGTTTAATAGTCGAGCAACAATGAGCTTAAAGAAAATTTTAAAAAGCAAAAGTAACAAGGCTTTATTTACCCCAAGTACGCCGGTGTGAGGCGAGTGAGCTGCTGAGCTGTGGTTGCTGCAGCAGTGATGGTCAGCATATCCTCTGAATCACATTTCTCCCAGTCATAGGGGTCATTCTCCAGCACATTGTTGCTCTTCATAGCATTGTCAAAAAGTGACATCAGAAGCTGTCACAGACAAAAGCAAAAAATAGAAAAGAAACTGTGTCAGCATTTGACAGACAAACACATCACATAGAAATGAAGCCAAATAGAACATTTCTAACCTGATAGTCAGGCTTAGTGAAGTAGTCCAAGGTTAAGATATGATCCAGGAAAGTGCTAAACTCTGAGGGAAGGTGTTTAAGCATGAGGCGATGGTCGTACGTCTCCTTCAGATTTCCTACTTGTTCCTATGTGACAAAAAAGAAAGAAATGTAAGTTTTAAGATATACTATGACTTAAAAAATAAAGTTGTTGACGAAGCACATACTTTGTCTTTGATTTTTCTCCAGGGCAGTTGACCAACCATAAACTCAACCAGCATGTAAAAGAGAGACCACAGATCATCATGACGACCCATTTCCTGCAGATTCAGACAAATAGAAATGAGCAACACAGCAGATTACACATTGATGGGAACAGTATGCACTGTGTTCACACTCACCTTGTTCTTATGAGCATTGATTGAAGCATATCTCACAGTTCCTCTAAAGCCTGCGACAGGGCGAGGCTAAAGACAGGAAAAGTGTTTAGACAAATTCTTCGTCCCAGGGTTAACTGATAAACAGCAATGTTAAATACCCTTAATGATAAAGGTTACTGTAACTGTCTGACTTGAGGGCATTTCAGCTGAGTAATGAGAAGCTCTTTGCATTTAACCTTTGTGGGATTTCATATATTAATGTCACACCAAGGTCATGAAGGTCAAATGGCCGTTGAGCGCTTCTGTCTTATGTACTTTCGAAAACACATAAATTACTTTTTAATTTTCAGAGAGAGAGAGAGATAGATAGATAGATAGAGAAAATAGTCCAAAATGTACAAAATAAGGGGGAAATTGGCAAACATAAGCCAGCAAAATGTATAAAAATGACAGGAAATTAATAAAAATTAAACAAAATAGGCAAGAAATCGGATAAAATAAAGACAATTTGATAGACGGAAGGATTAAAAATCAGTCATTTCACATAAAACATCGTGGATGCACTGCAGAAACGAAGTATTGATGATATCTGTCCCAAATGGTGAGAGAAATTCGTCTTCGACACGGCTCACAACACATCCACACATTTGAAGATCACGATAAAAGTGGGGGTTTTTTTTGGTTGGTTTTTTTTTTTGCATCTGTTACTTAGTATTTCTGCAAATCTTTGCCAGTGGTCCCTGTAGTGTCTAAAGCTGCCCACACTGAACCCATATTCACTGGTCAGATTAATTATCTGACACTGAAACGAGCGTTTAGCAAAAAGTGAAGAAATATCAAGTCATTCCTGAGACTTCATTCATGAAAAAGGTTAACGTCTGCCCATGGCTCTCACTGGCAGAGACTCAGTGAACAGATAATTATGTTTTACAATACTAGACCAACCTTGGCTTGCACAGTAAAAAACAATGTTTTATGGAAACTCTTTACAGTGTACTTACTGGACGGACTTCTTGGCTTGAGTTGGTAAACTGTCGGGCCAAACCAAAATCAAGCATATAGCAGCATCTGCAGGTACTGGCCAGTCTTCCCATTGCAAAGTTAGACTGTAATTTAAATAACAAAGATACACAGGCTCAACTATATTACTAATAAAATACGAAAGACAAATATTCACGAATTGGTGTAAATTAACGACACTGTCCTCTACACGTCCACTTACAGGTTTAATGTCGCGATGCAAAAAGCCTACAGAATGGATGCTTTCAATGGCCTCTAAAATCTGCTTCCCAAGCCTCAAAGTTGTGGAAACAGAAAACGTGCCACGGGTCATGGTTCTGCGCAGATCTGCAAGGTTCCTCCCCTTTAACAGCAAAGAAGTAATGGATGTCACAACAATGATTCAGATTGACGTGATGAATTTACTGAGTATCAATGATGCGTTAAGATTCTACCTGAAGTTCCATCACCACATAATTAAACCGATCGTTTCTTCCACAGCCCACAAAGCGGCACACGTGGTCTTTGCCTGTTTAATAGAAAACAGAACTAATATAATATCATCTTAAATAATGGTTGTGTACAAGCATGAAAGAGGCATATTACAGTATTAGCAAGTCAGGTTTAACACTATTATTACTACAACAAATCTGTAAACCAAGACCTGACCAAAATTAAAAGTGATTAAACAGCCATCAAATAGTTTGAATCTGAATCTGAGCAAAACAGCATTAGTTTCATGAATCAAGTTTTTGCTGTATGAAAATAGGGAAAATCCCATAGATTAATAAAATTGTGACTGATTCAATTGACTGTCTGTCTTATTCGGCAAAAATAAATCCAGCTTTGGCCTTTTGTTGTATTTTATTTATTCTCAAATCTGAAATCACTGCCTACCAGTGGTGCTTATTTGCTTCTACTTGATACTTTTTCAGTCAAATAAAACACAATGACACCCTTCGAAGTGTTGTTTTTTGCTCCGCTCATATACAGTGTATAGTTTTAGTAAAACATTACGCCTGGAACACATTTTTGCTTAAGTTCATGTCAAAACAATAATACTATTTCAAACATTATTTGAACAATATTTCAGCCTCTGCTCTCTTTGTCACTAACCTTGAAGCTTCTTCAGCACAGCTACCTCCATCTTCAACACCTGCTTAGGTTGCTGAGCTGACTCCACCTTCAAAGCCACAGTGGCCTGGCTCAGTTGATCCAGAACCTCGTAGATCTCCCCAAACCCACCACCACCTATCTTCCTCACCTGCAGGTGGACATCGTAGTAGAAGACAAAATCAGTGACAGTCAATTTTAAGGTCTGGGGTTATGTCCTGTCTGCACTTCTGAAAGATACCAGTGTTGCTGTAAATGGTTTGATTGGGACTTTTTCCTGCTCCTTCAGCAAACTTACCACTTTCCATCTGTCCCTCACTACGTCTGCCACTGACAGGATGTCTGTGTGCTCTCCAGCCCCACTCATCCTGAGTGCTCTCAGCTACACTCTGCACCTGGCATCAGTGACGCAAGCCTTTTGCTGGAAAGAGGAAACAAACTTACGAATTCACGTCAAATTCATACTGAATCATTACATCACCGCATGCTAATGTGCGTGCAGAGATGAAGTAGTGCTTTTCATCATCTTAATTATACTTACAGTTCCTGACAGAAAGTTGTTATGGGTGGATTGAGAAAGCTATTCAAACAAACGTTGGTTAGCTACTCCACTCGTAACCAAGGCTGTGAGAGACGCTAACAAACCCTGTCAATGCCCATGCGATGAAGAGTGCTAGCATGGCATGATTTACTCACAACCAAAATATAACTAGCCCGACAGGGGTCAGACTTTAAGCCTGCAGGCAGCTAATCCAGCTAACTAACTAACTAACTAACTAACGGTATTCAATGCGGCTCCAGTGCTCTATAAACAAGCTAACTAGCATGTTTACTAATGAATAACCACTGTGTTACAAACCTCGCTGACTTCTTACCTTGCTTAGCTGCGGCATTGCGATTCCGGTTAGTTTGTACAAAAACAAACAGTCTCCATTGTCACGGTGTATTCTTAACTGGTTAGGTCATTCTACGGTAATTTTAGAGATGAGACATAGCCGACGCTAGCTTCACAGAGCTAAGTTAGCCTGCTAATGGGGAGTGATGCCCCTCAAATGCCTCACAGTGGTGGTGGTGACGTCACGCGGAAAGCCCCCATCTGATTGGTCGACAAACTCCTGCATCCCCGACAGTGTGGGAATGCAGGAGTACTATGTAATAACACTGAGGAAAGAGAGGGCACCGGTGACATCAAGGTAATCACCAGGTTTACACATGTAGGAGGCCAGCAAAGGATCACTGCATTTTACTGTCCAGTCATTCCAAATGCAGACTGTCACATGGTAAATAAAAGGACAAAGGGGTCCTCAGGGGTGTATTATTGGGGGTGGATTCAAGTACATACCTTTAAAAAAGCATGAAGGTCTTCTTTAAACTGCACATAAAACATTTCTGCAGAGCTTG
This sequence comes from Siphamia tubifer, assembly GCA_020466265.1. NCBI lineage: Eukaryota > Metazoa > Chordata > Actinopteri > Kurtiformes > Apogonidae > Siphamia > Siphamia tubifer. The sequence goes on from CM035805.1 coordinate 37,092,943, forward strand.
TTAAGGCTGACATGGGTGCTGACCTGGATTAGAACACACACTATTCAAACAGTGCTTCATGTTAGAATGAATTGTATAGTTAAATAGCCTATTGTAAGCACTAAGGTTGCACACCAGTCATCTGTGCACCATGTGATCCTATAAAGCAGGGGTGTCAAACTCATTTCAGATCAGGGAGCACATACAGGCCAATATGATCTCAAGTCTGCTGGATCAGTAAAATAATAACATAGTAATATATGGTCTAAATAATAACTTTAAAAAAATAGATATTTAATTTAGTGGAAAAAAAATAAATTAAATGTGTTTTCATTTGCAAACAATATTTTTGCTCCCCAAAAAATAATAACATGAAAAAAAAACATACACAGCTTGACATTTCTTCAGGGAACAGTATAATTTTAACAATATTATGATCTAAAAGGCACAGAACATTTAATAAGCGGTGTAATAGGCTATTGTTGAACATTTATAGTGTGGAATTTGGATTTGCTGTTATTTATAGGTTATTATATTATCATTTTCCTGGTCTGACCTGCTTGATGTCATATATCTGTATGTGCCCCCTAAACTAAAATAAGTTTGACACCTGTAGTATCTGAAGATCTTAATTGTCTTGATATGTATGGTTGAAGGTGTGTCCAACATGTATGGATGAAGGAAGTGCTTTTGATATGTATGCTTTAATGAGCTCTGAGCAGTTTGCATTAACAACATTGGAGGTTTTGTGAAGCTGTGAAGGAACAATGGCCTTTGTGGGGACAACAATTCATGGTAAACAACAACCAAACCTGCATGAAGGGAATGTTACATGCTGATGGGGAACCTCATGTTGGCTGCAAAGTTTACCAGGCAGACCGCAGTGCCTGTATGACACCAATAATTTTTTAAATGAATCTTTTTAGAAAATTAATACGGTGTCAACAAAGCCTTCTTCACCCTCCTCTCATCATCCCTCATTTGGGAAACTACACACTCTTGACTGTTAACATCTTCAATATAGCTTTAGGACTATGAAAACTAATTCCATAAGTCAGGTTGATACCTGTGGCAGGCCTGTTCTGGTCCATGGGCCATATGTGTGACACACCTACAGTGAAGTCAGTATAATTCTATTGAATAGTTAAATTTCTCATCATTATTTTATTTAATGGACTCATTTGGATGATTATATAATATGACCTATATGATTATATTATATTATATGACCTGTAATAGAATAAAGTCTATTTAGGGAGAAAGAAATGATGACATCAGGGTTATGTTCTTTTGAATATTAGACATTTTACTTGATTTAATGTTTGTTGTTAATGTACAGAAACAGAGTAATAATAGTTTCACCTGATATTGATGGCTGAAATGCAAAACCCGCATATTTTCTGATAGATGCTTTTCACTTTGGATGATGAGAAAAGGGAGGGATTTTTCTATTCAAGTCCAAAAACAATGCATTATTTATTGCACACCCTTGGCAAATGGCATTCTACAAGAAAACAAATTTTTTCTTAGTTTTCTCAATAAACGACAGATAGGAGGTTCATCAATATTATATTTACAGGAAAAGACGCACAATAATCACAAGTGACTCATGCACAAACAACAGTATTATATAGATTACAGGTCAAACTAACTGCAGGCACATGATGACCGATGTGTTGCTTATGTGGCTCTGGTTTCACATTGCTCATATGGGAAGCTCCGCACTCCGGCACGCACTATGAATTAAAACAAACGCACACGGATACGGCAATAGGAGTGGCCAGACAATCGGATTGGACAACAGGATGTGAGTTGAGCTGTTTTGGGGTGAGGCGGTCCATTTAGGGCTGCACAACTTTCTGCGTGTTTGCGCAGTTTCACTACTCTACACGTCATCCGGATCGCGCGTGCGGTGGGAGCGTCAGCTGCGGAGCGCGTTTTATAGATCTGCGGAAACAGAGGCGCAGTCTGCAACGCGGCGCAGTTTTCACACTTTCACCGTGTCGTGTGTGGTTTACTCGTTGATGCGGGGAGAAAGTTGTGGACATGTTTTCCTGGAAGTGCACGATTTTACGGATACCCTGTGCAACATCCTAACTCTAGCCTTTTCCTCTCTGTTCAGACTTTGGAGGATTTTTTTTCGCCAGACAGTAAAGTCGTCTCTTCGCCATATTGTGCCTCCGTGAAACTCGAGAGAAAGTTGTCAAGAGTTATGACATTTGCTGCGCACAATCCCTTCATGGAGCTGCATGCAGTCGACTTTGATCGCAACCAAAGTGACTCCATGGAGCTGGTCATGGAGAGCTCCGTGCGTCACTGATCAGGTATATATTCTAGGGTTTAATAACACTCACTAATGTGCTGATTTACCTCAACGCACACAACTCTACGGACGCTTCCTTATTGCACATATTTACGCATAACATCACTGGCTATCGCTCGGGTGATTGCATGAGCCCCTTCGTTTCCTGTATTTCTTGTTATGCCAAATGGCAGCCCCACTGTAAGCGCCTCCTCGTTGCTGTTGGCTGAAGCTCTATTAATACATTTAAACCGTCTCCTGTGCGCACACCTGGTTGTACACTTCGAAATACGGCTTCTGCTCTGTTCCTGCTGTGACATAAATGGGTTAGAACTGCTTTTCACTAAACTGACTGGGCAGTTCTCCTCTGTAGGCCTCAGTTTCCTCTTTGGTGCAGGCGAATGAACGACGTGTATAAACTTTGTATGACAAACAGAAACTGTCTAACCCCTTCTTTATCTCACACACAGGGTCCAGGGCCCTAAAAAAGGATGAGAAGAATGGACAACCAACGTTTGATTTGACTCTGGAAGGAGGATTTTAAAGCTCCCAACCCTGCACTTTCCTTAGGGATTGATATTTCCTTCCTAAATACTTCCTTATACACAATTACCCCAATAGTTTCTCCTCCACAGACACTGAACCCACACTACCACAGGAAAAATAAAAACTCACATTTCCATGCTCAGAAATCAACATTTCGAGTTCTTACTCCACTATTTCTATACTTAGGGGTCTCACTATGAGTCTTCCACCTCAAGTTAATACTGACAAGAGTGGCAAGCTTCGAGCTGCAGCCATGAAAGAGCCTGTGCAGCATCCAGGCGAAGTGTATTATGGGATGGGACCCCCAACTTTAGAGTCAAGCCACAGTGATGCAGCAAGTAGTTCTGGGGTTTATAACCCAGAGAAAGCGCCTCAAAATCTGCAGCACTATCAGCAGGCTCCAGTAAAGTGGGTGCACCAGGACTCCATACAGGGCCCGGGGTGGTCCCAGGATGCCCCCGTTCCAACGTGGGGACAGAATTTTGGATCGTATATGGGTGGAGTAAACATTAGAGGTCAAATGCCATTCCACAAAGGAGTTCATGAAGGTGTAGCTCTTCCCATGGGGGGAGAAAATCAATTATCGGGTTCTGTTGATGTTTATAGAGATGCCCCCCAGGCTCAGGGGAGGGGGCTGGAGTGGGAGCAACACGCAGCAGCTGCAATGCACCAGGCTCAGTTACAGGCCTATCAACATGGGCACAAAGGTGTAGAACTCCAGGGCCAGCCTCACACGTCGTCTCACACTCTGCAGGGGCCCATGCTGCAGCCCTTCCAGACATTCAGGCCCAACAAGCAGCAGTTTCCACCTGGGTATTACTCTGGTTTCACGGGAAACAAGGCAATGCCAGGCCTAGCTTATGGCGAGCAGCCAAATGCTCAACAACCGCTGCTGCACCAGATGCAGCAGCAACCGATGCATCATCACCATCAGCAGCAGCAACAGCAGCAACAGCAGCAGCAACAACAACAACAACAACAACAACAGCAGCAGCAGCATCACCAGCATCACCTTCAGCTGCAGCAGCATTTGCAACAGCAGCATCAAATCCAACAGCATCAAATACAGCAACAACAGTTGCAGCAAATGCAGCAGCAGTACCACCAGCAAAAGCTACAGGGGCGCCAGCAACAAATTCAACAAATGCAGCAACAACCGCAGCAGCAAATACAACAAGAAACAGCACAACTACAACTGCAGCCGAAACAGCCACAAAGTCAAAACTTCATGAGTTTTCAATCTAATGAACCTTGTCAACCTGACGCCGTGTCTAAAAAGGAAGCAGTTCTATCTATGGACGCGCTGCAGAAACCAGAGGTCCAGACCTCTGCTGTACTCGACGCCTGCCCCGAAAAGGCCATGCCAAATCTCACAGAACCCTCAGATTCAGGGGCGGCCCCCCCTCGAAGATCACGGCGCCTTTCGAAAGATGGGCAATCCCCTCTGGGTCCTCCTCCGACAAACATCTGGTCTCAGGCCTCCAGAGAGCCTCCGCTGTCCCAGAATGGACTAACAGGCGCTCAGGCCGCCAGAGGAGGAGAAGTGACAACAGGAGGGGTCATCCAGAGCACCAGGAGGAGAAGGAGGGCCTCAAAGGAGATAAACCTGGAGACTTTAGCCAACCAGGCCTCACAAAGGGAGTCCCTGCCGGCCAAAGTCATTAAGGTTAAATCATCTTTTCTTTCATTCAGTAGTGCTGTAGTTAGTCATAGAGCTAAAAATCACAAAATGGGTTTTTGAAAACTGCTAGTATCAGCAGAATGTGGGTACAGAAGTGTCCAAAGGCTAATGTGATGATTTTCTACTTTAAGAAATAACTTTAAAGGATGATATTAGATTTAAATGGATGCTTCCATGTAGGATTTTCCACATGAAGATGTAATAATTTATTTCTTGAAGTGACGGTGACCTATTTATAGAGACATGTTGTATTCTGACTTGAGATCAGCTGATTTATGTGTTTGTTTTTTCAGATCAGCTCGTACAAATCAATACCTGTTGAAACGAGTCACTTATTTACAGAAGAGAATTATTCTATAAACCTCAGCTAAAATGGATCCCAGTTGACTTAAATAGACAACAATAAGTGATTTATATATGTGACAGAGATGGTAAAATGCTTGTACAAAGAGGAAGAGTGCTGTTTCTATGCAGAACTTCCCTATAGTTTAGAAAATCTTTGTCTTGGGCCTGTTTATGTGATCCCTGCAGCTGCTGAATATGAGTTATCACAGGCTGTTCGCAGTCATAGTATATGCCGTCAGATTCTGGTACAACCTGAAAGACGGCTATTACTCAAGATTCCTCCTTTTTGATTTGAAAGATGAATCCTGTTGTATTACTGTTAGAAAGATGATACAGTTAGCCTTGTTATTGAGGATTTATACTGTTTACATGCAAAGCAGACACACCCACTGGGACTAGCTGTTTTATTTTGTCTTTAATAGCTTGAAACATGCAGGGTAGTTAAATGTTGGAGCTCTTCTTTTCAGTTTCTGTCAGCACTGGGACACGTCGTGCTCTGTCCTCGTGCGTGCATGCTGCATGTGCAGTTTGAGCAGCTGCATGTCTGCACACCTCCACATTCCTCAAGCTCTTTCCCAGTCATTCAGCAGAACTAGGGAGGGGCCGAGCTGTCAACCTGCACGGCACCACTCCTGTACTCCCCTAAAGACACAGAACAGGTTTAATAATACTGTTGACGAAGTAGAGCGGATCCACTAGTGAAGAGACAACACGTTTAAGGAACAAAATGAAGTGTTAACGTTCTTAAATTCGCCCTAAGTTCACATGATGAACATGATTCATTACAATCACAGAAAATATATCAGCTTGACTTGAAATACCAGTGATGCCTGTTTTTTTTTTCCTTCCAAACAAGGACAGAAATTTTGGAAAGAAATCAAAAGTGTTGAATTTTTGTGCCGTAGGTGACTGAACAGTGCTGCTTTCAAATGCATGGGAAATATTAAGTTGAAAAGCAAAAAATTAACAACTTTTAATATTTCTTTGTGACTTGAACAACAACTTAATCAAGTATTCAGAGAATGCCTAATCTCACCCCTATTTTGTGCCAATCTCAAGTTTCTATGACAACCTGTTCTTGAATTAGAGCCAATAATGTGATTTTGACCTTTTGTAATATTGATAATTTTGTTATATGTATATATGTGTTAGTGCATGTAATATTAGGATAATATACCCAGTATTGATTAAGATATAGCGTAACATGTCTATGTTTGACACACACAAACAGTGTTACAGAAGTTAATTGTGCGACATGTCACCTTTGACCTCCAGATCTCAAAAGCTATTGGTTGGAGGTGATAACACCAATTATGAGAATTGTAGAAATCTTCATCCCGCATCATTTAAAACCAATCTGAAAGTTCTGTGAAGTTCTGTGACCCTCCGTTCTTGAGTGATTACCGATGTGATTTTTTTTTTTATTAGTTAATTGTGATCTTGACCTTTGACCTTTATGCAAATGGGATATTGCATGTGATGCGCACAGAGATGTATAAAGTACTGGACTAGAGGAGTGGAGTAGAAGTACAAATACTACATCAAAAAACTGACTTGAGTAAAAGTTAAAGTATTCTTCAAGCATCATACTCAAGTGAAAGTACTAAAGTATCCAAAGAAAATTGTACTTAAGTATTGCAAGTAGAAGTATGTAAAAAAAATTCTACTCAATACTGAAAGTAAAAGTAGAAGTAAAATTACAAGTAGAAGTAATGAAAAAAATACTACTTAAGTACTGAAAGTAAAAGTAAAATTTAAAAATGACTGTGTAGGCCTATACTAAATGAAAGCAGTCACAAGTTTTAACACATTTATATATTTAATATAAAAGGAACAACTTCCGCTGAGGCAGCAGTAGTACAACGACACACCAGTGTTAATGAAAAAACTACAACTTTCAAAGGCCAGAGTATTCCAAGAATATGGCCAAGTGACAAACCAAATACTTCTTATGTAAAAACGGTGTAGCAGCTACGCATGTAACATTGTCAAAAGGCCGATTAGAGCGTGCAGTCTTATTATGTAGTGTTTGATCGCTGACTCGTCCAATGATGAGACACCATCATCAAACCAAGTGACAGAACCATTTATCACTGTGGCATTGATATGATATGGGTTTGGTATGTTTGGTATGGTTTTTAATAAGAGTAACGAGTAATGATTCTGCACATAAAAATATGTATCGGAGTAAAAGTATTAATTGTTTTTTTTAATGTAGTGCAGTAGAAGTGGAAGTAGGTGAAAAAAATTATACTCCAAAAAAGTACAGATACTGCATTTCACTACTTAAGTACAGTACTTAAGTAGTTGTACTTCGTTACTATACATCTCTGGATGCACATTACCTATATGTATATGCCCATGTAATTCCATGGTTATATCTCAAGTATTTATTAAGTTATAGCATGATACGTCTCTGTGGAGACACACACACACACACACACACACACACACACACAAGGTGATTACAATAATCTGTCCCAACCAACGTTGGGGCGAGATTAAATATCATCATCTTTTTCATATGTCTTCATCTCTTTCCCCTCTACTTCCTGATTTTTCCCTCCTCCTGCCATTCTTCCATCTCTGGCGTATGTTTCTTTGGCTCAACAGGAGGAAAGTCTTGCAGGAAAGCAGGCTACCATGGTGCCGCTGGTGATCCCGGTGTCTGTACCGGTGCACAGGAGTCATGCGGATCCTCAGGGTACCTGGGCTCAGGGCCGGCCCGGTCCAGGGGAGCGCGCTGCAGGACAATCGGACCATAAACCCTCGGTCATTGTGGCTCGACGCCGATCGCTCAGAACCCCTATGACTGATAGTTTTGGCCAGGTCAGTCTATCATTGAAATTTGGTTTGTTCATAATGTGTTTCCGTTCTGCAGCTTTCAGTGGTTTATGCTGAATTAAGAACCTGGTATTCCTTTGGTCTGAATCTGGGATTTACATATAACACACAGAGAAGGAACAACTGTCATATTTGTACATGTTCATGCACAGAAACAAACGTTGGAAAAAACTAAATGTAGGAACTTTTAGTAACAGCAGTTACATGAGGAACCTCAAAGTTTTCATGATCAGTTTAAAGAAAACAAATGTCAGAGTTCAGCCAAGAAAATATCCACTGAGGAGTCTTGTGTCTGAAATGTATGATAATGTGACTCATAAACATCTCCCAAACAGTAAACTGCAGGAGCAGCTGCATGTGCAGATTTACAATCCAGATGCAGCTTGTTCTGCTCATTTCATTGCAGTTTATTATGGTTTTCTTTTTTCTGCATATTTTTTACTTTTTACATAGATTGCTTTAACCCTTTGATGCATATGTCACTACACTGGACAGTTTTTCTACAGTTGTTCTCTTGTATATTCATGGGTTTTGTTGTTTTAGTTCATATCATTACTGTAACTGGTCTGTTCTTAATACCTGATCTGCACTAACATGTTTACCTGTAAAACAATTGCTTGTTGTTATTAGACTGTAATTAACAGTCTTCTTAAAGGTGTCATTCCACTGAAAACCACTTTTCCACACTCCTTTTGTAGTCTGATGGGTCAACACGAGTTACTAACACATGCTGATGCTGCCTGTGAAAGTGGTGTGTCCACTCCACTGGCTGTATTTCCCATTCATAGACTACAGTGATGCACAGGTCAATGTATAAACCACCTGCAACTGACCGTTTTTATAACTAGCCTGCCCGCAACATAGACCACAAGAAATATATTTGACCCGACCCACTTCTCGACCCACATTTTAAAAGAGTAGTCAGTGGTCTTCATGAACATCACATGACCTTTGACCTTACTCACATACCTGCATTTATTTCTGTGTTAAAACCCAATGTCATTGTTTGTAAGTTAATATGTTGATAAAATATTTTTGTTCTGCTTCATCATTTTTTTCTTTGTACTTTTCTTTTCTTTTCTTAGTTAGTGCTTTTGCTTTACAGATGACTAATAACATTTACAATCAGCTAAACTCTTACATTTCAACATTTGTCTCTGCTTGTTCTTTTAGCATCCTTCCTTTTAGTCATATTACTAATTTTTTTGGTGCAAGACATTTAGTATTACGTCATACCGTATACGTGTTGCCTCACATCTCAAGTGCACAACTGGTTATTCATGATTTGGTAGGAATGGAAATTGTTGAAAATTCTTCACAAACTAGTAGAAAAAAATACCAGTGACACATGCAAAAGTCCATTCTGACCAATCAGATGCAGAAAAGCATTGGTCAGTCTTTTGCCTAGTTTTATGACTTTTCCACAGAGAATAATAACTCTTTTTAAGTCTCCTATTAACTCTCTCTTAATCTTAGTAAGTGAAAGGACATGTGTGGTCTTGGTTTATGAGGCTAATAAACATGCAGTAGTGAGGAAAATGGAAAAAACAAAATAAAACAGGAGTTAATTTCAAGTCTGTTTGTTGGAATGTGAAAGTCTTGATCACAGCTGCAGATCTGTGTGTTTCACTTGAACTAGGAGTCATTTTTGTCGAGGGAAGTTAGATATGATATGTTTCTCTAAGTTTCTATTGTCAGGATGGTTTTTTTTTTTTTTTTTTTTTTTTTTATCGCTAACATGGCTGACTGGTAATTTCATTTGCCTGTACTGAGTCTTAATCCACAGTAGGTGAAAGGGCATGTGCAGGTTTTTAATGAGGTTATTGAACATGAAGATAGAAGTCAAATGATTTTTAGGGAAGTATCAACGGCAAATGCAAAGTCAGCCGAGAGCAGCTCAGTTGCAACTTATCATCGATAGTATGACCTAGATTTGCAATAACAAGGTTCCCGCGGTGTCTTAAAAAGTCTGAAAAGTCTTGAATTCACACATTTGCATTTATTTATTTCTTTATTGGCACGTCATAAACAGCAAAGAACAAAAAAAACAACACAATTTACAAACTGTTAACATCATTGTGATAGGGAAGGATGGAAGATAAATAAAGCCTTAAGTGAATATAAGGGGAAAAAAAGAAAACGACAATATAACTGAAATAATAATCTACAGTAAAAGTAATAAAAACAAGTATTCAGACAATGTCTAATCTCACCCCTATTTTTTCCAAGTCTCAAGTTTCTATGACAACCTGTTCTTGATTTAAAGCCAATAATGTGATTTTTTTACCTTTCTGCTAAATGTGACCTTGACCTTTGACCTTTTGCAATATTGATACTTTTGCTATATGTATATATGCATCAGTGCATGTAATATTATGGTAATATATCCAGTATTGATTAAGTTATAGGGCCATATGTCTATGCTTGACACACACACTGTGTTACACAAGTTAATTTTGTGACATGTCACCTTTGACCTCCAGAGATCTCAAAAACTATTGGTTGTAGGTGATAACCCCATTTATGAGAATTGTAGAAATCTTCATTCTGCATAATTTGGTACCAATCTGAAAGTTCTGTGACTCTCTGTTTTTGAGTTATAACCGATAATGTGATTTTGACGTTTTAGTTCATTGTGACCTTGACCTTTGACCTTTACTCAAACTGATCATTGCATGTGATGTGCATGAGCTATATGTATATGCCCATGTAATTTCATTGTGATATTTCAAGTTTTCATTGAGTTATAGCGTGATATGTCTCTGCGGACTGACACACACACACACACACACACACACACACACACAAAGTAAAGAAGTAATAAAGTAGTGAAATATAAAAACAGGTTGAACATGTATTTTTTAAACAAAAAATTTGCAAGGTTTCCAAATTGAACCATTACCTGTTAGATGTAAGGAACACCATTACACTAAATATTGACAGAATAGTTAGTAATGGAATTAGTAATGAAATATGAGTTAATTATTATTATTATTATTATTATTATTATGATAATTAAACATGCACCAGGTCAAATTGACCCAGGAACACCACTGCAAATGAACACAACAGGAGGGTTAACTTGTTGAAACCTGTGTTAATACTGACTAAACTAAATAAAACCATCTGTGCTCATGACAATTCTACTCTTTTGTCTTTTTCTGTATAGGATGGAGAAAATGATTCAGGCCAGGACGAAGATGGGAAATCCAAATTTAAGCGCAAACCACGTCCCGATCCACTCATCATCCCTCCCCCCAAACCATCTACGTTCATCCCTCCATCCGTCTACCCCAGCATCACCTCCTACCAGAGCAACCTACGCTCCCCAGTTCGCATGCCGGAAAACCCCCTCAGCCTCCCCCCTTATACGCCTCCACCCATCCTGTCTCCTGTACGAGGGGGGTCAGGACTCTATTTCTCCACCTTCTTGACTAACATCGCCGCTAGCAACCAAATCCTCCCACCGCCGGCAACGCCCAAATCTGCATCACTTAGTCTCTTACGGTCATGTAAGTGTGAGCGTTGTTTCTGTCTTTCCTTTAGATTAGATTAAATTAGATGAGAATAGATTAGTTTAGAATAGATTCAACTTTATTGTCATTACCCATGTTATTACCATGTTATACCCATGTACAAATACAGAGCAATGAAATGCTGTAAGCATCCAACAGAGGTGTATAGCAGCAGTGAATGTACAATACACACACACACACACACACACACACACACACACAAATACAAAAAACTAAAATAATAATAGTTATAAAAATTTGAAAACTAAATAAAAATAAATAAAAAGGAATGAATAAATAAAAAAATACTAATTTACAAATAGCAAAAATAACTTAAAATAAATAACTTAAATACATAATAATAATAATAATAATAATAATAATAATAATAATAATAATAATAATAATAATAATAATAATAATAATAATAATAATAATAATAATAATATATTTAAATTACATACAAATAAACAAATAAATAACTTTCAAAATACAGAAAATAAATACTTTTTAAAAGTAAACACATCATCAAACTTTTGAACAATACATGTTTTACTTTGCACCTGTTTTTCCATTATACTTTATGGGGACTTCCCGAAAAAAAAACCTAATTCATGTATTTATAGGTCTACATAATTTCTATTTTACTCATGGGGACTTTAATCTATATTTAACCCTCGTGGGGACCTGGAGTTTGGTCCCCATAGTTTCAGAGGTCCCCATGGTGTGAGTGTATAAACATATCAATGTCCCCATAAAGAATTCATATAAAAGTGGGTTTATAGATTGCCAGTGGTGCAGAATAAATGATTTAGTGGAAAGTCGGTCAAAGTCTCAGTTTTTTTAGGAATTTTTATCATCTTTTTCCTTCTCCCTTTTACTTATGGTGGGTCAAATTTCACATCTCTACAAACATCCATTTTGTTTCCAGTTACTTAAAAATTGACATTATATATATATATATATATATATATATATATATATATATACACACACACACACAGACATGATGACATCAGCTGGATCGATGCCAAAATAAGTGGAGGGGCGGAGCTTGTTGTGCCTGGAACCAGTTGTTATTATTAAAAGGATTGTTCTTGTGTTCTGCTTTTTCCAGCAAGTTCAGAAATCACACCACCGGACCTGCCTTTAATTACTGATGCAACACCTGTTAGCTTTGAGCCGTAAGTGTCAATATAACAAGTAAAGATTATTAACTAGAACAGATTAAAGATTATAGCCTAGAACAATAACGTCAGGTGAATTTCACAATTCTTGTCATTGTGGTTTCATTGTGGTTTCATTGTGGGGGTGTTTTTAACCGTAGTGTTCTAGGGTTAAGGTGCACTTGCTTCCACTTAACATTTTGCATTTATGTCCTGTTTTTTTATCCAGACGTATCAATATCGGGCATAAGTATCAGGCTGAAATCCCAGAGTTACAAGATCAATCTTCCTCCCAGTTTGACCTCCACAAGGCAGATTTGGTTTGGCTTCCGATCGACGACTCCAAGCTGAAATGTGGCGAACAGGAGAGGAGTCAGTATCTGCCTTTACACGTCTATCACCAACCAATGTTCTGTTTCCATTTTCTAATTTTTTTTCCCCCTATTCTTCTTTCTGTGCTTAGTGGTGGATTTCATGAAAATGGCGTGTTCCAGTGTTCTCAGCGGTGGGGGGACCAATCAGGAGCTGGTTTTACACTGTTTACATGAATGTGGAGGTGATTTTCTTGTGAGTAAACTATCATCACTCACCCAAATAACTGACACGTAGTTGGCACGGCTGTATTAACAGAATACGTTTCAACATTTGGCAGCACAGTTGAAGTTCTGTAAAGGTTCAGGTTACTTTGTTTGTACCTGTCGGTGCATTCTACAAATAAAGATAAGATGTTTTTCAATCTATCAGTATCGGCAGAACTTGGTTCCAACAGTGTCCATTGACTTACTTCAGACTTCTCAAATGAAATTGCTGACTTAAAGGAATGTAAACGCTCAAAACTAATTCCCCGTTGCCTAGATTTTTGTACTTTTATACTTTGCCTTTTTCCATATTTACATGGAATAATGTTTCCTGTGGAAATCTGCTAGTCCAGTGCTTTTAATCCTGTGTGAATCTGCCCTCTCTGACATTTGTACAGTTGAAATTCCACTGTTTTTATTTGAAAACAGATGTCCTGTGTACCTGTAGTTACTATATTTTCTACACTATAGGATGCCCTAGATTATAAAATGCAGTGCCAATGAATTGTTAATCTCACTGAACATTGGTTGTGGTGAAGAAGGCAAAGCTCTTGATTTACCAGTCGATCTACATTCCCACCCTCACCTATGCTCATGAGCTTTGGGTCATGACTGGAAGAAAAAGGTCACAGGTACAAGCGGCCGAAATGAGTTTCCTTCACAGGGTGGCTGGACTCAGCCTTAGAGATAGGGTGAGAAGCTCAGATATCTGGGAGGGACTGGGAGTAGAGCCGCTGCTCCTCCACATCCAGAGGAGCCAGCTTGGGTCGGCTCAGGCATCTAGTGAAGGTGCCTCCTGGACGTCTCCCTGGGGAGGTGTTCTGGGCATGTCCATACGGGAGGAGACCTCAGGGTCGACCCAGGACACGCTGGAGGGATTATATCTCTCGACTGGCCTGGGAACGCCTCGGGATTCCCTTGGAGGAGCTGGCTGAGGTAGCTGGGATGAAGGAAGTCTGGGCTGCTTTGCTGAGGCTGTTGCCCCCCATGACCTGGACCCAGATAAAGATGAAGATGACGAGTACGAGAACTGTCAAAACGTTGCGCTGCTCTTTGTGTGTCAGGTCAAGTGCTTCACTCTCCTAACACCAGAGTATCTCCTTGCTCAGAATTTCAGGGGAGAGTCCTGTTATAGATCTGTTAAATACATATTTATATTTAAACATATCATTTCTGATCTCTTATTAGAACATAATTAATTCCAAGTGAGTCTGAAATCAGTCAGGGAAACATTTCTAAATCACCCTTCTTGTCTCGTCATCTGAACCCGCTTTATTCTCTCTAGGGTCACAGGGGTCACTGGGGGCCTAATCCAGCTACAATGGGTGAAGGCGGGGTATACCCTGTATGAGCCTCCAGTTCATCACACATATATAGACAAACAATCCCACCTATGGACAGTTTAAATTAACCAGTTAACCCATCAGTGCCTGTGTTTGGATGGTAGGAGGAAACCGACTTCTAAACCACCCTTGTTTTCTTTAATTTGTCATTCATTTTAATGCCTGGTACAACTAAAGGTACATTTGTTTGGACAAATATAATCATAACTACAACAATAACTCATTGTAGTTTAATTACAGAGCTAATATTTATCCATTTTCCATATTTTCTTGTTAATAACCAAAATCATTTCAGTTCCTACATCAATATCTATGTCATTACACTGACAAAAACAGTGCTTTTATTCATTCCATGTTTTCTTCTCGGTCTGTTTTAGTCACATGACACACACACAGGAGTTAGTACTTGATTGCATAAGCATTGTTTTTGATGACTTTTGATGGTCTAATAATTTTTTTTGCAACTATAATAGTGATATAATTTGGTGCACCACAGTAAAACATGGCAAATGTATTTGTATATTACATTTCATGTACAGGACAATTCAAGGTGCTTTACACAAAACATATAAGAAGATTAAAATGATAAAGATGTATTAAAAGACACATTAAAATAGAGAGATAAAAACATTTAAAAGCAAATGAGAACCTAAGTAAAAGCTCCAGTGTACAATAATGTTTTCAGGCCTGATTTAAATGAACTGACATTTTGAATGAGGCTTAATTAATTCTTCTGAATAACGTTGATTTTTTTTAGGTGGCACTAGGACGTCTGATGCTGCAGGACCCAGTTATCCCCAAAGGCCATCACCTGGCAAATTATCACTACTCAGGTGAGTGTTGATGCAGCAGCAGCAGCAGCAGCAGCTTTACCTGATATGAATAACAAAATCATCTCACTTTCTTATCAAATGTTTCTTTTTTTACTGGGTTTCCTTTGTAATCAGATTAAAATATGGTCTCTGGTTTCCTCACAGGCTCTGACAGCTGGACTGCAGAAGAGAAGCGCTACTTCAACAAAGGCATCGCTGCCTACAGGAAGGACTTCTTTATGGTGCAGAAACTGGTACGTTTATTATTTGTACCATATAATATGAACCATTACTCATTTACGTCCTCATATCAGATACATGTCGTCATTTTAACGCTTTAGTAAACTATGGTAGAGCATAATAAGACAAACCACCAGAACCAGAACATGCATTTATCTAACCACTGCCTTCTAGATCTAGATGTGAGAGAAAATCTGTTGGATCACAAACAGGAAGAGGCTGCACTTCTTGCAGGGCAAATGGGTTAAAATTTCTAAAAGCAGCAAAAGAGAAAACAAAAAGACAGAAAGCCACATCCTTTTGTGACAGGAAGTTAATGGATTGATGGAAATTAGGTTGAAAATGCAGTTGAAAATAACAGAAGCAGCAACATGTAGGAAGTCATTGAGTATTTGTGGAGGTGAAACACAGCAGGCATGAACACAGATGTTTCATGCAGTGGTCAATTTTGAGATTTTGGTGCCTACCAGGTTATTAAATCTCAGCTTAAGTAGCATCTAAATACACTAAACTTTTCATTTATACACTTAACAGTATTCCTAAGACAGCGATTTGCAAATATATCATTCCTGGCCTGATTAATGTGACATTGAGAAAGACTTAGGGAGAGTTTATGTGATTTTATGGCTCCTAACAACTGGCTTTTTATTTATTTATTTGTTTTTATTGTACTTGATTGTTTTATTTTGTTTTGTGTTGTATTTTGGATTGCTGAGTTGCTGCCTGCAAAACAAATTTATTGCATGGTATAAATAAAGAACCCTTTGAACCTTTGAACATTTTATTTTCAAAAAACTATGGCGAAAATAGATTTTTTTTTTAAGGCTGTGGGCAGTATATTTTTTATTTCCTAGGTAACAGACAAAATAATTTGAGAGAATGTCTAGCCCCGCCCCTATTTTGTGCCAGTCTATGACAACCCATTCTTGAATTAGAACCAATAATGTGATTTTGACCTTTCTGCTAAATGTGACCTTTGACCTTTTGCAATATTGATAATTTCGTTATATGTATATATGCGTAAGTACGTGTAATATTATAAGATATCCAGTATTGATTAAGGTATAGTGTGATATGTCTATGTTTGACACACAAGTTAATTTTGCAACATGTCACCTTTGACCTCCAGAGATCTCAAAAACTATTGATCATAGGTGATAACATTAACACCAGACAGATCATAATAAACACTAGTGCATGTGTAGATGGTTTCCATTCTGTCTAACTCCTGTCTTTATGTGTGTTTTAAAGGTTCAGACTAAGACGGTGGCTCAGTGCGTCGAGTTCTACTACACCTACAAGAAACAGGTCAAAGTCGGTCGCAATGGGATTTTGACCTTCGGACCTCCGGATTCACCGGCGGAGAAACACACCGAGGTCGTAGTGGATGTAAAGGTAGAGGGCAAATTTATTTCATCCCATTTTCTTATAATCAGCAACATTTCAAATGTCTATAGCAGCAAAAGTGTTGGTTCAATTCATACCAACTAGGGTTTATAGATTAGAAGTGATCCAGAATAGATGGGATTAGATTTTGGGAAAAGTAGGTCAAAGTTCAAATATTGTATGAATTTTTTACAGCTTTTTTTTTTCCTCCCATTTACTTATAATTTTATACATCTTTAAAAACATCAATTTTGTTTCAGTTTACTGAGAGGGAGAAAGAGGAAGAGAGGCAATTGATATTCTGACATCATCACGTGTATAGATATGAAGAGCTCGGTTCCAAAATGCGATAAAAGCCAAGTTCAAAAATTTGGAGTTCCCGCCAAAAAACTCGGTTCATTTACGAACTATATTGAATGTGGTCAAAAACATGCTATCTACCTTAGATTGTCTGAACTTTATGTGTGCTTGTGTGACAATCACCAGCACATATATGTTGGTTTATGTTCATGTAAACAATGGATTAGTAAATATTATACTAGAAAGAACCTGTAAAGTGAATGGATCATAATGTGCAGACAGTGTTTGGAAGTAGATCTGACACTAATATTCCTTTGGACTAAAACCTATTCTCTTGTTTATTCTAAGAATTTCATATTTTGACCCAATATCCTGGAAACTTGATCCAACCAACATTTAAGACTCGAGTTTTCTTTATCAGTAACACACATGTGGTAAAATTTTATTAGTGTTTTTCCGGAAGCATTTTAGTTGTAGACCAGTTTTATCATATAAATGTGATACAGCTCATAGTCAAAGGTAAACATATAAAACCTTTTTGGATTCATTCCAACCCTCAGGAATCCAAAATAAAACTTTAGGGATAGTTCAGTATTTTTCACATGACATCACCATCTTTACTCTGGTCCACCCACACTGACTTACCCCCAACACTGTCCTGTGAGCCCAGTTCTGGTCCAGTTTTGGTCAAAGCGAAAGTAGTCCCAGCAGGTTTCTTCTCAAAACAGTATGTGTTTTCGAATGAGTGATTTATTTACATAAAAAACCGTCACGGAACAAAAACTCACACCTCATAATTGCTTGGAGCTACTTTCTCTCAATAGCGATCAATGGTCAGCGTCACTGCTAACAGCTGTGCACCTTAGCAAACTACTGTCATCAGTGGTTCGTCCGTGTTTACGGCTGCTATGTGCAGGTGCACAGCTGTTAGCAGTGATACGTGCATTGATCGCTATTGAGAGAAAGTAGCTCCAAGCAATTACGAGGTGTGAGTTTTTGTTCTGTAATAGTTTTGTTATGTAAATAAATCACTCAGTTAAACACATACTGTTTTGAGGAGAAACACATTTCACTTTGTTGATCCCCACTTTGACCAAAACCGGACCAGAACTGGGCTCACAGGACACTGTCGGGTAAGTCACTGTGGGTGCACCAGAGTAAAGACGCTGATGTCATACAGATTCATGTGAAAAATACTGAACCGTCCCTTTAAGCTCCTGGAAAATAAAGAGGAAACCCTGGACCTTTGTTGAATGTTTCAGTTTGAATATATTTTGTTCTAATTGTTTTGTGTCATTACCCAGAGTTCACAGCAGCCAAATGTGACTCGAGAAGAGAATGAAGGTGACAAGAAGGAGGTTACTCGTGACCAGAGTCAGGAAAGCAGCCATCAGGCAAGGGTTGCTCAGTCACTACAAGCACATGACTATGTATGTATTTCACTATTACCTTACATTTATTCTGGTCCCTGCAGGACAGCTCACACTGCACCTTAAACACACATCGAACACATTTGGTGGGTGTTTGGCTTTAATTCTAATACTTTTATGAATGCGTGTTGACACAATTAGAAAGGTACAGATTTTTACATAGCAAACTGACACATGCTTCTATTTATTTTGGCAATTTAGGCAGTAAGAGTGCTGGTGCTTAAAGAGCCAGACAATGTGATCAGAGAGGCCCTGCAGCATTCAGCTGCTTCCAGGACACGACACGAGCCTGCAGCAAAGAAGACCAGAGCGCCGACGAAACCTCCACAAGATCCTGATGCAGTATTTCCATGCAAAAAATGTGGCAGGTATGATGAAATCATTGCAAATACAAGGCGGTACAGGACACATGGATCAAATAAGACACATATTTACAACATCTTTTTGTAGTCTGACTGGAAAAACTGGAACTAATTTTCAGGATTACTTCCATAGGAGTCACTTGATTAAAAACAATCATGGATTTTCTTTAATATAAATCTAATAAGCTCTGACATTTAACATCCTAGTGCTTTAAATTTCACATTTACTCATTGGTTATTCATTTGCATTTATACCAAACATCCAAGAAAGACTAATTTATGTTACTTATCTAATTTTATGGCCTTTATTATGGTGAAATAAAGCCCATAAAAAAGTGTCCCAAAACACATTTTCTCTCCTAGTTTTCATTCACATTCACTCCAAAAGTCTAACAAAGTCTTAACAGTTTTGACTGTTCCACAAAGGGCTGGTGTGGCTGCAGGTTTTTTGTTCCAACCAACCAAGAGTTCACAGTTTGACCAATCAACTCTGAAGACTGAGATCAGTCCAGTCTGGTGTGCTGCTGCTTGGTTGGAACAAAAACCTGCAGCCCTTTGTGGAACAGTTTGCCCATGCCTGCCTTAAAAGGTATTAAATGTCATATAGTTGGTCTTAAGTTGTGTTGTCATAAACCTTTTGGGTGAATGTATGTAAGAAATTACCCAAAACAGTAGGAATTAAGGTGATGGAGTAAATAAATTAATCTTCCTAAATTAATCGATTAATTTGACTATTGCACATACAATAGAAAGAGTTTTGGGTGTGTTGCATATTTGCGACAGTAGGCATTAAGGGCTAAATGGCAACAGAGTGCAGAGTAGAGCTGGATGCATTGTGTATTTGTATTCTTTTTAAAATCCTTCAAATAAGCCTCTTCATACAACCCATGCCTCAGTTGCATCCAATTAACTTGGTTAAACTGTGAGTCAGAGTCACACCTCATAACTGAAATATATAAAATGCAAATGATTGAAACATGCAGCCGTTGCTACTGTGTTGACTCATTAAACACTTATGCTTTTACACCAATGCATCTTACATCAAACTGTACCCATAGAAGGTGTTAATCTATTATTCTAGGAGTGTAGAAATAGTTGTTGCCTATTTACACCAACAGACACTAGCTCTCAGTCTTGTGCTAAATCTAACTTATGTTAAGATCAGAGGTGTCAAGTAATGAAGTACAAATACTTCATTACTTTACTGAATTTTGGTTATCTCTATTTTACTGGAGTGATCATTTTTCAGCTCACTTTTTACTACTATTCATTACGTTTTCATGCAATTATCTGTACTTTTTCTATTCATATATATATATATATATATATATATATATATATATATATATATATATATATATATATATATATATATATATATATATATATATATATATATATATATATATATATATATATATATATATATATATATATATATATATATATATATATATATATATATATATATATATATATATATATATATATATATATATAAGATAAACTGCATCATCCACATAAAGTGAATTTGGTTGGATGTGGTTGGATGAGAAGCATCTCATCTTATTAGTTTGTACACGATCTATCACACCTGACTTTTTGCACTAGTCATCACATCTTCCACTCCATGAATCCCATGTAAATGCTCAGTACTACAAATATATGATTGTATTTTAGAATATATTATTTTCAGGGATTTTTTTTTTTTTAAATATAAAATGTGTACACAGGATTAAAAAAAGAGGTATACTGGGGGATTCTGGGGGGTTGGGCTGAGAGTTAAAAGGCATGATGACTTTTGGAACAAACTGTTGAGTGTATTTGTCTTGGCTCTGATGCAGCTGTATGCTTCCCTGAGGTCAGGAGGTCAAACAGGTCAGCTCCAGGGTGGTCAATGTCCTTGATTTTTTTACTACATTTACCATGTTTTCCACAACAATATGAGTAAATATGTACCTTAAAGGGATAGTTCACTATTTTTACATGAACTTGTATGGCATCACCCTCTTTACTCTGGTGCACCCACAGTGACTTATCCCCAACAGTGTCCTGTGAGTTGAGTTCTGGTCCAGTGTTCTGTCAAAAATGGGCATCCACATCAAAATGAGCTACCAGCAGCCAAAAGTGACAATAAGTCACTGTGGGTGCACCAGAGTAAAGACAGTGATGTCATACAGATTCATGTGAAAAATAGTGAACTATCCCTTTAACCAGTGTGAGAGTTGAGCTGAAGGATCGTTTTCAGGGAAAGTTTTGAATTCTGCATCAGTCCATATGGAATGATGAATGATATTATGCCAGTTCACTTTAACCTGATGCGTAATTGTTCTTTTCCTACGTATTCAGGGTGTTTAACAAGGTGAAGAGCCGAAGCGCTCACATGAAGAGTCACGCTGAGCAGGAGAAGAAGGCTGCAGCGCTGAGGCAGAGAGAAGAGGAAGAGCAGGCAGCAGCCCAAGCTCGAGCCAGGAAGGCAGCGGCGGTGGCGGCGGCTCATCAAAGCGGAAACGGTGACACGGACCAGGCTGAGATGAGCGGCCAGGACGAATCGTCTGAGGGTGATGACGACGACGATGAGGACTGGCAATGAAGCACAATAAAAAATAAATGAGGACAAATCAATGAGGAGATGGACCGATGATCAGATGAAAGACCGAGGGATGAGGAAAGAACGGAGCAAAAAAGCATAAGGAAACAACGTTGTCATTTTCTTTCCTTCACGTTCATTTCCTGGCTGCTCTGTTCGACCCCTTCAGTCTAGCTTTATAAAAGTCAGCCAGGAAAACACTCCACTTTTACACACCTTTTAAATATTCAGAGGAAGTTTATTTTTTTGTAAAGGCACTTATATTGTATGCTTCTGCTTTTGCCAATATCACTTTTTATATGCTTTATTTAATTGAATATATGTCAAAATATTCTACATTTCCACCCTTTGGACTTGTAATGGTTATTTGATATTTTAGGTAATCAGGACATGTTTTTAGCAAAAAGATCAAATCTTTTACTTTATAGTAGCAGCCCTTCTTGATAAAGATACAAAAAAGAGATTGTATTTAAAACCTTAGAATATACTGTGCGAAATGTTTCAGATTTTCAGGTTGGTTGTGAACTTATTTTTACAACAAAGGGACCTTTTAAATGAAATTGTACAAAAAAGTATATATGAAATTGCCATATATTTATGATACAGCATTTTTGCAATGATTATGGTAATATAAAAACTAATCATATTAACTGCAATATTAATTGTGAATTGAAAAGTTTATTAAAATCTCTACTGTTCTGAATGCGTTTTGAAAATCATGGCCTTTTTTTCTTTTCTTTTCCATGGAAAGGTTGTGAATGCAATATTGATCCAGCAGGTGGAGCCAGTGTGTTTGTATGGAACAGGACATTGCTTTCCTGCAAACATCTGTGCAGAAAATAAGATAGAATATTCCTTTATTAGTCCCACTAGGGGAAATTCCAGATAATGCATTTTTATTGTGTTACAACATTGCTATTAGGTTAATTTATTCATATTGTTCAAGTTGCTTTAGAGTAGATAAGATTAGAGTCAACTGTATTGTCATTGCCCATGTACAAATAAACAACAAAATGCAGTTAGGATTCAACCAAAATTATGTAGCAGTATGTGAATGCACAGGATGCACACACACACACACACACACACATATATATATACACACACACACACACATATATATATATATACACACAGACATACAGGGATTTTTACCGATAAGACATCTGATCAAGTACCCCCCCTGTACTCCTTCAAAAACCAATGTAACCATGGTCTGAATTATATGACATTCGTTGTTCACTTGGTTTGTTTGTTTAGGCTACAGCCTCAACCCAAATAATAATGGTCAGATTTTGAATGTTTGAGTAGACTATGGTTCAGAATCTGACAGAGACGACTTTTGAGAGGTGTAGGTGTAATTAAAAGGAGAAAACACCAGAGGGAGCTGCCTTTATGGAGGACTACGCTGTCATCAGTGCCCTTCTGTTTGTTGATGTTAGACACAGATTTATTCTTGTAATGCGCATCACTTTTATAACTGTTGTGAAAATTGAACAATGGACGAGATCAGGGCCAGGGGAGTGTGTGTGTGTGTGTGTGTGTGTGGGGGGGGGGGGGGGGGGGGGGGGTCAGCATGGAGACAGCTGTGGGGGGAAAGCTATCCCTGGACCTACTTTACATGTTTTGAGATTAAAAAATAAAAATACTTTCAAATAGACTAATTATTATAATCAGAGACAAATAGATGGACCAAGAAGCTTCACCATAATAAAATTAGCACCCAATACTGTTCATAAGGCTGATTCATTTTGTCAAAACAGGCTCTGTCATAATCGTCATCATCATCATCATCATCATCATCATCGTGATCGTCATCATCAGTCTCCTGTAAAGACATCATCTTCATACCCTCATCTTTATACTGAGGGGTGTGGTGGAATTTGGCATTGACCAGTGGGAGCATAATATGTCCATTAAAGAGTGAGCTCAGTGTAGAGCAGAGTAGAATTGCCTTGAGATCACAGAGGACAAAATGTCACTGTCTCTGCTTCCCACTCATCATTGGATGAGCTTCACACTGACACTGCACTCATTTAACATTCTGTCGCTGCTGCGGAAAATCTGAATATGGTTTACCTGGCTCTTAATGCACAAGGACCCAGTGTGATATTTGTGGAAATTCCAAAATGACCTTTTCTTTCCGTTTAACTTTTCTTAAAGGATTTATCACCATTTATTGTAATATTATGTTCTGTATTTATTTTTTATTTTATTTAACCTTTATATAACCAGGAGAAACTCACTGAGATTAAAACTATTTTTTCCAATAGTATCCTGGTCAAGTTGTATTTTCTGGTGAAAATATGGTATTTTCCTACATTTAGTTAAATAATCATGTAAATGTTCATAAAAGCGAACAATAAAGTTGAGGTTTATTACGTCACCCCACAAATGGGGAGGTGTGGGTATTGTTTTTAGTTATTTTTTTTGTTTGATTACCGTTTGTCAGCAACTTTAAATGGAAAACTGAATTTGTCATGTTACCTTTTACCTCCTAATCATGTATTTGTGAATTAATTTGGACTTTCAATTCCCACAGAGAAAGGGTGAAGTTGTTTTTTGATCCTAGATCCTTTCACAAAAAGCCAAAATGGTCCCATTATAACAACAATAAACTGCATGAACTTAGTTTTTTTCTTCGGTTTTTGAAAAAAATTTAAATGAATTAGCTTCCACCATCATGGTTTCTACTCTTCCTGAGGTCCCTTATAAAATACACACAAATTAAAAACAAGTTTATAATTCAGTGTTACCATCAGCAAACTGAACATCACTTTGAAATGTATTGTCAATGTCAAATTTCAAAATGATCCAGAATCCAGGATCTCTTCTGGATCACCACCAAAATGTGAATGTAAATTTGTTCCAACACATGCTGTAATTTCTTATCAAAATCCATCCATAAGCCCCCCCCCCCATATTACCACCAACATCTATCTCCCCATTACCAATTTACCCTGTAAATTTCATCAAGATCTATCCATAACTTTTTTAGCTATCTTGCTAACTAACGGACAGACAGACAAACTCTGGCAGAAACATAACCTCCCTGGCGGACCTCTCTTCATTTTTATTTTGATTGTTTTTAAACACTGTACTGAATATTAATTTAACTGTGACATGCATCTGTATGTGTGTCCCATGTGATTGGTCAGTAGTTTATTTATTTCGAATATTGATATTTAAACCCAATACAACAAGAAATATCTGTATTAAAAAAAAGGAAAACTTTTAATGTAAAAAAAAATTCTTTATATATTGACAATGAACTATTGAATTTAATTGTTAGATAGTGTCCAATCGTTTACAGTAAAACATAACCCAGAAATTAAATAATTAAATTTTTATAATTTTATAATTCATAATTTTTATAATAATTTAATAATGAAATTAAATAATTGAATTTCTGTGGCCTTTGATTCCTCTTATACATGTCAGTACCATTAAAACACACTGGCTAATCTGTTTTTTTAATCAAATACCACAGACAGGTGGCTGTCACTTTGCATGTCAGTACAATCACTCATTGTTAACGTACTATCGACATCATGGATTTGTTGTTTGCGGTGATGTGAAGCCAGTGCTGCTCTGCTCCTCAATGGGTCTCTTGTTGCCCCTCATCTTATACTGAGGCTACGAGGGTTCACATTCTGCATCAGATCCCGGTAATAAGACCCCATTAGAAACCAGCTACATATACCCAGTAAAGGAGGTTAGGGATAGGGGAGAAGATGAAGACATTAGGAGACAGATTGGTGTGGAGCGATGGAGACAAGGGTAAAATGTTGGATCAATGACACTAAATGTCTGGAAGACAAATGAGAAGATCGATGGTTCCTCTCATGCAGGGCTGAGGTTAAATCTGATGCAAAGCAGAAACGTACATTAAGATTATTTATGTTCAGCCACTCAGCTATAAAAGTTTTTTCATTTTCTGGGTGCGACCTGTGATTCTGCAGGTCAATGTCACAGTGGCAGTAAGTACACTGACCAAACACACTCCACAGCAATGAAAAGTAAGAAGAAAACATCTCAAATTTACCAGACACATATACCACTACATTCATAAATGATGTTCTGACACATTTTAAGGCAATACAGACATGCACTATTTATTGTCCTCTACTGAAGTCCCAATCTGCAAAAAAAGTCTCCCAAACTTACAAAAATCATCATATTTGTATATATGACTATACTTTATGCTGCTGTAACCCCCCCAAACAGCCCTTTAACTTGTCTTGTCTCATGTTGTGTCTAGTTTAATCCTAGGCTTTTATTACAAAAGCCTCCTGTGGACTAGTGTTGCAAATTAGCATTTGTGCTAAAACACTTAATCAATGCATCTGGTTTGTCCAATGTAATTGTCATGTCCACATCAAATAAACATTTGAGAATTGTGTCTTGTCCTATCTTATCTTATCATGTCATGTCTTATCTTTCCCTTGAGTGTGAAGAACATGTTAACACTAAGGTTAAATAAAAACTACTTTAAAAAAATATTGTCATTTTGCCAAAACAAACCTCAAATTTCTTCTTACTAATGGACACATAAAACTAACTAAAATTGAGCTGAAGTAAAAAACAAAAAAACAAGCTGAGTACCACAATAATAAGTAGTACAATACAATAATAACTCTAGTCATAGAATGAAAGTGTTTTTCTTTGTCTTCCACTGAAGGCGTTCTGATACATATACATATAATAACTCCAGTGTTGCTTATATCCAGCTGTCCTTGATGCCAGAGTAAAATTACTTGATGTAATGACTATTGCAGTCATATAACCCACTCACCACTCAGCTCAGTTTCAATGTGCTGTCAATGGCCTTGGGGGATGTAATCTGTCAGCCTGACCTGCTGCCCCGTGACACCCCTCACTTTGATTGGTTATCAGTTTGTCACCTTTATCCACAGCTCTGAAACCTTTTACAGCCCAATCCCAAGCGGTGAACACAGAGCAGCGCTAGCACTCTGCTGTAGATCTGCAGTTACTCTGTCTTTACTCACATGCTCACTTA
Source organism: Siphamia tubifer (assembly GCA_020466265.1). Classification (NCBI taxonomy): domain Eukaryota; kingdom Metazoa; phylum Chordata; class Actinopteri; order Kurtiformes; family Apogonidae; genus Siphamia; species Siphamia tubifer. The sequence continues at coordinate 37,119,382 of CM035805.1, forward strand.
ATGGAATTAAAGCCATCTGTCAGCATTTTAGCTGAAGTCAGCAGAGTTACTCTCTCACGTTTATGTAAATAGACCTTCTTCACTGCCCATTCATCCACAGTGTGATGAGGCTGCCTTAGAAGAACGAGGAGCTGCTGACTGACACCGCCATGTTATTCTGAGATCTGCTCCTGAGCTTGTTTTAATAAAACATATTTCTTACAGACAGACACACTCTTATCTTGTTTTCAATATGGATATTAATCTCTGCTGTCAGCTGCAACAAGAGGAAACCATACCATTTTGTAGTGTAGTATCTAGACAAGCTGAGACACTATAAAATATGAATGAGGCCATATGGAAGCACCAAATATATATATATATGTCTGTATATACACAGGCGTCTGAGGTTTGTCATCATTTCGGCCTTGCATCTACACTGCAACAGCCTTTTGGGTGCCGCAAAACTATATCTTTTGAGAATGGGTTCCAACGTCTATTATCCCACATCACATAATTAGGATAAATAGCAGCTGCACACAACATTCATTCATAAAACAAGACAGTGATCATCATGGTGGACACCAGAGTAGTGGTAGAAGCAGAGCTGCAGTCAGTGCTAAGTTTACTTACGTTATTGAAGCAAGATCTTCTGATTTTAAATCAACAAGACGAGCAGCACAGATGTCTACACACGTCTTGTTGTTGTTGTTTATTTCCAGGGTGTGTTTGGTGCCAGCATAAGCCAGTATGTGTATGCACTTTACTTCTTCTGTTGTTCTGGTATTCTTGTATTACATTGTTTTTAGTATGTGGTTTGTTGCCATGTTTTTGTGATACGTTACTGACCCGCTCCCAGTGTGGACGCCATAGATTTTCTATCCAGTAGAAAATGAAACCTCCTTGCATTGCTGTGTGGACGAGGCCTGAGGATCAGATGTTACCTTATCACCAAATTCTTTTCACAGTGAGGCACAGCAGAGGTGGCTGAAGATGTGGCTCTAAATTTTATATAATTTCAGTGGAAATTGCACCAAAGACAGCGATTTAAGGCGGCTTTTTTTGTGTCCTGATTTCAACAGAAATGTCTGCACTGCTTTAGTAATGGATTTAATGGGGAAGTTGGATGGAAGTCCTGTCAATTTGTAAATTGCAGTTTAACTCACTGGGCTTAGGGAGTCAGACTAAAGGGAAGATGACACATGTGGCTAAGATTGTAGGAAATATGGTGTACAAGTTGCCAAAAACATCTTGGCAGCTTCAACAGAATGGGTTTAATGTTTCCAAGGAATATTTGCCACTGTAAGAATGGATATTTTCTGCAAAACCACACACCTCCACTGATCACCACCAAAATGTAATCATGTGTCCGTCCATAACTTTATAAGTTATGTTGCACACAGACAGACAGACAAACATAACTTTGCCATTCCTTGGCAGAGTAAAAAACTAAGTTTTTGTTTGTTATTTATTCAGACAAACTCCTTAAAATCTGCAAGTGAAAAATATTAGAGGCAAATACTGATATACACTCTGGCTACTATATATCTTCAGAAAGTCTTAAATTCTTGGTGATGAAGAGTCAACATGATGCTGCTAATATTTCCCTAGAGGTTTTGGTTCATATTAACATGATGGTGTCACATGGTTGCTCCAAATGTGTTCCATTAGTCTGAAGTGTTGTGAATGTCATGTTGTCATGTTCAAGAAATCAGTTTTAGATGATGCAGTTTAGTGATGTGGAACATTATGGTAGAAATAGTCATCAGATGAAGGATGGACATGGTCAAATCAACAAAATTGCTGTCGTAGCCTATGAACTTTCATGGTTCAACTTTTCATCTTCTGCATATGTTGGTCGTAACCAGTAGTTATTTGAGTTTCTGTCTCTCAGATCAAATCTATTTGTCCATTCTCCTCTCACTTCTGACACCAACAAGGGATTTTGGACCAGAAAAACTGCCACTCAGTGGAAATGTCCTCTTCTTCTGTCCATTCTCTGTAACCCTAGAGATCAGTATGTGTGAAAATGACAGTAGATCAGCATTTCCTAAAACACTTCTCTTGCATCAACAACCATATGACTCTCAAAGTCACTTACTGTAAATCACTGCTTGCTTTAGACTTCACTAGGTTGTCTTGGAAATATCCAAATACCTAACTGAGCTACTGCCATGGATTTGGTGTAAAATATCTGTCAATGAGCAGTGTGACAGATGTAACTAATAAAGTGGGCAGTAGTGTAAATACTAATACACATACTTAAAAATAATAAAGATTTTCAGAACGCCTTAGCCTTGCTGGGGTTTGAGCAGAACTGCAGAAACACAAGTATTGCCCACGCGTTACTATCAGAAAAATATTCCCAGACGGCCGAACAGCACCCAGTCCCGAAAATGACATGAAAATGTTTAAATTAACAAAGTATTTAAAGATGATAGTATTTTACTGATCTGACCCATTCTGTATGTAGAACCTGAAATTAAATTATCATTATCATTTTTGTATTTCACAGTTCTCCCATGGGCCGCATGTTTGACACCCCTGAACTATAATGTAATAGTGCAGGAGGATCTGGGAAGGGGAGTTTAATCCAGCTTGGATTCTGAGATACGATTTAGGGGAAAGGTTTAAAACCACGAGCGTCTGTTCTCCTCCCCCCGATAAAATCAATTTATTTTTATTACAACAGACTCTGCCTTTGTTATGACTCTGCAAAAATACATAGCTTAAGAGGCCACCTTGCTAAAATTCGAAATCATCCGCCAGTAAAATGATTAAAGAGAGGTGATGCGTGTAGGCCTGCCAAATGCACTCACTCACTGTAAGTGCTCTCCATTCAGTCCTCATTTCCTGACGCCTGCCAATCTTCCCAGGAGAGAACAACAGCTTTTGGCCCTTCTTCACAGAGTCACCGCTTCGACAAAGACGGTCCGCATGCAAGGACATTATTTATGGTGTACGCTGTCATAACAGGATTGCTTCAGTGGAAATGGGAAACAGAAGTACGTTTGCATTTAACAGTAATGTTATAACTGGAAATATAACTGTTTTCTTCACCAGAGGGAGTCAGATAATGACAGAAATGAGAAGAATTGTTGACTTAAATTAAAAAAAAAAAACATTTTGAAAAGTACTGTGTAAACTGTAGTTACAGAAAGTATTTTCAGTTTTCTGTAATAAACCCCTGTAAGTGGAAATGTAGAGAATTTATCTGTTTTTAATTATATTTTTATTTAGAACGGCAAATGTCCATCATATATGATAACTAGAAAAGCATTTGGAGAGAAACACAAACAGATAAACAGATAAACACTCAATGATTTCATACACAAACTCTTTTTCATTGTAGTGTAGGTTATAAAGACGAAGCTGTGTGATCTCTTCATAGCATATCTTTAAAAATTATGAATTTGAACATTATCAATACAAGATGGAATTTATCAATCGCAAACTCAGAGCTCAAGAACAACCATTTCACACCAGTTTAAAATGTTTACTCAAAATGTAAACAAAACACAAAGCTGACGTGAGGTAATAGAACTTCTAGAGCTAGCAGCTCCAGACTGGGGCAGCAAGTTGTTACCATGACAACCCAACAGTGCAGCGGATGAGTTGTCTTATCCATTTGACAGACCTATTTAAAATGACATGACAGGTGGACAACGACAAAAAGAGTTTGTGCAGAACTGACACAGGCTGGTGGACATCGATAAGGTTATTTTTCCACCATATTTAACAGCAGAATTTACTGGAACATTTAATGTTTTCTCTTTGTGTGATGTTTTAAAATGAGCTTTTAACATAACATCACTCGACCTCATAGTGTGACTGAAGCGTGAGTGTGTGAGAGTGTTTTCTTTTTTCTGTGACCGACTTCAACTGGTTAATGAAGCTCAGTGATCAGTCAAGATTTATTATGAATTTCACCATCCCTAATAGAATTAGTGGATCAACAGGTATTAAACAGTTTCTATCACTAAATGGTTTTAGTTAATGGTGGATGTTTGGGTCTTTATGGGTTCAACTTAGTCAAAACAGAACATATTTTTATGTATATATGAAGAGTTCATTTGCAAAAACAGATAACTCCATTTTTCTTTTTTTTCCACAAAATGTCATTTTTTTACTCTACATTCCACAAATAATACTGATTTATTTGATATATTATTTATTTCATTTGGTAAGATCCACTAAATTGAATAAATAATATATCAAATCAATGAGTATTACCTAGAATGTAGAGTAAAAAATGCAATTTTCTGAAAAAAAAAAAAAAAAAAACCCCAAAAAATAGAGTTATCTGTTTTTGCAAATGAACTCTTCATATATATATATATATATATATATATATATATATATATATATATATATATATATATATATATATATATATATATATATATATATATATATATATATATATATATATATATATATATATATATATATATATATATATATATATATATATATATATATATATATATATATATATATATATAACTGTAAAAACATTTAAGCAGTAAGGGGTTAAAACAGTGTAACAAAAATGTCCACAGTATCATCACTCCCACCTATTTTTACTCATAGTCATTTGGTTGAAACATGATAATTCACCTAAAACGAGCGCTCCTTCCATTTCCCTGCAGCTTTACACAAACACTATCTTTATTCTTTCTGCATGAGGATGTTCCCTTGAAAACCCCTGAGCCATCAGTTTTGGGCTCAACCAATGTCCTGTTCCATCGTGCTGTGATCTATCAGCAGATCTGAAGGATCCGGGATCACTCATCCATCGTAAACTCATCAACATCCAGGCTCCTCCAGTGGGAGTGGAGGTGATGTAGTTGTTGCCATGCTCTGATTTATGTGTGTGTTTGATTGACTATTGTGTACGCCCTGCGTCCTCCTGCCTGTCTGTCTCACCTGACCCGCCCCACCTCCACCGTGATTAAGTATCCAGACATGACATAGGGTGGGCAGGCAGCAGCTAACATGTACACAGAAGGAAGGATAGAGATTTGTTCAAATCAAGACTTCTTCAGTGTCTTCAGTGTCTAGTGATCGATCCAGGCATCCAGCCAGAGCTCCATTAGTGAACAAGCTCAACTGAGATCTGCATGATGGGGCTTCTGCAGAGGATCACATATTGTTTCAGACTGGGGCTCCACACACTGTCAAAATGTGAAATTCTTAAAATGAACCAGAGAATAGGTTTTAGTCCGAAGGAATATTAGTGTCAGATCTACTTCCAAACACTGTCTGCACATTATGATCCATTCACTTTACAGGTTCTTTCTAGTGGAATATTTACTAATCCATTGTATACATGTACATAAATCAGTATATATGTAGAATAACACACTATTATATATATTAAAAACATGAACTAACCAGCACTAAAGTCATTTGTTTTATGATTCATCTTATTAAAGTATGTAGGATTCAGCACATTTAATGTCTGAAAAAAAAAATTGTTGTGCAGTGTAATTAGACCAGGGGTGTCAAACTGTGGTCCTCGAGGGCCGGTGTCCTGCATGTTTTAGATGTTTCCCTCTTCCATTTCACCTGGAGACCAGTGCATCATTATCAGTCTGATGAGGAGCTGATTATTAACTCTTTAAGTGTCAGCATTGATTCTGAATGAATGATTTAGTTTAAATATTCAGAAAAATTCAACTATTTTCCTTTTAGTTTTGTGCATGGAAAGGGTGCCAAAAAGATAGATTTTTATTTTATTTTATTTAAACATTTTTTAAAGGCAAAATTAAAATTGCTGGGACCAAATTTCAATACTAGTTTTCTTCTTTTGTAATTTTTTTGTCAAAATTTTCCACATTATTTGTGATTTTGTAAATATTTATTCGTTTTTGTTGCTCATTTTGTTTATTTTTCTACATTTAGGTTTTTTTTATGTTAGTATTGTTCTTTGATTTTTTACCATTTGTGTCTTTACTTTGCTCATGTTACCAATTATTTTGTTAGTTCTCAGGAGTTAAAGGGTTAAACTGAATCACATGGAAGAGGGAAATATTTAAAACATGCAAAACACCGGCCCTCGAGGACTGGAGTTTGACACCTGTGAATTAGACCATCAAAAGTAATCAGAAACAATAATGATGCATCAAATACTAATTCCTGTGTGTATTATGTGACCAAAACACACCGAAAAGAAAACATGGAATGAATAAAAGCGCTTTTGATCAGTCCAATGACACCAATATCATTGTACTGAGAAAAAAACAGTTCTTTTATTCGTCCCATGTTTTGTTTTCTGTGTGTTTTAGTCAGAATGATACACACAGGAGTTAATTCTTGATTAGATAACTATTTTTATTTCAGACTTTTGATGGTCTAATGATTGTTTCTATGACTGTAACTTGAGTGACAGTAGCTAAATATTATCTAATCAACAACTTGATGTGTTTAGTCTTGGTTTAACGTCTTTTCTGTCTGTTTTAGTCACATGGTGCACACACCAGTTAGTGTTAATATTTTTTTCTGTGACGTAAAACCTTTGAAATGACTCACATGCTTTTCTGAGCTGACGCATGCAGAGTTCCTGGCTGCTGTTACACTTCATATTCTTAAAAGAGATTGTCAGTGTCACTGGCAGTTTTATGTACAGCATATATCTTTGTTGGGACTGGAGGTGCCACAATGTATAAAATATGATATACTTCTTTCACATCTCAACAGGATTCTGACTCAGGCATACACACCAGGGTTTTCAGACCTCACTTTCAGAAAGTAAACATTGGCATTTCCCAACATCACTCATGGGCAGTGCAAACTTACTTGGAAGTTTGTAACTTTACAGTACAACTTCTGCTCCTGGTCTTATGTTCTGGTTTTCTAGAATATCTTACTAAAATTTATACTACATATAATCTGTGATATATACTTATTGTACAAATGTCACTTTAAGTTTTATTGTTTTTGTAGAAACTCAAAATGAGCACACAAACAACTGAACTAAATGGATTCTAAAATCATTATTAGTGTGACCCTTGACCCCCATGAAAAAAGTAACAGGAATATTTAGAAACATCTCATATGTATAGAGTGAAACCTGGTATAAAACATCAGAAAATGAATGCAATAAATCAAAATTAAACTTTACTTTATTGAAGGTACTTTTCCCTGAAAACAACCAACATTGTTAAAACATGAATAGAAAAATAAAATAAAATAAATTAAATAAAAAATAAGAACAAAATGCAGACAACTTAGAAAAAGGAAAGAAAAAAAGGGAAGAAAAAAGAAAGGGAAGAAGAAAAAAGGGAAAAGAAGAAGAAGGAAGGGAGGAAAAAAGAAAACAATAAACAACAAAAAAACTCTATTTGTTACCTACTTTCCTATCTGCTCATTTGTTTTTAGTTTTTTTTGTTTTTTGTATATATATCTATGTTTAGTACTTCAGTTATTGATTATTGGTATTGTTATTATTTTTATTATTATCATCTTTTTTTTTTGTACTATGCACTATATTGCTATAAGATGAATTTAGGTTATTGGGGAAGTGAAGAAGGGGTAGAATTAAATAAGCTTGTGCTTCATCCTACTCCTTTTCGGACATGTCATTGTTATTATTATTATTGTTGTATTGGTTATTGTTGCACTTTGCACATGTTCGAAATAAATCATTCAAATCAAATCAATAATCACTTCTTCGTCCTGTGCTTTAACACACATTTTCTCTACCATTAACACAAAGCATCCATACAAACTATTTATTTATATACACACCTCACACAATCTGATTTGTATAATCAACTATGAAGTATATTTATATTCACTTTAAATTTACTACGAATACAGTGTTTAATAGATGTGATAATATCTCCTAATCAGGATAGTCTGTTAATTTATTACAATAATAACTTATCTTATTTAACATCTACATGATCAGTGAATTAAATAGAAGAAAATACTTTCACTGAAAACTGTCAAAATACAGAGCATAGTATTACATAAATTAAGGTAAGGTTAAAGGTTAAAGTAAGGTTAAATAAAAATAAATAATAATTTGGGAACTGACATAAAAGTCACATTGGGCCTTTATGGGTTAAGAGTTTTACACAGCCACATAAACTCAGAGTGTTTTACTTTTATTAACAGGGAGGATTCGACCACAGTGATTCACTATCTGACTCCCATAAAATCCCATTGTGATCCAGAATTTAAAAAAGCGATAATAATAATAGACCATCTGTTACCCTGTACAACACACAAAGTGACCAAACAAATAGTGTTTCTATACTGTAATAAGTATTTTGAGCCAAGTAGATAAATACTCCCTTTGTCTTCACCTACACCAAGGACATTACATGATCCTTTTTGTCTGTCTCTTTGAAACTTCCACCATGAAACCTGATGGAAGCGTAGGGCACAGACCAAGGACACACTCTTAAAATGAGCCAACAGTAACACAGACAGCATTCCTTCACATTCATTCATTTAAGCTTCATTAAGGAGACAAAAACTAAGTCCATATAAGGTATAAACACACACAATAATAATCATAAAAAGGAAAACATGCATAAAAGAAATGGCATAAATCCATATGTTATTTACACATAAAGTCATGATTATCAATGAGAACCAATTTTAAATGTAAACCTTTCAGAACAGACCAGGGTTTTTAGGAAAGGAAAAGTTTATATTTGTATTATACCATCCATACACAGGACAGTTCACAGTGCTTTACAAAAATGGAAAAGAGACAGGTTAAAAATACATAATTATAATTATAAGACATAATCAATAAGACATAAATATCAAACAGTTAAAATAAAGTAATCAATTAAAATAAAGTAAAAGAGAAGAGTGCAGATAGAACACTTTCAGTTGTACCATCACCCCTTGTCTCCAGTTTAGGACCCAGGGAAAAGCTTATATATATATATATATATATATATATATATATATATATATATATATATATATATATATATATATATATATATATATATATATATATATATATATATATATATATATATATATATATATATATATATATATATATATATATATATATATATATATATATATATATAAATAAAAGCAAGAAAGACACATGTAAGGTGAAAAAATATGACTTTTAGAAGAACAAACATACTGCTGCAGACACATGATCCCTTTGAACATCATTACTTACATTAGTACCATTTCTTCATGGTACCTAACAAAGCAGGTACACTCACAGTCCATGCAGGGGTGGACCTTACAGACCCTGTAGACCACATTGGACATGAGGTTGTTGCTTCAGTGTTCTCACTGTAAATGCTGCTGTCATTGTCTTGGAATGTGTTTAGAAATAACCAAAAATAGTCACTTGGGTGATAAAGGGTTATGGGTTTTTCTTTTCCTTTTTATGTAATTGGATAATTTTAGATCCAGATTCAGAGGGCTTTATTTATGCCCTAGGGGCAGTTCAGTTCACAGACATGGATCACAGCAAGACAAGACCGTGAGTACACATTCCATAATCCATCTGACATTGGGTCTGTTTACATGAGGGTTTTTATTCCTGTTTAATTCAGATTAAAGGTTAATTCTACTTCAAGATGACCATGTAAACACCTTATTCCAGTTGAAAAGGATCACCTGCAAACATTCATATACCAGCGTGAGTAACACGAGAGGCAGGAGGGTAAAGTGTTTTGCCCAAGGACACAACACAGTGGGATTTTAACCACCGACCTTTAAGTTACTGGACAACCCATTCTACCAACTGAGCCATGGCCCCAAAAATAAATACATAAAGTACACTAAAAACTAAAAGTAACATCTGTAAAATACTCTAAATATTCTGTTATTCTTAAAAAAAAGGAATTTGTCTTCCTACTGGGAACAAGATAGCGCCTCCTAGAGGGCATCAACACAGACCTGCTATACTCTACATGGTCAGAATGTACAATTTTTGTTTTAATAAAGACGTTATGGTGTTAAGGTCATGAATGAATGAGCACAAAGCAAATGTTTAAGCTGTTTCAAATGTCACAGGGAGCAAAGTTTTGTTCTGTTCAGCCTTTGTTTCTTCTCCTCCAGATGGACTGTAGATTAATGGAGTATGACCACACACAATCATGCTTTTTTTTTTTTTTTTACCTTTCTAAAATGCAGGCACCAGCTGGACTACAGTAATAAAAACTCAAAGGTTTATGATGTGTCAAAAGCATTAAAATCTGACCCAAAACATCTAAAATCTCTTTTCATAACCTCTGTGTTGGTAGTCTCCCACCTCAGTCGTATTAAACATCATGAGTCACCATTTATGGTTTGTTTACAGACTATTGACCTTAGTAGATGCTCTTCCAGTCTACATACCATGTTCTTCTTTAACTCATAAAAGAGCCACTGCTGTGTGTCGTAATGGTGTGAAACTTTACGCTGCGATCCACCATAGTACTGGAAAGACACCCTCCAAATTTTGGATCATTGGGGTGGAGTTGTGCAGGTGTTAAACCAGGGGTGTCCAAATCCAGTCCTCGAGGGACAGTGTCCTACATGGTTTAGATATTTCCCTCTTCCACATGATCCAGTTTAACCCTTTAACTCCTGAAATTTTAGCAGTTCCACAGTAAAAAGAATGAAAAAATAAGCAACAACATGAACGAAAATGGCCGAAGTCATCAATAAAATGAACAAAAATGAATATTAAAGTGACAAAATAATTAGTAACATGAACATTTTGTTGCTCATTGTTTATTTTTTCTACATTTTACTTTTTATTTTCTTTTAAATTTTGCTCCATTTGTGTCTTACTTTCTTCATGTTACCAATTATTCCGTCAGTTTATCATTAATTTTTGTTCGTTTTATTGATGACTTTAGCTGTTTTGGTTCATTTTGTTGCTTATTTTAATTCTTTTTACTGTGGAAGTGCTAAAGTTTCAGGAGTTAAAGGGTTAAACTGAATCATGTGGAAGAGGGAAATATCTAAAACATGTCGGACACTGTCCCTCGAGGACTGGGTTTGGACACCCCTGTGTGAGACGTTCCACAGACAAACTACACTACATTTATAGATACATATATGCTGGTTTATGTTCATGTAAACAATGAATGAGTAAATATTCCACTAGAAAGAACCTGTAAAGTGAATGGATCATAATGTGTAGACAGTGTTTGAAGTAAATCTGACATTAATATTCCGTTGGACTAAAACTATTCTCTGGTTTGTTTTAAGAATTTCACATTTTGACTCCAGACTTATATTGGAAACTTGATCCAACCAACATTTAAGACTTTGTCTCGTCATCTGATCTTGCTTTATCCTCACTAGGGTCACAGGGGTCACTGGGGGTCTAATCCAACTACAATGGGTGAAGGCCGGGTCAAAGGTCACCCTGTATGAGTCTCCAGTTCATCTCAGGACTGAACATATATAGACAAACAATCACTGACATCTTCACACCTATGGGTGATTTACATTAACCAGTTAACTAGTTAACTAGTTAACCTATCAGTGCATGTGTTTTGATGGTTGGAGGAAACTGGAGTACAGTTAAAGTTAAGACATGAGTTTTCTTTATCAGTAACACATGTGGGAACATTTCATTAGTTTTATTCCGGAAGTATTTTACTTGTAGACCAGAATAATCAATACAGAGCTAGAAGTTTAAAAGAACATATTAATTTATGAACGATGACAATAAAGATTCTATCCATTGTCTTTGATTTACAATTTCAAAAGGCAAAAAAGCAACAAAAAAAAAAAGGAAAATGTTTTAAAATGCATAATTCCATTAAAAAAAAGCTAAATATCATAATACCCTTTGATCCAAACAGAACTTTAAATGCAGTCTTATTAATAGAACGCTAAATCTTTAAATTTCATTCATTTTTTATTTTTTTTTTTTGTCCTTTCAATTATATATTGGAAATGGAGCTACAGCGACACAAGTAAATCTGGCCCAACAGCGAAGCATTATCATTGTAATTACACTGATATACTCACACTAACATTCCCCATATAAGTAGGATTAATTCACACTGGTGTATGCAGAAATGAAGATGACACTGTATAAATCCTCCCTTAGTTACGTTTTATTGCGTTCTGGATCAATAGGAACATTTTCTCTGGTGCCTGGGAATGATCTAAATCTCACTTATTGTCTCTTAATGTCTGCACAGAAGGCTGTTATTCCAGTCTTCGCTCCGTGGCTACATTTGCAGCCTGCGTGTTATTAGAAAAGACAATTGCACCGTCCAAGAGCGCTTTCTGTGTTTACTCATTCAGGTAAACACACTGCCACAAAGAGACGCTTGTTCAACTCTTCGGGCTCTCACTTAAATTGAAATGACAGCTTAAATAACGTCTATATATGGACTCTAATGTAAACAATCTGGCTCATTCTCTGCTCTTTGGCAGATCATGTGTTCGTTACAGTGTATGGATTTTGAAAAGATGTTATGTAATATGCCATTAATGTCACAAGGATGAACTGGTCTGTTCTATAGTGCTTTTCCAATTAAATACATAAAGTAGAAGGATCCATGTGGCGCATGCTACAAAGAAAGGTACTTTTTCATTTATTATTTATTTATTTTTGACCCAACAAAAGGAATAAGAAAAAGGAAATAGGGTTATACATTTAAGGTTGAAGTCAGTGTAGGAAATTAGAAGATAAATTGAGGAAATTAATCAAGGAAATATAACTGACAGCAGAAAAGAAGAAGAAGAAAAGAAGTTTTTCTGTAATGTTAAGGTTATGTGTTTAAGAAAAAAAAAAAAAAAAAAGGCCAACACTCCAGATTAAGCGATTAATCATGAGCAAGATCTGGGAAAATAATTTTACGGATCATCAGACCAGAGCAGACTCCCATGGCTGTGCACTGTTTTTACATGATATTTCCTGCTGTATTTTACCTACTGTACATGTGTGTTAAAAATTTGGTGCTTATATATATATATATATATATATATATATATATATATATATATATATATATATATATATATATATATATATATATATATATATATATATATATATATATATATATATATATATATATATATATATATATATATGTAAAGGCCCAAAAGCTACAAAAATATTTAGTAAATGGAAGAGAATGTAAAATTCTACACAATAAAATAAAATAGGGGTGTTTTTTTGTGTGCTGTTAAAATTGTAATTTTTTTTTTTTTACTTCAAGCTGTAGCTGCAACCTGAAAATGCTAAATGTTTTATTTTATTACAGGACTGTCATCAGATTTCTTGAAAATATTTTTAAATAAATAAATAAATATATCCATTTTATTTTTTATTAGCTTTTGTATTTTATTTTTTATTTCAAATTTTTACATAAATTTTTTTGAATGAATTTTAATTTACTAATTTTCCTAAATTTACTAATTTATTTATTAACGTTTTTTTTTTGCCACAATCTGAGCGTCTCTTTGCCATTTTTTCGACCCACCGATATCATGCGAGCGAACTCTCATGAGTACAGTCAGTTGTCGATGTTTCAAAGTGTGTTAGATTAGATTAAATTAGATTACATTACATTAGAGTAGATTAGATTATATTAGAGTAGACTTTATTGATCCCACTATGGGTAATTCAACATTAAAATGAAGTGCAAGAAGAAAGTGTACATGTATTAGGATTGTGCAAAAGCAAACAAAATAAAATAACTGGTTCCAGGCACCACAAACCCCGCCTCTAACATTATTTTGGCAACGATCCATCTGATGTCATCACGTCTGCACATGCGTCGATATCAACATAAGCAAATTTCAGCTATTATTAATAAATGGACAATTTATATATATATTAAAAAAAAACATTTTGACTGACATCTTCCAAAATGTAATGACATTTATTCTGGATCACCAGCAATATATGAATCAAATTTAGTATAAATTCATCAAACACATCTGCTGCTACAGATGTTTGAAATTTCAGCCATTTTAAGTAAATGGAAATGTTTGCATTTATTTATTTTATACCAATTTGTAAAAAACTATTTTTAATTTTGATGCACTTTTCCCATCATGTAGTCAAATCTATTCTGGGTCATTTATAACCCAATTTGGAATGAATTTAACCAGTAAAACCCATGGAGTTTGTTAAATAACAGTGGACGGTGACACTTGGTTTATGACATATTTTACTGAAAAAAATCCCTTTTTTCCCCCATTTTCTCCATTTTTGACATAAAACCCCTCACCTTTATTTTGAGCTTTTATGAACATCTACATGATCAGGAAATTCAATATTGGAAAATACCTATCATGAGAAAAAAAAAAATCACTGATAAATCAGTTAAGAAATGTTAAAGATAAACAAAAGTAGTCTATGTTTTTTTGTTTGTTTGCTTTTTTAATGTATTTTTTATTTTTACCTTTTTCTAACATTTTACATTCCAAGACAACTGCTAAAATAATTAGGAGTGAAGATAATCACGATTTGAGGCTCTGTGTTAAAGCAAAAATCATTAAAATGACATACAGCTGAAGTCTATTTTGCAGAATTAACCATCTGTTAAGAAATAAAACCCACAAATCAATTATCCACAAGGTCATCTTTTCCTAATCAAAGCAATCATGGAGGGCACATGAACGCATCGGCGTGCTGTAGCCAATAACTCACTGAATAATGTGTTGGGAGCTATGTTAAGTGCTTCTGGTCCGACTACACACCAAAGTCAATTTCCATTTTAATGTTGAATCGACGACTCAAAGCAACACGGCTTGTTAAGTGATACTGACACCCTGCAACCTGATAGGACAGAGTGACCTTCTGAGCTTTAACAGCAGGGGTAAAAAGACAACAGCACAGACAGAGACATTCCTGAATGGAGCATGAGTGAGAGGTCAACCTGTTTAGAACTATGACAAGTAAAAAAATAAATAAATAAAAAACTTTCTGTGGAGCAAATGGAGATGACATTTGTTCATCATTACTGTGAATATTGGATATTCTGCTTCTGCTGTACCTGGCAGTTTGTCTCTGTTAAAGTTGTCAGGTTCAGTCACTTTCACCCTTTTTATGTGCAGTTTTTAGATTGTCTTCATTCCACTACATTTATTATAGAATGAAAGGAATGATGGCTTTTCTCACAGAACTCATACATTTCTATCCCAAGAAAGAAAGTGGATTTTTCACAGGTGATCGTCCCCTTTTTCTAGTTTTAACTTATAAAGACCCAAACAGCCACTAGTGACAGAAACTGTTTAAAGGGATAGTTCAGTATTTTTACATTAATTTCATCTTTACTCTGGTGCACCCACACTGACTTACCCCTGACAGTGTCCAGTGAGCCCAGTTCTGGTCCGGTTTTGGTCAAAGTGAAAGTAGTTCCGGCAGGTTTCCTGGGGTCACTATTGTGCTCTGCCCACAATAAAAACTACCGCATTTATAACCCCATAGATCAAATATTAGTCTGATATCAGAATATCATATAGTCAGTTAAAACACTTTATAATATCTACACACAACTGACTATGTATTAACCATTTATTACCCATTTATAAATGTTATTCATTATGTATTAACCATTTATTACCTCTTTGTTAATGTCTTGTAAAGGTTCATACTAGTGTAAATGTAAAATTTTATTATTTTTAACCAACGGGTGCAGTGTTTACAACTATTTCTTTGTTTACGTATAAAGCACATATACAAACACTGCAACTGTTGGTTAAAAATAATCTAATTTTACATTTATCTTTGGAAGACACTAGTATGAACCTTTACAAGACATTAACAAATAGGTAACAAATGGTTAATACATAATGAACAACCATTTATAAATGGGTAATAAATGGTTAATACATAGTCAATTGTGTGTAGGTATTATATATTATGTATTTTGACTGAGATAAAATAATAATTTTTTTTTAAAAAAAGTGTTACCCAAAGATTTATAAACTGTTAATCCATATGTCCACAATTAGCCAATATAATGTTATTATACCCTGTGTAGATAAATATTCTCATTTCATATATCAAGCGATGTATTAGTTATTGGCCAATATCAGATATCGGCCAATTCTATAATATTGATTCACCAGTAAAACCCATGGTGTTACTTAATGACAGTGGATGGACACACTTGATTTATGTTCAGTTAACTTAACTAATAAAGTGGTCAGTAGTCTAAATCCTAAGACGCATAGAAAACGTCATTTAATGAATATAGTGCAATAGTAGATAAAGGTCTTATTCTCAGGTCACCTTAAATCTCATGGGGTTTTTTTTTTTTTCAGGGTTGAAATGAGCATGTACTATATTTATGTCTCATTACCCAAATACAAAGCAAGAATTATGGGTACATCCTTAAAAGTACCCAAAAAAACTCAACTAAATGGGTTCTAAAGTTTAAAGTCACAGTTTAGTGTCACCTCTGACCCCATGACAAGAAGCAGCACAAACAGTTGGAAACATCTCACAAAGGTTTAATGAAACCTGACAAAACACAAGAAAATTAAAGCAATAAATCTCAGTTTGTCTAAACAAAGGAGTTAAAGACATGTTAAATGCAAAAGGGCCGTAAATAATACTTCTTTGGTTTATAAAAGCTGTAAATACTTTTGTTTTATTGCTGTACTTTTTATATATTCAGATTGTCTCTTAAATCACTGGTCTACATTATCTACATTAATTATATTTAAACATTCATCCATCTCATTGCGATTAAAAACTCTTCACCGGAATGCAACAGTAACTACAAAATAGAGATCTCATTAAATCAAAGAGTCAATTAGAGATAGATTAAGCTATTTTGCATAAAGTTAACTGGCCTAAAGCACAATCACTGTTCAATAATGCAGTAGAATCACATTGATTTTTAATTACAGGCATTTATTGATGCTGTGAAAAGGCTGACTGGACACAATCACAGAGTACATGCATCACACACACAGTCATTAACTCAGTCCTGGTGGATGTTACAGATGCATAGGTTTTAGATGGGAACACGTTAGCCTAAATAAATAAATAAAATCAAAATGATGGATCTTTCTGTATGGTGTGTAACATGTCGGCTGATTCCAGAGAACGTCATTAGGATCTGATTTTCAGTGCTGCTGTGAATTTAAATAAGACAGAGTGTATGTGTGTGTGTGTGTGTGTGTGTGTGTGGGGGGGGGGGGGGGGGGGGGTTGTTTTTCTTGCATTATTTACAGTTGTCACACAGTAAAATCACCAGTGTTAATATGAACTTAAAGAGCTAATCTTTAATCATTTTAGTTGAGGTTCCACATTCAGATAAATTCACTCTCATAAATTAACCTAGAAATACTCACAAGTCAAATTTTTTCTCTTGGTAAATGTTTTCATGCAGTTAAATTAAAATAAAGTATAATTTCACCCCAAAAAAATTTGGATAACTGGAACAAAAATGAACAACTTGAAATGTCTTGAGAGAAATAGGTACAATTTGAATAATTCTCCACCTATTACTAAATGTTTCGTGTATTTATAAGCTATAATATACACATGTAAGTGACAAACTAAAGTCTAATAATGTTAAAATTATACATTTATTTCAGTTTGTTCATGCTGTTCACATGGTTTGAATCCTTTCGTTTGTAGACGTCAACATTTTCATGAGGTAAATTGACTTTTTTTTTGTTGTTGCTCTAAAACATGGACAATTAGGTTGGAGTTATTAATTATATATTTTTATGTTTTTATTTTACTAGTTCAGTTTAGTTGAAAGTGGTCCCTGAACTAAAATGAGTTTGACACCCCTGCCTTATTCTGTAGATGAAACGATAACATGTCAGAGTGACATAAAAGAAATATTATGTTGTTTATACTTAATGCTTTTTAGCCTTTCAGTGGACCAATATGTCCACTTTTATTGACGTTATTGTGTTATCAGACTCATATCGCATATCGTACATCCATTAGCGGACGTCAACATCCATATGTATCTGTGTCAGAACGTTATGTTGTAATATTTTTTGTCTTCTCTCGTCTTTCGCTCTGTCGTCCTGCCCATCTCTTCTGATTCATTAGCAGGACTGGGAGCCCCCCTGGCCTCGTTTACAGCCTCCATTAAATCCACTGCTACTGTCCAAGAACAGCAGAGTGTCAGTCCATCATCTGGGCTAAAAGCCACTGCCACGCGCTAACATCTTTCAGTTTGTCTGTAGCCAGCTCTGCGACACATAAATGAAATGTAAAACCAATTCATATAATGCTACAGAGCCAAGTGATTAACAGCACCAAAAATATAGTGCATCCTGAACTACTGATGTATGACTGCATGGGTGCAAACTGATACCAGCGGGAGGAAAATTACAAAATAATTAAAAATGCCGTAAATTATTGGACTTGCTAAATAACATGCGGTGATAAAAGTGTCCCATAACTATTGACTTGGAGGAATATTAAAATTTACATCATTTCCCATAAATTCAAGTATTGAGTACATTAAGTTGGAGATCCATCTGCACTGAGACAAATTAAAATGCAAAACAGGAGCAAGAAATCAGTCCTTGCAGAAAACTCCTGAATATATCTGCACAAAATAAATAAAAAAAAATACTCCTGTTCATGTTCTTCACTTATTTATGGTCACATCAGGTGAACACCCCGTCACTGTAGTGAGGGAACTTGACTTTATTTTGCAGAATGACTTCATTTGATTAGTAGCGATCATGAAAAAAATTAGATCCAAATCAAATCATACCTGGAAAAAACCTATTTACATTGTTTACAGCCAGAATAAAATAAAAAAAAAACATTAGTAATAAATTAAAACTGCAAGCAGTCTCAAAGGCATTCGCTGTCCCTCACGATCGCCTCCCCACGCAACGTCGGAGTCAAATTTGAGCCAAATCAGTGTTTGTATGTTTGAACTAGAGCGAATTTGTAGAGGGCGCTATAGAGCAAAGCCACAATTTCTATTGATAAACTGGTGTATTACACATTAATACATTACAATAAACACTGAGTGGTATATCATTTTTAACAAAACGAAAAAAAATGGTTGAATCAAGTCGACTAAAATGATCTTAGTCGACTAAAATTTTACTAAATTTTGTAAAATATGTGGCATCTGCAGGTAGTAATTCTGTAATTCTGACATGATCCTTTTAGTCGACTAAAAATTATTTTAGATTCCATTGACTAAAATGGACAAACTAGACTAACACTAAAATGATTTAGATGACTAAATTGTGACTAAAACTAAAATTAAATTTTCGTCACAAGACTAAAACTAAATAAAAACATTTCTGACAAAATTAACACTGGATGATTCTTTATGGGGCGGCACGGTGGTCCAGTGGTTAGCACTCGTGCCTCACAACAAGAAGGACCCTGGTTCGAATCCCGTACCAGACCTTTCTGTGTGGAGTCCGCGTGGGTTTTCGCCTCCCACCATCCAAACACATGCACTGATAGGTTAATTGGTTAATCTAAAATTGTCCATAGGTGTGAATGTGAGAGTGATTGTTTGTCTATATATGTTCAGCCCCTCAGCCCTATGTTCATACAGGGTGTACCCCGCCTTCACCCATTGTAACTGGATTAGGCCCCCAGTGACCCCTGTGACCCTAGTGAGGATAAATGACAAGATCCCACATTCCCTCTTATTTATATGTACTAAACTGCTCAGAGTTGAACCTTGCAGTGTTTAGTGTAACCTCAGGTAACACTGTCTGCGTCTGTAAAAACAAAGACCATCAGTAGAAGCTGCAGTAACTGAACCAGAGGACCGAGGTCACCGTGAGCACATTTCCTGAAACTCCCCTGTGACAGGAGATGGATCCAGGCTCCACACGGGACACTGGATTATCTCCTTATCTCTGACTTCACAATTGGCGAGGACGGGTTTCCTGCTCAGGACAGTGATGTCGGACCAGAGGCGTGACCGAAGAGGCTAAATGAGAAGCTCCGGTCTTCGTTTGTTCTTAATGGGATAAGTCATCCTGCAGCGTTCAAGGAGAAGTGAAGGTGAGTTTTGGCCGATGCTGACTGAGAGCATATTCTTAGAAAGTCAAAATTTGTACAATTTATTCAGTAATTCATGGGGTTTCCACCTGGTAGAATATGTGATACAGTAATAAGATGAAATGTGAATTGATTTCCCAAATTAAAACAGTTTATAAACGTTGACCTGATGAAAATATTGTGAGATTTATCAGCTCTTCAGTTGTTAAAGAAGTCAGATTAAAATTAAATACAATTTTTTTATTTTATTTTTTTTTTATAAAGTATCAGCTTCACACATTAAAAGCGCTAAATCGTACATATTTTAATAAGACGCATCAGAAAACAAATGACAAAAGTGCTGGTTAGTTCATGTTTTAATATATATGATGGTGTGTTATTCCACAAACTGTATATGGTGGTTTATGTTCATGTATACTAGAGCACAACCGATGTTGGATTTTTGGAGCCGATACTGATATTGGAGCATAAAAAAAAAGAAAAAAACCCCACAACATCCAATATATTGGCTGATACATAGGGTATAATTTTATATTAGGTAATTGTGCAAATGTGGATTAACAATTATACAAACCTTTATGTCACAAAGTTAATTGACAACTTTCAAACCCTGTAAAATATTCTGATATCAGACTAATATTTGATCCATGTGGAACTACAGGTTGTAGATGTGATAGTTTTTATGCTGGTTAGAGCAGAGTAATGAAAAAGATGTTAATCTATATTTTATAAGTAGTGAAATAAAAATAGTTTAGTCAATAATTCCTTAAAATGTCAGACTTCCCCTTTAATGAGTCCAACTACAAAACAACCTATGAATCACAAAAACAATTACAGAAAAAAATATTACTGAGCACAAAATGATGTTTTCCCTCATAAATGTGGGTGTGCCCATGTGGAGTAAGAACTCAACTGAGCATGTGCAGAGTCAATAAAGTTTGTCCACAGTTGTTCCTGATTGGAGCAATCCCAAGTGTTACAACAGACCAGTGTTCCCAGTGTTCCCAGTGTCCTCTACACTAATGACAGAATGAATTATGAGGTCGATGGTACCTGTGAGGGTTTTCATAAGAAGGAAAGGGGTGGGGGGGGGGGGGCAGACCAAGGGGGAAAAGTGCTCCTGTGGGGTGAGGGAGTAGCACCATCGTCGTTGGAACATGGGGGTAGCAGTCTGTGATGTCACATGAGTGGGGGTGATTGTCTGAACAGAAGTAAAAGTATAACTGACAGATGTTACTGTAACTGCGCACACACACACACACACACACACACACACACACACACACACACACACACACACACATGAGCAGCAAGCGACAAAAACTCAGCAGCAAAAATAACCAATAAATCAACTATGTCTTGGGACATACAGATTAAAAATCGTTAAGACCTTATAATCAGTCAGATTAATTGGTCAAGCTCTAATGTAAACAATAGATTAGTAAATATTCCACTAGAAAGAACCTGTAAAGTGAATGGATCATAATGTGGAAGTAAATCTGACACCAATATCCCTTTGGACTAAAACCTATTCTCTTGTTAATTCTAACAATTTCACACTTTGACCCCAGACTTATCTTGGAAACCAACCAGCATTTAAGACTTGAGTTTTCTTTATCAGTAACACGTGGTAAAATGTCATTACTTTTATTTCAGAAGCACTTTACTTGTTGACGAGTGTTATTAAATAAATGAAAACATGCACAACAAACCCCGCCCCCTGAAAATGTTTGAACTAATTCTTATTGTGAAAAACATTTTTGGTGACTTTGACCTTTGACCTATGAGTTATGTTTTAAATTGACATCTCCACATCCTTTCCAACATGGCTGAACTATCGACGTATATAATTTTAGGAGTTATGAAAAATGTAATTACATTTTTCCAGCAATGTTCCGCTTTTGTTGACTTTTGATGGTCTAATAACTTTTTTATGATCGTATATGACATGTGCTGTTGGAGTTCTTAAGTGGTGCCGGAACCCTCTAGATTCACTTGACTTCTAAGGAGACATAACTTCTCTTGGCTTTCAGGATGAAACTCCACTGCATGTATTTGTCTTTTTAAGAAGCTCTACTTAAAATATAAACACAAAGCAGCTGCACAGACTCATTATAACTAACAGCATGAAGCACCTGTTGAATAAGACAAAATAAAATGACACCAGTAGAGCAGATTAAATTTAAGCAGTTAATTAATTTAGGAACAATGACAGAGCAGTTTATTTTAGATGCTGTGTTTCTTTATACACAGTTCATCCATCTGTACAGCATCTCCTCCTGTTGCCAGGCAACCACTCTGTGACAACAAGACTCCAGGAAATCACTGCACCTGCCTCTTGTTTGCCAATAAATATTTACAGCGTATACATTATCCCTATAAAACATCAAGCTGTCCATAAGCATCATGGGAAATTTCAATAGGAACATAATCTTCCCCAAATGTATAAGTGCTTCTTTCTTTAAGTCAGAGGTCTCAAACACGTGAACCTGGGGCCAAATCCGGTCCCACAAAAGGTCTAGTTTTGGCCCGTATATAGGATATATGATAGTGAAGATATAAAACATTTTAGTTCAGGTTCCACATATGGACCAATTTAATCTCAGTAATATATTGTCATAATAACTTATAAATATACACATGTGATCATCTAATTTTACACAAAAAAACAATAATTTTTACCAAAACACGAATGATCTGATCAAATATGGTCATTTTGAAATTTCTGAAGTGTTCAATGTTATCAATATTCTGCCTGTTATTAAATGTTTCACTCAATCAATGAGATAAAATAAGATACTTTATTGTTATTATACAAAATGTTCAATGAAGTTTAGATGCACTGCCAGGATACAGACTCATAAAATCCTACAGATGGGTTCAATGCAGAGGACACATTTCATTGTACAGTACTTTACCTTTAAATATTCATATTAATAAATATTGAAAAAACTATAAACATATGTAATAAAAAAAACAACTAATATTCATCACTAACATATCACCATTCATTCATTCATTCATTCATTCGTACATAATAGACAGAATATTGTTATAATTGCACTTAGTTTTCTTAAAATATTTCAGTTTGCTCATGTTATTTACATTGTTTTAAAGGATATTTGGTAAATGTAAATATTTTCATCGCATAATTTTCCTTTTTTTGGTCTGGACCAACTTTTGATTAAATTTGGTTGAATGTGGCCCCTGAACTAAAATGACGTGTTTTAAACAAATCACTCTGAAGCTTGACCTGAATTATTACATATATATTATACAAGGGTCCAGGTTACTTTATACTTTATATCCAAATGTAGATTTGTTTGCAGACAGAGTAATTGCATTTGGCATTACAACAAAACACCCACTGAACCTGTTCAGCAGGTACTTGATCAAGTGTTGGGACGAAAAGTACTCGGTGTTCTGCCATTCATCAACATATCACCACGGATAAATAAAAGGCTATAATAAATAAAAACAGAACAATAAAAAAGAAAGATCATATACATAAAAAAAAAAATAAAAACCTCAAGAAAATAAAAAGTCTGGGGTAAAAACCTAAAACTTTAAAATTAGAAATCACAATAATAATAAAAAATAATTACAGAGCAGAGAAATAGGAAAAATAAGTAAATAAAGTTGAATTAGTTTTTCTTATTGAGCTCAGTGATGCAGTATATTTATGTAGAATATAAATGTAAAATACGTGTCAGTCTGATTGAAACAGAGCAGATTAATGAGCAGGTCAGCCAAAAAAAATAGAGCCACTGTCAGTGTAATAAATGATTATGGACACACACAATAACAAGGTCCAAACCCAGCATCAGTACAATAAACCCTGGAGCAGAAACCACATAGTTGTTGGTAATGGCTGAGTGAATGTAATCTGGCAGGACTCTGCAGTGCACACTTAGGTCCACATAATGACTTCAATCCAAACACTAGAAATTAACTTAAATCTAGATGCTAATGGAAATATCGAAACTGTTTGTCCCGGTTGGTGTCCTGAGACAAAACAACAAGCATTTGTTGGAAAGAAATGGGTGATTTTCCAGCTCATTAAGATGTTACAACGGTAGAAACAAGTGTTTACCTTTTAAAAGCTGCCATGTTACATCACACTGCCACCGAGTTTCCTTCCAATGTTTTCTTTATCATTTGTTGGTTTTTGTATAAGTGAGGTGATGAAATAAATGTGCTTTTTGAAAGTCAGAATCCACAGAAAGATCACTCTGGATGTAAAAATATGAAAGTCTGTTGTTGGAGCCACTGTTAGTTTGGTCTTTTCTGAACTTTGTAATGATGCAGCTAATACCTCCACACTTAGACATAATAAGTGACAGTCATTATCCTTGTCAGACGGTGCCATCTGCCATAAAAATTAAACCCGGAAGAAAAGGGAATTACTTTGAGTAGCTTTAGACATACGACAGTTCATCATAATGGACTCTATGAAGGAAAGTTGCTTTAAACAACTCATTCTAATTTACAAATGCAAAAGAATTCTGCAATTTCTGGCAAAGCAAGGATGTAAAAAAAAAAAAAAAAAAAAAATGGATGTTTTGGCTTCGACTTTGTTCTAATCTAAAATAAATCAGCTTCATGCACAACTGTGGAGACTTTGTTTCATTTGAGTTTTACCAGAGCTGTGCATTGCAGACTTCTGTGGTGTTTGATTAAATTACAGCCCTCTGGAGCCATAGAGGTGTGCGCTCTTAAGGTGCCCTTCTTTTACTTTTATTAATTGGTTGTTGACTTTCCGATGACACTGAAGTCTTTTTGTTACAGCTGGTGTGTTTAATGTCCAGGGGGATCGAGAGCTACATAAAACTCTCATTTACTTTTTGCACATTCATCACTGCAGTGACCTTTTTCCTCTGCAGGAGGCAGAGGGACAAATGCCTTTGCAGACCCCGAGGCTTCGTGTAATGTGCAACTTCAAACTCCTACCTAAGAAAAAAAATGACACATATTTCAATCCAAGATTTATGCTTTTTGCTCAAAAACCTGTCAAAGTGCACAGAGGTGAAAGCCAGACCTGTTTGGTTTCACTCCATCGTCGAGTGATCAGCTATGTATGATGTACTGGAAAGTCACACTTGAGTAGAAGTACAGAAGTACAGGTACCTGACCAAAAAAATACTTTGGTAGAAGTTCTTTTTTTATTATTATTTTAATTTATTTCATTTCAAACATGTAGAAAATTAAATCAAAACAAAAATCCGAAGTTCAAGTCAACAACTGAAATGACACTCAAATTCAATTAAAACTAATTATTTACCTATGTATTTATTTATCTATTTTTTTACCCTACCTCCTGAAGGGACAGGGTTTGAGTTGGTTTTTAATCTCACCCAAAAGAGATTATAGTAATCACAGTGTGTGTGTCTATAGTTTTGAGAACAGTCAGAATTCTCAGACAAAAAAAAGTCAGAATTTTTCCTTTTTCCTCACAGTTTTTCTTTGGTTTAACTTTCAGCACTCACATCTATATGTTCATGTAGAGATACTTCTGTGGAGCAGGTAATACTCTGAAGAAGACGCCACAAGAAAAGAGACGCCACTCTGGACACAAACATCAAAGCTCTGGCTCCAGTTACCAACGTACGTCTCAAAGAAACAAAGAAATAAGTCTGAAAAAAAATGGACTTCATTGTTTTTTTTGTTCCCACTCAGTGAAGTGGCCACAGTGTTTGTGACAGGACCTGGATGGTTTAGTGCCACCTCCTACCCTGACGCTTTAATGCTCCACCACATCCAATCAGCTGTGGATTATGACTTCATTTAAGCCAGCAGACGTGTTAGTGGAAACGCCTTCACCTCAGGGCTAAACTGGAATGAAATCGCAGGTTTTTATTTTTTTTTCTTTGATTGCAAAAAGGGATCACTTCAGATCTCCCTTCCATTATATGACATTTATAATTTAACTGTGACCTTTCCAAGTAATTTCATCTGTCACTGTACGACTATGTTAACTGTGTGACCCAGTGAAGTCATGTCTGTAACAGGACCGTTCCCTCACAAACACCACTACAGTCATTATTAGAGGTACACTAGACACTGTGTAGGGTTTAGTCGGCCGTTTAGTCTGGATCTAGTTTCTCCCCAGGAAATGTAGAGCATCACCCAATTTATGTCCTGCATTCCAGTTCTGTATCAGTTAATAGTGGACCAGTCTTTATTTATGTAAAAGAAAACCAAAGCACCTGCATCCTACTGTTTTACTGCTCCATTTCAGATACTACACATAGATGCCTGTTACACTGACTTTCATATTAATAGAGCCGTCAAATGACTACAATTTTTTAATCAAACAAGTTAAGTTTGCAACATGTCACCTTTGACCTCCAGAGATCTCAAAAACTATTTGTCGTAGGTGATAATACTAAGTATGAGAATTGTATAAATCTTCATTCTGCATAGTTTGGTACCAAACTGAAAGTTCTGTGACCCTTTGTTTTTTAGTAATAACTTATGTGATTTTGACCTTTTAGTTAATTGCGACCTTGACCTTTGACCTTTACTCAAATAGATCATTGCATCTGATATGCATTAGCTATATGTATATGTCCATGTCATTTCATGGTGATATTTAAAGTATTCATTGAGTTATAGCATGATATGTCTCTGTGGACACACACACACACACACACACACACACACACACACGGTGATCACACTAATCTCACCCTATCAATGTTGGGTGAGATTAACTAGAACTGAATAACTTGTGCAGATAAGCAGAAAAAGACAAACAGAAAAAACAACCAGAAAACAAATGTTTAAAGAAATAAATAAGACTTATTAACCCTTTAAACTTCTGCTCAATTTCACCTAAATTTCTTAATAAAGTACATTAAATGCTGTTCTTGAACCATTTTAATAACATGCAGTTGGTGTTTGATTATATTATAAATGAAAATATTCAGATGAAAACTGGGATATTGGAGGCAGTTTGTGTTAAATGATCCAATAGATAAAATATTTGTGGATATTTATTGACATTTTGATGTGTTTTGGACTATACATATGGAGATTTTATTTTGTTTTTGGATGTTTTTTTTTGGTTGGACTATGACTACGTTTGTTAGAAGATGGTTCCTCTGTGGATAATTATGAGACATAAAGGTTCAGATCAGCTCTTTGAGTGATTGTACCTGCTGTGGATATTTTATATCTTCTGATGTGTGAGAATCTCTGTTAAACTACATTAGGTCATGTGACAGGTTTAGGTGGTTTGATTAATATTTTAGAGTGACTACTTCTGGCCTACGTGTCGACCATTGGAAGTTTAAAGGGTTAAATAAAGAGTATAAGAAAACAAAATATACACAGAATATCATAAAAATAAAAACAGATCCTTAGCTTTTTTTTTAGGTGCTTTGAATTTGCCTATAACTGAATCCAATGAGCTGTACTGTTCTGTTCTGTAGTGTGAACCCAACTATACAAACTATTACAGAAAGTAACCAAAAGTTTTTAAATCTATCTAAACCACTTGTGGAAAATACATTTAAGATCCACAGCCTGACATGAACTCAATAATTTGCTTGTGGCAAAGTGACAGAATATTGAATTCCACCTCCCTCTGCAGCAGCCATGCCCAAAACCATGTGACTGGGAGTAATGGTGAGGAACCACAAACTATCATTATCTGTTGCCGGTGGGGCGAGATTGTCATCTGCGAGTTGAACAATGAATTCCTCAGCATAAAGGCAGAGGTCGCCGCTTGAGAGAAACATCAAACAGCAATTACACAAATGTCCCAAGAGACATTAAACTTAATTTCAGCTGAACAGAAATCAAATGTGCGCTCAACAGATGTTCTTATGGTTAATACTGTGATCTGTGTGTATGCACTGAGTGATAGATACAACACATCCTATAGCCCGTCGCTGTGTTTAATGCCTCTGTTCTGCTTCTTTTAATGTTAATTTTGCTTTTACGAGCTTGTTCAGAGGTGCTTATAGTGTCAGTACAGCAGTAATAAAGACCTCCATTTGAATTCATTAGCATTTCATGCCACTAATGTAATTTTTTCACTTCCATTTATACTTTGCTGACAACTTTCTGGCAATGTGTCAAATGTTATCTACACATTACATCCCTTTAGTTTTTATATGTCACCACTTATGAGCCAACTTTTGCTCCCATTAGTCAAATTATAGCTTTAACCCCTTTTAACATACCAAAAAAAAAAAATCTACCTTTCTCTATAGTCAAATTAATTATCTCCTGTTAATTTAATGTTTCCTTTTTTAGGGCTGGTAACTAGATTAATCACAGGGTTGCTTTGGATTAATCATGATTAAAACACTTTATGTTGGTTGACTATTTTCTTTTTGTTTTTTTACTTCAATTTCCCATGAAATACATGAAGAAACAAAAAAAAATTTGGAGGAAAAAAATATACAAAACTTGCTCAAATCCACTAAAATGATGGAAAAAAAAACCTCCCACTCAAACATAAAGTGATTAAAAATCCCAAACATATTCAAAAACTGTTCCAAAATACTGAAAAAAACATTAAAATTGTGCTAAAGAAATTTTGTGTAAAAATGTTCAGATTAATCATGGATTAATTAATCTTAATGTATTAACTTTGACAGCACTACTTAAAAAAAAATTTATATATATATATATATATATATATATATATATATATATATATATATACACTCAGGAGTTAAGGGGTTAATACAGTGTTTCCCAACCCTGGTCCTTCAGGGACACTATCTGCATGTTTTAGACATTTCCCTCTTTGCACACACATGACAGTCATTATCATTTTTCTGCAGAGCTGGTGATAGTCTGATCATTTGAATCAGCTGTGGTTGGAAAGAGAAACATTTAAAACATGCAGGATGATGTGCCTCGAGGACCAGGGTTTGCAAACACTGGGTTAACATGAACATGCTATTAGCAACGACTATTTAGATTTATATATTTAAAACATCTTTTAGATTTCAGAGGAAAATATTCAACAGTGAAAAGTGTGACTTTTGTATCAGTTCCAAAATGATTATCTTTATTTAACCTTTCCTAAGGGACTTCTCAACATGTATTTATTTATTTTAGTGCTGTTAAATGGTTAAATTCTTTAATAAGATTAATCATGGGGTTCATGTCTATTAATTTCAATCAATTACAAATTCCTTTTTAATCTAAAAAAAAAAAAATCACCAAAAAATTGATTCTGCATTATATTTTTTCATGAGCAAACAGATTCAAGAAAGAAGTGAATATATATGTATGCACTTGTCATTTGTGTTGCAAACTAGGCAGCCTGTCAGCTGAAGGGCTCGCAGAATCTCTATGTGTAAAAGTAGATCTGATATTAATATTCCTTTTAACGAAAACCTTTTCTCTTGTTGATTCTAACAATACTTATCTTGGCTCAAATCAAAGACATCAGAGATCATCAATGCATTCACATTCTGTACTGAAATAGAAGTACAGCTACTTGTGTGAAAAATGTTAAAAGTATCAGTAGTAAAAGTAAAAAAAAAAAAGTACAACTTATTTATTGTAATAAAGTAAAAAGTGAAGCTACATTTCTTTGCCATGGATGAAATAATACAGGAAAAAAACAGGAAAGTTCTACAAAAAATAGACTTTAAAACTGAGTTATTGTGTAGAAATTGTGTTTGATCAGGTTACAGTTCTCCGTTTAGTGGGTATGGGCAGGAAATGTAGGAAAAATGGGGAATAAGTCACAATTTAGATGAAATGTCATCATTATGACATAAAAAAGGTTATATGTCAGATGAAAAAAACTGAATTATGAGATTAAATGTCAAAATTGTGAGATACAGTCATACATATGAGATGAAAAGTGCATAATTATGAGACAAAGTTGAAATTATGCGCTATAAAGTCACAACCATCAGCTAAAAGTCATAATTATGATATACAGTAATATAGAAAGTACATTTTTCTCCAATGATTTTCCCTCAAAAGTCAATTATTTTTCACACCGTTTAGTTTGAAAAGTAACGAGTCTATTCTGAGAATGTAACGAGTAAAAAGTACAGATATTTATATAAATGTAGAGTATAACGTACATACATTAAGACACTAAGAGGTAAAATACTTTAATATAGTTCGGGATGCATTCCACATGGGTCATCACCCTCACTTGCCATTTGTGTTGTGTTGTGTTTTCACAGGTTGCAAATGCATACGGATTACTTGATTTTCAAACTTGACATTTAACAGGAGGTTCATGTTGGACACGTTCTAACCAGGCAAAAAAAACCATGCAAAAAAAACCCTCATGTGCCTGTTCGGTGGCCACAACGTTTGGAAACTTTCCTAATAAAATTCGGCATACAATAAAGTCATAAAATTCAATCGATTAATTGTATTATTGACAGTGAATAGTATAGCTACAAAAAATGTCAGTACCATGACTCAAAGCTAAGGAATACGGACAATCTGTGAATAACTTTTAATTGACAAGTCACATTTTTATAGAAACGCCATCAATATTCTCAAAAGGAGCAGATAATCACACAGCTAATGCAGCTAATGCAGCTAACCGTGGCTAAGCTAACACCAACAAACAACCTTTAGACTCACCAATAATAGCCGATGCACTTCACACAGTTCGGGTAAACGGCTCCTAAACATTACAAAGTAACCATTAGTATCAACTCAGAAAAATGTAAAAGATTCTAAATTATTTTTAAACGAACCTGAAGCATCTTCTTCTCCAGTCACCGAGTGATTATCTGACTGATTAAACCATAGAATTGTACTACCGCGGGTGATAATATGGTCAAAGGTGTTCCGTGCCGAATGGAGAGTACTGATTGGCCGAAGCGGCCCATGTGACTTTCTCGCGAGAGGTTGCGAGAGGAGAATCTTGTGTGCAGACTATTTTGCATTGTTGATAGCTCAAACACACTTAAACTTGTGCTCAGTTTAACTTGCGTTCTTGGTGGGTCGTGCTCAGTTCTTCACTGCATTTGTTTTTGGAGAAAAAAAATTATAATTATAGAAATCTGCCAAAAAATAGGGTGGCTTAGACACAAAATAGGGTGGCTCAAGCCACTCTAAAATGGGTCTAATGACGTTGCTGGTAAGGAGTATAAAGTACATATATTTATATAAATGTAAGGAGTATAAAGTACATATATTTATATAAATGTAAGGAGTATAGAGTACATATATTTATATAAATGTAAAGAGTATAAAATACGCAAATAAATGTAGGGAGTAAAAGTAAAATATTCCCAGGAAAACAAATACTCAAGTAAAGTACAGATACCTGAAAAGTCTAATTACATATGGTAATAAAGTACTTTTACTTTGTCACTTCCCACCTCTGGGAAAGTTGAGCCAATCAACATTTAACACTTGAGATTTCTTTATCAGTAACAGACACGTGGTAAAATTACATTAGTTTTATTCCAGAAACATTTTACTTGTAGACCAGTGTAAGTCATGGTTCCTGTTTTTGTTCTACTGATTCTCTACACAATCCTGCATCTATTCTGTAGAAGTGACAGAGTATCAACATCAGCATTTCACTAATAAAAGCATTGCTCTAAAGCTCTACTACTGCTTAGAACCCCCACTGGGTGACTTTAATTAGACTATATAAAGATAATCAATACTAGTCTGGAACTATAATGTGTATTTCATTACATTAAATGGCAGCTGACAAGTGAAAAAACAGAAAGTGTAGATTTAGCAATATGCTAACTCTCTTTGTGATGTGCATCTGGCACAGGAAGTGACCGGAACTTATTTACTCCAACCAGGGCGTTAATGAGCTTTTCTTGTTTTGTTTTAGCTGCAGTTTGTCATTGGTTTTATTCTCCTGTTTTTTTTAAATCTGGGTAGGAGCTGAACTGTTGACAATTTTCTACCATGATCGTACATATGGAAGTGTCATGACAAATAGGCTCAGCTTTGACAGAAGTTTCGTTTTGTGGTAAAATGCACGCACGCAGCCCTGCAGAGAAAATATTATTTACACTTCTTGCTCAGCTCATCCAGCTAGCAATGATAAGATGTAACAGGAAATCAATACCTTTAGGGGAAACAAAGACTTGCATTCATTTCCATTTTTAGTTCACTTTACCTTTGAAGAAAACTAGCTTAATGATTTATATTTCAATGAAAAAACTCATTTTGGTCTGAGGTTGAGAATCCGTGTATCATTCCTTAATTAGTTTTTCAAAATAAAACCAAAAATAAAACAATGAAAAAACAACTTGAAAATGTATAGATGTCAGCTCTGAAATGAAACTATTATGAGTTATTTTTGTTGTTATCATTAAATCTATTCAAACAAATGTACCTTTAGTTGTACCAGAACAAAAGAAAGAAACTGGGATTTACGTTAATTATTTAAATTCCTAAATATAATCTGTGGTTCATATAAAACATTTTAGATCAAGTGATGATTTTTTAAAAATACTGTACTCTTGATTTTTTTATATATATATATATATATATATATATATATATATATATATATATATATATATACACAACACTATTTGTGCAGTTTTGTAATTTGTTATTTATTTATTTATTTTTATAACTTTAGAACAGAATTTGTGATTCTTTGGCCAGTTTTTAGAGCATATGAACGATAATAAAAAAGCTTTTCACATTCAGTCAGGGTATGTAAACTTATGAGCACAACTGTCTATTTGTTCTATAGTAACAGAGCTATAAGAATAAGCCACATTTCTTGTTTGTGTGAAGAAACTTGGCCAGTAAAGCTTGTAATTCCAGTTGTTGAACGTTATTTAAAATAATAATTGTTAGTTTATTAAAGGATTATATCATCAAAAGTCAGCAAAAACAATGGTTATTCAATCCAGTACTAACTCTGTGTGTCATGTGACTAAAACAGACAGTACAATGTCATAGATATTGATGTAAGAACTGAAGTTATTTTGTTATTATCAAGAAAACCATGGAAAATGGATAGATATCAGCTCTGAAAATAAACTATTATGTGCTATTTTTGACCTTATTATTATATTTCATGTACCTTTAGTTGCACCAGGCATTAAAATGAACAAGAAATTGAATAAAACAAGAGTGATGTAATATTTTATAAATTGTGAATATGGGTTTCCAGTTATATATGTTGGTTATATTCATAAATAGTTAAACATATATAATCCATTACACTGAAAAAAAAAAAACAAGATTTAATTTGTCGGTCGCATCTCCCAGCTCTGAACCTAAATAACAAATAGGTTAAAGGAACCTTATCTTCTTACACTACGCGATTTTACAAATAAGAGTCATGTTTCTTTGATTCACAGAGTCAGGTTTTATTTCCACATGAGCCAAAACTCACTCAACATGCCGACAGAACTCTCCAAAAACGTTGAGTAACAATATCCTGGCATATCAGTGCTTTCATCAGTGTGCTCAAAGAGGTATTTTTAACTTTTCTTCAGCATCAAATATCGGCATAATTTTACATAGCTATTTATAATATTAATAGTCCTTTGTGTGTTTATTTTTGTTCATGCAGACTGTAATATCAGTCAACTTAGAGATCTATAATATCACTTTTAAACATCAAACAGTGTTGTTGTCATCCTAGACTTTTGCATTTGCTGAACTCTCAGGCTGAACTTTCAGCAAGCAGACAAATCAATACAGGACATTACTTTGAAAACATTAACATTATGGCCTCCTACATGCATCATTGCAGTTTTCTCAAGCAGAAAATGGGCTTTCAAACCTCAGAGCAGGGTTCAGATAATTCCCTTTAGGATTCCCGGTTTTAGCGACGCTGTATATTTCACAAGCTATTCCCTGGTAGAAAAAAAAAAAAAAAAGTCATGGCCACGATAATTCTCTGTCAAATTGCAGAAGGAAGACAGTGCAGGGAGACAGGGTCAGTGATAGAGCGCTCTGCCCTGAGAGGCACCGGGTGACTGAAGTCATAAAGGGAGCTACACTCTGTAAAATGGCAAGAATCTCATTTTGCAACCCCATTTTCACAGGTATCATTATCGTACACTTCTATGTCCTGGAGACTGGAGGCATCCGTTTCATCGCCTCCACTGCTCACACTACCCCTGAATGCGATGCCTCCTATAAAAGGGTACACGCTCTCAGTAAACAGGTCTCTGATGTTGTAATACGGGAGTTCTGGGTCTTGTCTCTCAGGTTTCGTGATACACTGACCCTCCATGGCTTTGTTCCTTTGATAATATTTGGAAAACTTGTTGAAGATGATAGTGATGGGCAGTGCCACCACTAACAGGCCGCACACGATACACAATGTGGCCACTATCTTTCCCGCCAGAGTCACAGGGCATGTGTCACCGTAACCGACCGTTGTCATGGTGATCGTGGCCCACCACCATCCCGAGGGGATGGTCCCCAAATCTGTTTCTTCCTCTTCCTTCTCAGCAAAGTAGATAAGAGCGGAAAATATGGAGATGCCCACCGAGAGGAAGAGAAGGAGTAGGCCCACCTCGTGGTAGCTGTGGCGGACAGTGGCGCCCAACGCTCGCAGCCCGATGGAATGGCGAGCCAGTTTGAGGATTCGTAGAACCCTCATGAGGCGAAGAACCTGCACCACTTTACCCACGTTCTGTAAGTCCTCGTTCTCCTCCGCGCTCTCCTCGTCTGCCGTCTCCAGAGCTAATGTGGCGTAAAATGGCAAAATGGAAGCGACGTCGATTATATTTAAGGGGTTTCCCAGGAACTTCCTGCGGGAAGGGGCGACGATGAGTCTGATGATGAACTCCGCAGAGAAACAAGCGATGCAGATCTCCTCTAGGATGGCCAAGACCGGGTCCTCGATGGGCTTCTCGTTGTCGTCCACACGCTGGAACTCGGGCATGCTGTGGACACACATGGCAACAATAGAGGTCAACACCACGCTGAGCGACGCCACAGCGATGATCTTTGACGCCCGAGAGTGACCCGGGTCCTCGAGTCTGAGCCAAACGTAGCTCCTCAGTTCTGCACACCAGGCACCTTTAAACTTAGCCAGGTCTTTATCCAGAGCAGAAAGCTCCTCAAAAGATGAGTCGAAGCTGGGCTGATGGCCGTCCTCGCTCCTGATGTCCCAGTCTCTGTCTTCTATGTACTCCTTCCTCTCGTGGTACCAGTTGCTACAGCATTGGCTCAGGTGGAGCTCCTGGATGCCCCAGTACTCAATTTCCTGGCTGAAGGAGAAGACGCACAGCTCCTCCATCATGTGGATACGTCCAGTCTGGTAGAAGTTGAGCACGCACAGGAAAACTCGTGGATTCCTGTCGAAGTAGTACTCCTTCTCGGCCGGGCTGTAGTCGTCACACAGCTCCAGGATGGCCGCCTCGCTCCGGCAGCGCAGCAACCGAGCCAGACGTGTGCGGGGGAAACGCAGGAGCATGTCCGGGTCCACTTCATGCCGTACCCCTCCCACGTTGAGGTGGACCTGGTCCTCCTCTTTCCCACGCCGGTGGAGGATTTGCCCGTACCCCATGATTCTAGTAGCAATTGAGAAATGAGATTATCCACTTTTCATCATTTCTTTATGACACGAAAATGCTCCAAAACATGTAAAGTGTAAATAATAGGATAAGTGTTTCTGTTACATGAATGGATCTCTATCAGAATACATTTGACTGCACTGTTTGTGGATAGCATTAGTTCTCTGAAGGGAAAAAAAAATCAATACAGCACACACACAGGAAATGGCTTATGCTGGAGTGGGTGAAGAGGCGTGAGGTAGTGTCACTTCTTGGAGGCTCATGTACAGGATTATCTCTAAGAGAATCAAATTACAGAGCGGACTGACTAACTCAGAGGAAATGAGAGGCAACAAGTTGAAACTGGAGCCGCACATCATTCTTCAAGACAATGATTATTTTCCCGTATGTGTAAATTACCTCTATCCTATAAAACATCCAAAACGCGCGCCTTGATTTACGCACACTCACTGCGTAAAGGCAGATACGACACCTTTTTTTTTCCCTCTTCAAATTTCCTCTTGACCATTAAGTCCATTACTTTTAAAATACGTACCTGAACATGGAGCCTTTGTTTCCATTAAAATAACTTTTGTCCGTATAGTTTTACTCCTCTCATGCGTGATACGCTGTAGGTCGGTGGATGGAGCGCAGCTGCGGATCCACGGACGCGCCTTCACGGGACAAGAAGAACTGGAGGCGGGACGCGGACTCGGTGAGTTTGTTCCCTTTTACAGGGAACAGGGAGGGGCGAGAGATGGGGAGGGAGGGGGGGGGGGGTCATTACTGTAATATCACCGAACAGATATTATGTCCAGTGGCTGCTCTGGTTTAGTATCTATTATTAATTTGGGACTTTTTATTATTCTTAGGTCTCCCAAATCCATAATTTCAGGTAAAATATGCGTCTTTATTATCATCATTTAAAATATATGTTTAATGTTTTATATTGAACCTCACGTGCAGCTCTGTATCTGCAGTCTCTTCTAATAGGGGAGACCGGGGACAATAGTAACACTTTATGTTTGAGCAAGTGTTTGTCCTGGAGATATCAGATTTTTAAATGTACTACCTATATTTGTCTACTATAAAATACATTCACTTGTAACCCTTTAACTCCTGAGACTTAAGCAATTCCACAGTCAAGAAATAAAATGAGCAACAAAATGAACAAAAAAACTACCAAAGTGGTCAGTAAAATGAACAAAAAGAATAATAAACTAACAAAATAATATGTAACATGAACAAAGTAAGACACAAACAGAACACAGTTGAAGAAAAATAATAAAATAAATAAACGAAACACAGAAAAAATAAACAAAATTAAGCAACAACATCAACAGAAACTAATAAATATTCACAAAATAACGAATGACAGGAAAAAAGAAAAACAAAATGAAGGAATAAATGACTAGTGTTTTAAATTGGTTCCAGTAGTTTTAGTTTGGGCTTTTTCTTTTTTTAATAGGTTGCTTTTTGGCACCTGTACATCAGTTCCTTCAACAAAATTCTCAGTAAAATAACATAATTATTTTTTACATTTTTCAGAATTTTTAAACTAAACCATCCATTCAAAACAGCCCTCTGGGGCAGCGGTGGCTGTGATATCGGGCTTTACAAAAATAAAATGATTTAATTTGAAAACACATCGTGGGTTAAAGGGTTAAGTAAATGATTGTCAAATACAAAGTGACATGTTTTTACAACTTACCCCAGTACTGGGGTAAGTTGTAACACTACTAGGAGATGTTTGTAACAATTAATATATACTTAAAAAATATCCACACTAATAATTATATGTAAGAATTTAATGAACTATAAAGAAGGAACAAGATAAATCTAAGAATTCAATAATAATGATAAAAATTAGCTTAAAAAAGTCCAAGTTAAATCCAATAAAAACAAATACTATAAAATAAATCAATATATAAAACACAAAATAAATAAAATAGAG
Source organism: Siphamia tubifer (assembly GCA_020466265.1). Classification (NCBI taxonomy): domain Eukaryota; kingdom Metazoa; phylum Chordata; class Actinopteri; order Kurtiformes; family Apogonidae; genus Siphamia; species Siphamia tubifer. The sequence continues at coordinate 37,156,694 of CM035805.1, forward strand.
ATCTATGGAACAATCAACAAATCACTTTTGAACCTATTATCCATGTAAACTGCAATTTCCTTTAATTACCTCTGCAGCGAAGGATGTCATGTTTTACCTCATGTTTGTTTGTTTGTTTGTTTGTTTGTTTGTCAGCAGGATAACTCAAAATGTTATGGACACATTTTGATGAAACAGTCAGAGATGATTGATAATGCATCAAGGAAGAAACCATTAAATGTTGAACTATAAAGGTCAAAGGTCACAGTGAAGGTCAACAGATAAAACACATCAGTGGTGATATCTCAGAATCCAGACCAGATATGATCAGGAAGTTTTTTTCATTCACTTCACCTTCTGACATCAGATGAGATAACACCGACACGCTCCATGACGTCACATTTTGACGTCATATGACATCAAGCCAATGGTATATTTACAAAATGTATGACCTTTACAGACTTGTGCTGCTTTACAGAGGTCTGCGCTCTCAGAGTGTTCTCATTAGAAAAGCATTTGTGTCAAATGCAGCTGTCCTTTCCTGGGGGGCAGAGGCTTCATGGGTACAACATCTACACTGCTCACATCTGATCCACCTTTGACCATGACAAGCAGAAAATATCAACATAAGGAGATAGTTGTAACACTTTTTAAGAACGTTTCAACCATCCCTGACCCAGGCAGCCTAACCATTTTTAGCATTTAGCTTCAAAGCTAGCACATCAAATGAAACTAGAGAAACTACTATTTTACAACTGCCTCTGGTCTCCCCTACTGCACTGTAAACCTAAGTTAGCAGAACTCAAAAAATGTTTTGATTAAATAAAAAATAAAACATTACTTTTTAACTATAAAATACTAATTAACTTAGTATTCTAAGGTTCTGTCTGTCCTGAACTAAGTCAGGGTTCAGTGTCTTTGTCCAAGGACACTTGGACATGTGGACAGACGGAGCCAGGACGTGAACCTCTGACCTTCTGTCATTGGACGACCCCCTCTACCAACTGAACCACAGCTGCCCCTGAATAAAATTATTGTGTTTTGTGATTGGAAATTTTTCAGTGTGATAGATATTGGTGATTATTTGGAGTGCTTTTAAATTATATTTAATCATCTACTACATCAGTTAAGTACATTTTTTCAATCATCTTTATTTGAAACAACAAAAATAACAGAACAATATCTTTCTCAGCATTTAATGATTTAATTCCACTAAGTTGTACCTCATCTATGTTTTTAAGTTATGTTCACTTATATCCACAATAGTTCCCCTTAATAAAAAAATAAAATATGAGTTGGAAGAACTTAAAAAGAAGAACATGTTACAGTACTTAATACATTTGAATTCATAGTACTATTACTGAAACTTTGAGTATTCATAACTGAATATATTTAATTATTCTGAATGTTTGGGTTTTCAGTGCACGGTAAAAAGTAAAGAAGGTAAAAATCACTCACTGACATTTCAATCCACAAAGAGAAAGCACTGCTGGCGGGCGTTCTGCCAAACCAGTCAGCAACACTGTATTTGGCAGCAAAAGCTATGCAAGCTTTATCGCAGGAGTCCATCCTGTGAAATATGTTTAAAGCGTAACAAGCTTATAAATAAAAAATCAGCCCTCAGATGTTTTATCTATGCACTCTGTCTGACATGATGGATGTTCCATCACTTTATTTTGCTCCCATCTGTCAGATGTGATGAGTGTTTCCTAAATGCAGTTCCTGAGTCTGTGTTGTGTCATTTGAACAACTCCCCTCATGCAGGGGCAGACACAGAAAAGCTGACATGGGGCAGGAAAAGGGAGCAAGATGTTATTGTAGGGTGGTCTGGAGACTCCATATATACAATATGTACATAAATTCAACAAAAGTGACACGAATAATGTTAACAGTGTTTATTTTTCATATAACACTACACCCAGGGTCAAGTGTTTTAACCTCTGAGACTTTATTTAAGGTAAACAAACTACTGTTAAAGTGTCCTGAGACAGAGGCAAGTAGAAGTACTCTGTTACTGTAGATTTTATAGGTATCTGTACTTTAATTGAGTATTTATTTTTATGACAACTCCCTACATTTTTTCATAAATATCTGTACTTTATACTCTTTACATTTATATAAATATCTGTACTTTCTACTCTTTACATTCTCAGAATAGATTTGTTAATTTTTCAAACTAAACAGATGTGACAGTACAAAAATAAGTCACTTCAGAGGTGTGACTTTCTTTATCATTATTGTGACATTTAAATGAAAGTAATTTTGACTTTTTATCTCAGAATTTTAACTTTACCTCAGAATTCTGTGTCTTTATCACACAATTAATGCATTTCTTATCTCATAATCATGACTTTTTATCTCAATTGTGGCACTTTATCTTATAATTTAGACGCTTTTTTTTCATAGTTATGCATTTATTGTCTCATATTTATGACAGGAAACATGTATTTTTCAAAGGTTTGAAGATGTGTGTAGTCTTTATTGTTCATAGTGAAACAAACATTCACACCTATGGGGAGTATAGCTTAACCAGACATGTCTAAACTGTTCCACAAAGGGCCAGTGTGGCTGCAGGTTTTTGTTCCAACCAACCGAGAGTTCACACTTTGACCAATCGACTCTAAAGACTGAGCTCAGTTGATTAATTGAGTCAAGTCTGGTGTGCTGAAGCTCGGTTGGAATGAAAACCTGCAGCCACACCGGCCCTTCGTGGAATAATTTGGACATGCATGTCTTAACCTATCAGTGCATGTCTTTGGATGGTGGGAGGAAGCTGGAGAAAACCCACCCAGAGAACATGTGAACTCCACACAGAAAAGGTGTGACTGGTGTGGGAATCAAACCCAGGACCTTCTTGCTGTGTGAACCACTGCACCACTGTGTCAGAAGGCCTCAATGTGTTTACTTTCACATTTATTTCATTTCTACCCTATGAATATTGAATGTTTTAATGAAAGTAATGTAATTATTTTTCAATTTGTAAGTGTACGGTAATTCATTCATTTCTATTTAGATCTTGTAATTATGTTAACATATATGTATATATTCCCCCCATTTGCTACTGATGTAATTTCTTTTTGCATTATGTCTATATATAGAGTTTTTTTTTTTATGACCAAGAGGGAAAACTGTGCAATAAATCCAACTTAATTCAGTGTAAGTGAGCAGTGAAATCAACCTGTTTGTGTACATGTACAGACTCACTTCAGGCCAGATTACAAGGCTCCTCCACACAATTACCTCCATCAGGCTGTAATTGGATCCACCTGCATGTGGCTGTACTTGTAGATCAGAAACATCCCTTCACCAGTGAAGAAAGACACATGTCTCCATTTCCAAATACAAACTTCAGTCAAAGCAGAGCAGCAAAAAATAAGGACTTGAAGTTTGCTGCTTTCTTATGAAATGGGTCACAAATTTAGATTGGGGTATGTAGTCCACATTTATTTGCTGGTTTTGTTTAAATATACAATTTAAATTCTCCCTCCTATAAAAAATAATAATAAATAATGTCTGTTTTGCAGTTGTTTTATGCTCCTCGTAGCTGCAGTTATCGTAGAAGCTCAGGAAACTCCACCACGTATAAGTACTTAGTTTTTACTTTTCTATTGTGTGTTAATGTATTTATCATATACTATCATGCATTTTTAACTTCTTTGTTCTCATAAATGTCCAGGTATCCATTCAAAATGTCTGGGTAATATCATGCGTATCGATGTTGGCCCCCTTGGAGGGAAAGTCCTTGAAATCTCTGGAGTGATAAGTAAGTGTATCTGTTATTTAACCCATAAAGAGCTAGTGTCACTTTTGTGGTACTTGTTAAATGGATTTTTCAGTCTTTATTTAAACTTTTTTGTGAAGTGACTTGTCACAATTTATTCTAAAATGATCCTCTAGATTTTGTCTTTTTCCATATATCTAATTCAGATATTCTGTGTAAACCCAAATGTTATTGCAATAAAAATAAAAGGTGACTTTTTCATCAAACATTAACTGAAAATAAAACGAATGTATCCATTCGGTGTCATTGATCCAACTCTATGGGTTTTACTGGTTAATCATTGTTTAAGAACAGAGGTCTTTAATAACCCTGGTTGTCAGGACACGCTCTCCTGCATGTTTTTAAATGTCACCCTGCTCCAACACGCCTGATTCAAATGATCAGCTCCTCACCAAGCTCTGCTGAAGCCTGATAATGACCCAGTGGTTTTAATCAGGTGTGTTGGAACAGGGTGACATATTGTAGAAGATGGTGGTATTTCCACGTTCACTTTGGAGCCTCTGAACATCCAAATGGGTTATATATGATGAAAACATGACAAACACCCCTTCTAACTTCTGTGAGCAGGGGTCTGTGACAACCAAATTAATAACCCCCCCCACACACACATGCATATCTCCACTACAATTTTAGATCATGTTAATTTTGCCAGTATCAACATATTCTGAAAATTTCAGCCAAATGAAGCCATAACTTTTTGACTTATTGTGCTGACAGATGGACAAACACTGACAAAAACATAACTGTTGTTCCTTGGTAACCATGTTTACAGTATCTATAGTAACTCCAGTTTACACCAATATCTGCATGTATTGATGGGGTTAATGGATCAGTAAATATGAACAGTTTCAGATCAGTAGATAGTTTTGTTAGTGGATGTTTGGGTGTTTATGGATTTAAAAAAAAACTAACTTTTTGTCTATTTCCTCCTCAGATAACACAGCCATCCTGCTAACACCACAGTTGACAACTTACTGTGGCTTCAGCATGAAGGGGGACCGGCAGGGAAATGTCATAATTTACGCCTCCATCCAAAACTGCTTTGCTCAAAATATGGTAAAACACTTCAGGATGTATTTAAGTTTTATAAAGGGGTAGCCCTTTGAAATGTGCAAAGGGCCTTTTGTAAAGCACTTTGACTTTTATGCTCTTGAAAGGTGCTATATAAATAAAGTTTATTATTATGGTTTGTCTTTATATGTTAAAACTCTAGCATCAGAACTTGGTTGAATAATTTTTTTTCCCCATTTAATTGTTATAGGTGGAATTTCAAATGTTTGTAGCAGCAAAATAGTTTGAACTCGTACTAAATAGTTTTTTATAAATCTGCCACAGTAGGGAATGGATTTAAATGCATTTTGAGAACATTAGGTTAGTTTTTAAATGAACACTTTAAATGTCTTTGTTTTTTCTACTTGTAATGGATCAAATGCCCATAATAGCAAAACTAGTGGTTAAATTGATACCAATGTAGTTTATAGATTGCCAGTGACTCAGAATAGACATGATTACATATTGGGAAACACAGATGAAAGTCGACATTTTTATGAATTAAAAAAAAAATTAAAAAAATCTCCCATTTACTTACAATGTGCAAAAATGTAAATGTCTATAAACATTGCTTTTGTTTCAAGTTACGTCAAATTCATCATATGTAAAGAGACAATTGATATGTTGACATCAGCACACATATAGACATGATGCCAAAATAAACTAGAATATGAAAAAGGGATGTGGTTTGTTGTACCTGACACTTTCTTTTATTAAAGCGGTCCAGTTTTTAATCCCACTTTTCAAGAGTATAGTTCTAAAGAGCAGCTCCATAATATGATAATCATATAAGTCGACTTTCCTTTTGTTTGCAGCAGGATAAATCTTTCACAACAGCGTTATATCTTCGAGTGTATGGGACCCAACCTTTGGAAAACGATGTTTACCAGATGGCCGAAACCTGCTCTTACACAAAGTGGGCTTCAAGGGAAATTATCTGTGACCGCAACTATATGGAGGCAAGTGAACGCAGCAGGACTTTTAGGGGTCATGTTCCAGTCTATTTGACAAGTGACTTATGTGTCATACGAGTATCAAGGCTGGTGCATTTAATGTCACTGCAGAAGAAGGGAGGGAAAGATGGATCAGCTCTTAGTGTGTGTGACCTCAATTCCAGGTGTCTGTGAGGAGGGCAGCTCCAGGTGATTATATCCTCCCGAGACAGGCCTTGTCAGGGGTTACTACAAGGATGGATCCTCGACGAGTGGTAGAGGTTAGAGGAATCCATTTTACATTTTGGCCTTTTTTTACATTTTTGTTGTGAAGTTTTTTTGCATCAAAGTGTTTTTAATGTTTGTGTCACAGAAAAGATCCATAGACAAAGGATTCAAGATCACGACGGTTGTGTTTTTCACCCCCACGGAGAAGATTATGACTGTGACTGAAGCTCAGGGGGCAGGTTATGAAATTGTTAACACTCCTACAAGACTGATGCTGAGAACTTCTAAGACTGCACCTGAATTATACGTCCAACATGTAAGTCGTCCAACTACCATGATCTGAGTTCAGTCCCTGAGTAGGTTCACATTATCAATAATAATAATAATAATAAGTAACCAAACAAACCTTTTTCATATCAAAATGCTATAATGAACACACACACTTTTTTCTTTTTTTTTTCTTTTTTAAATAAATGGCACCCTGGCTATTTCATGACTGTAATGCGCAAAAAATTCTCAATTTCATAACGATTCCACATAAAAAAGAAACTGTTGACTTCATAACATTACTTATCAGAAGTAAAGTGTACATTAGATGATAGTAGTACACATAAAAAATAAACACTGTACATTAATTGGACCTTTTTGCTTACACTTGCAGCCAGTAACTTAACTGCATTTGGGTCAGACGCTGCATTTAAACTGATTCCCTTGTCTTGCATCCAGTTGGCACAGTTGAACACATTAGCAGCCTACCGGTTTGATTAACATCTACCATTAGTTTGAATTAAAACACCTTTTGCCCGAACTGTGCATAAAAACAGCTGACAGGAAAAAACCTTAAATTGTATTTTGTGAAAATAAACATGAGCATTTATTGGAATCGTCGTGTAATGTTTGACCTCAGGTACGTGGCGTGAATATGATTGTGTTAAAAACATCTATGATGTTTGAGAAGAACTGGCAGGTGACTCGAATCAATGCAGCAGCTGCTTGTCCACTACAACAAGGTAATGAAAACAACTGAGGGTCCTTAAATCTTTCACGCGTCCCCTTTTAATTGATGGATGTATGTGTGACTTGTGTCCAGGTAGTGTTTCCTTCACTCCGTACAGGATCGTGTGGATCCTGCCCAGGTCCATTGACCCACTGATTTCCACGACCCAGCCCAGACTGTTGGAGGCGTTCTTGGGCATCGACGGCCAGAGGCTCCGTGATATTGACGTGGCCAACGGAGGATTCAGCATGACTGTAGAAGACACATACGTCATCGTTGAGATTCTTGTAGGGGCCGTTGGTGGATACTTTCAGGTTGGACACACTCATGTTAAACATTTCAGTAATTTACTCATAAAATCCAAACGATTCAAATTTCTGGATATAGTTAAAGTGAAACTACTGGGAATTCCGTTTCAAGTTGTGCATAGGAGTTTAGCCAGGAGCATTCAGCTCCTCTTCAAGTTAAGATGAGGGTGTTATAATTTAAGATGTCTGCTTCAATTTGAAGTAAAATAAGAACCAATGTCAAACAAAAAATGTTTAATTTGTTGTAGTAAAACTATGGAATGATGTTCAAGTTAATACTGTCAAAAAAGTTAATTATTTATACTTATCAATTGTGATTGAATGATTATTTTTTTATCGTAAGGAATTTGGGTAATTGACTTAAAAATAATTAATTTACATATGATAAAGGTTTATGGATATAATGGGGGGTTTGAAAGTGACCTGTTTTTATTCAAAATTTTAATCTTGTTAAATCTACAACTTTTTGTTGTTTTGTTTTTTTTTCCCATGTGGACAACCAGATAAAGTTCTTATTTTATATCATTGGGAGTATTTGTATAAATACAGTGGTGGGAAAATTTTTGGACATTCCATGCATTTGACAAAATGGAAGCAGTTTGTACAATTTTCACACTTGATTATTTAATCCGAATTGGCAAAGGTACTCACTTTCTATACTTAGAAATACACCGAGGAAGGAAAAGGAAGTTCCTGATTTATCCTCTTATCACTGCATTTTTGTTAACTTGAACTTTGACCTACATCCACCAAAATGTAATGGGATTTATTCTGGATCACTTCACATGGGTCCAGTAGTATTTATGTGAAGTTGCTGACAAACAAAAACACACCAAAAATAATACTCCATCCCCTTTTGAGGGGCGAGGATAAGAAAGTACAAAGGTAAAACAGTTTTTTGGTTTTTTTTGGAGGGGGGAGTTTGTTTGTTATTTTTTTGCTGTGAATAAAACTATATTTATTGAAGCAGGAAAAATCAGGGTTTCCATCCAGGAAGGAAGCGTCATGGCACTAACAAGTCTATTCGCAGAATGTAATGAGTAGAAACTGGACAGTAGAGTAGAAAGACCTGGTTACAATAGTAACACATAGTGGTGGAGACACCCCCATGCATTTATTAAAAACTATCCTTGAGTCACTGAAATCTGTCCAGCCTTGTTCCTTCTCCAAACCCACATGCACTGTTGTGTCAAAATCAGAACTGGATGTTTCAGCAGAAAAACAAGCATGACAAAACTTGAGACTGTCAATAATTTTGTATATTTTTTCTTATAAATAAAAACGAATCATTTGCATCTGTCTTGTCTGATGTAGCCACTTTTTTAAAACTCATATTTTGCTGCAAATTTTAGATTTGAAATTGTAAAATTTTAAGGGTGTGCAAAAACTTTTCCCACTACTGTAAATAGATTAACTTTGTCATTCAACATCGTATCAACACGGATACAGAGAGGAAGGAAATGGTTTAAATTTTTTTTCTTGCATGAATGTTAAACAGTCCTTTGGTGTAAGGCATTCCTTCCATTGATCCTGATTTTTGCGTCTTCAGGATGGTCAGACTTTTAAGACTTACACCATTGAGCCAATGCTTGAGATGCTCTGGACTGAAGGAGCCAATTTCGAAAACACACGATACAAAGTCTTCTTCCCATTGGTCATACCACTTCCACAAATTGTTGACAGTAAGTTTGTTCAGTTTTGTACATTATGCTATTTAGGATTATAGGTATAGGATTATACGGTTTATTTTACGGCCCTCGAGACTGTTCCCACAGCTCCTATTCATTTTGAATGGACGTTCCCAGCGTTCTGTGGGTGGATTTTTTTTTTTTTTTCTGACAACTGCCCGCTGCGCCATTAACGCCCGTTGCCAATGGCAACGACTTTTGTCACTTCAGATTCATGGTACCATATCACTCTGGAGGTAGTTTGGCCACTTTGAAAGTAAATATTCGCTATGTTTTAATGGCTCTCTCATCCAATCTGTTAGAGTAGTGGCAGTAATAAACTTTATTAACCCGTAGAATAAGCAGGATAATGTATTAGCCACACATGACTATAGAAAAATATTTCGCTTCGGGGCGGAACAATACGCTGTTCGGCCCTGTCGGGAAATATTTTTGATAGTAATGCATGGGCAATACGTTATCCCTTACATATAGACTATAGAATAAATGAGCCTTAACTGCACTCTGCTGTATCAGACTTAGACAAACTTCATAGTTGTTTAAATACAGAATAGTGTAAAATGACACAAAAATAGAATAAAGATGCTAAAATGTAAAGTAAAACGCATTAACAAAAATATATATGCAAAATATAAGCTTGTACACAGTGGAATATAGGATGAGAACAGGGCAAGGTGCAGTGCAAAATATGATAATAGTTACAGGTTCATATCAGGAGAATTTCCTTTATCAGATTGGCCTGTAGTTCTAAGACTTGAATCACACCATAGAAGTTTTCATGTTTCTGTTTGTAAATGATTGACTATATTTGCACCACAGTGAAAATTAACATTTTTATCCTTTTCCCTATAGATACTATTGCCAGCAAGGGGAGATTTAAGGTGTCAATTGGGCCTTTTAGCTACGACGTGGCATTAATGAACATCACATTCTCCTCTGGGATTTTGTTGGAGGAAGACTTGAAAGTCAGAGGCTTTAACATCCAGGAACATGGGTCCCACAACGGCACCTTAAAGTACTGGACACTCCAAGTGCCCTTCACAGACGGTCTCGTCCTGCAGCTGGTATTCTTCATCCTGGAAATGAACATTAGGATGCGTTTTAATTCTGATCAGACAGGAAGCTGCTAATTTTCTCATTCCCCAACAGATAGAAGATGGTTACAGGATCTACTCTCTTTATATGACCGTTGGCTTCACGTCCATTCTGGCAGGACCCTTTGCTTTCGCTGTTCATCTGGAGGCTCGATTATTGGACATAGGTTTGATTTTTTTTTTTTTTATTTTATTTTTATTGTAGTAGATGATACATTTTGGAAGCTTGACATGGTTGGATTTTTGTCTTTGTAACAAAATTTCCACTAAAATGATCTGTGAAGTTGGCTAAAAAATGGTTTTCTCACAGTACGACCAACATACTATTGTACAAGTATGACAACATTGCTGCACAGTCCCATACAATGTAAAAGAGAAGAACACGGCAACAAAAATGGAAACAAATCTACATACGAGAAATTCCAACATGCAGAATGTAATGGCGTTATGATGACGTGCTATTTAAATATTTAATTTGCCTTTTTATACATTTCCTGAAATTGTGATTTTGTAGTACCACCTCAGACTTCCATAAATTGGTCCAAATTACATTAATTTACAACAGAATTTGAGCTGAATTTTGACTCATTCTACAGCAAAACCAAAGCACTCACTTACAATATAGGTATTGACATTGTTTGAATGGTGTATATAAATTATATACATTATATATACACACACACATACTCAAAAACCTGCAGAATACCAGTCCTCGAGGACCAGGTTTGGACACGCCTGCTAAATATACTTTTCATATAGTCAAGGTATTAAAAAAAATAAACAAATATTTTGTGAACCAATATATTATACACAAGTTTTTAACATGACAGACAAAACTTAAAAACACATTGGCTTTAACACTTTTTTTTAACCCATTTATGGAAGAATGGAGGGTCCAAACACCCCTTAATCCAGGGGTTAAGTAATGTATTTGTGTTTTTTTACTTTGTTTTCTGCAGTTTCTCCCTTTATCTCTGGCAGCTGCGATCATGACAACTTTTATGTCCTTGTGAAATATGGAACTCAGGGTGGACAGTTTGAGACTTTATTAGGAAAACGGCCCCTGTCTCCACATCAGCCTCGGTACAACTTTAGGGAGAATGGAACACACTTCAGCATCACTGTGCCATTTTCATCCCCTGAGGTAGTGTTCGAGGTAAGTCTGAATTCGTAGCAGAAAAAAAACCCTCAAATCTTTGCCAACAGTGGAGCATCCCATCATGCTTTTCTCTACTCTTAACTTTTCAGTCCATTCAGGGGTCGTCCATTCGTAGCAGACTGGATGTGACCCTGAAGAACCTCCAAAGTGGCAAACGTCTCAAAGACTTCTCCCTCACCTGTCACTTCTACTCAACTCTGACTGGTTAGTTGTGAGGACAATAATGAACCCCATTTTCTCTAAACACAGCAGCATTACAAATAATCCGACCTTTTTTCTTCTAGAATGTTTCCCTAATGGAACCATTACGGCTCTAGCTGTGAAAGTAGAATCGGTTCCCAGTCTGAATCCTGACCAACTCACTCTCAGAGACCCCACCTGTGGCCCCAGATACAGCAACCACCGCCTTGCACACTTTGTCTTTACCGCTAACTCTTGTGGGACGAGAAGAAAGGTGCTGCTGAATACCCTCCTGCACAGGCACATGATGAAACTCGTGTATTTTCATGAGCGTCTTTCCTCATTCCTTCCTACATTGTACAGTACGGCAAATATACCCTTCAGCTCAGTGGCGTTCCGACAGGGACACCGTGCCCCCCCCCTCCACACACACACACACACACACACACATTTTAAAAAACACTGTTGTAATGTGGGCATCATAGTCGGCTACAGTACCACAAATTAGCCCATAAGTATCATAGTCGGCTATGGTAGCATGAATTAGCAAGTGTCGCAATCGCCTACAGTACTGCAAATTACCCGTCCGAATGAGCAAGTATCAGTCAGCTATGATACCACAAATTAGCCCATCTGAATTAGCAAGTGTCAACTGACTATGGTACAGAAAATGGACAAGTATCATAGTTTGGCTACAGTATCGCAAATTAGCCCTTGGGTCAGACTGAACAATTTAACATTGATCAATGACCACGTTACCTTTCAAATTCATATAGAATCAAATGTAATGGAATGTAAAGAAATCCCCTGTATTATCCACCCCACCTCTCCTTGCCTTGCCCCCCAGATTTTTATTATATATATATATATATATATATATATATATATATATATATATATATATATATATATATATATATATATATATATATATATATATATATATATATTTATTTTTTTTTTTTTTGTGGGCACTTGTGCCATTATACTGGGCAAATGTTCATCTGTCTATAAAAACACCAATTTTGTTGTAACTTTTTAATATGTATAGAAGCAATTGATATGCTAACATTAGCATATGCATAGACAGGACGATGACTGGATCGATGCTAAAAATATGTATGAAGGGCAGAAGTTTTTGTGCTGGCACCACTTGTTATGCAACATTTCTATAAAATATAGTATTGCAGTAACATGATTCAAATTCCAAATTATACATCCATGTAAATTGACATATTTTTGCCTTTTCCTTCTTAAACTATATTTTTATGATTTAATTCATCATCTGACATTTTGTCCATAGAATAACATTGATCAAAGTCAAAAAAGGAAAAAACACAGTAAAGGTGGTGGGAGAGGCAGAAGGCCTAGACAGACTGAAATATAAATACATTCTTTTTCATTATATATATATATATATATATATATATATATATATATATATATATATATATATATATATATATATATATATATATATATATATATATATATATATATATATATATATATATATATATATATATATATATATATATATATATATATATATATATATATATATATATATATATATATATATATATATATATATATATATATATATATATATATAGTGGTCACATTCACAGAAGCTCAAAAAAGTGGCAGAAACAAATGTCTATCAACGGCTGAAGGGTATATTTAGTGTCCAATGGAACTGAAACACTTAGTGATAAATTAAGATAAGGGCAAGGAGAAAAGATGCTAAGGAAAACAAGCACTTTTGATGTGTGCCTCCTGCTGCAGTTTCTTGGCTCTGTATGAGAAACTAATTCATCCTGTCTTTCCTAGTTTTTTCCAAATGTCATGAGGTATGACAATGTCATTTCGCTGCCCGATCATCTTGACAGAATCAACTCAGAGAGCGAGGAGTCAGAATACGAGTGAGTTTTCAGCCAAAAGTTACGTGATATTAATAACTCATTAAACTGGTGTTGATTTCATGTTTAGTCTTTGTTTTGTAGGTTGACGGTAATCTGTTACTATGAGGTCAACACAAGCTACTCATTGGGCTTCCACACCAGAGCTCGCAGAAGTCAACCGTACGCTGAAACTGCAAAAGGAAAGCTGCACATCGAAATGAGACTGGCTTTAGGTGGGAACATTTTGACTGAAATCACTCCCTTAAATGTTCTGCTCTGAGAACAAACTCTTATCTTCATGTTCTGCTTCAGGTGATTGAGATCAACTGACTAATATATATATATATATATATATATATATATATATATATATATATATATATATATATATATATATATATATATATATATATATATATATATATATATATATATATATATATATATATATAATATATATATATATATATATTTTTTTTTTTTTTTTTTTTTTAGACTGAGAACCGCTGCAGTAAAATTATAAATATTCCAAAACGTCAGTTTGTCTAAACTATGGATCAAATCCCTCCAAGGCTTATTTGTGTAGCAGCTTTCACAGCTGAAGTCACAAAAGAAGGAAAAAAAGATCAAATGCAATCCTAAAAAGGTATAGATGATGATAAAACATGATGGGTGTATTATAACCCTTAATCTACGGAGTTCATAATAAAAAACCTCAATAGTCTGAGGAATGTAATGAGTGGAAGATCATTAATTAGTTTGGAAGGAGACTGAAATAAAGGTCATAATGGCTTTATTCTCAAACAGAAGTAGAAACAAAAGGCAAATGGGAACTACAAATTTATTATGATTTAAGGTCTTACACAGACTTCAACAAAAGTAGTTTGGGAATACGGATTTTTAGAGTATTTTCAAACCAAGATAGAAATGGGTCTGCTCATTTAACTGCACTTTCTACTTAACTTCATCTTCCTAAAGTATTTAAAAACAAATGGGGGAGGGGGAGTTGTTTATATTTGTCGCCACAATTTCTACAGAGCAGGCTTGGTCTGTGGGAATCACCCGTCACAATAAAACCATATTTCAAGTACAATTCCTGGTTATTGTCTGTAGGCTCTTCTCTCTTCAGTGGGCCTTTTCCTATTTGAAAATAGTAGTAGATAATAATTACATCTGAGACCAAAATTCATTTGGACTAAAACCTATTCTCTTGTTAAGAATTTCACATTTTGACCCAAGGCTTATTTTTAGAAACTTGAGCCAAACAGCATTTAAGACTTTGTTTTCTTTATCACTAACACATGTGGGAACATTTCATTAGTTTTATTCTCGAAGCATTTTACTTGTAGACCAGTGGTATTGGTAGTAATATTGAACTTGACCTTAAAACTTTTTCAATCCCTTGACTTGGAAACTTGAACTAACCAGCATTAATTTAACTTCACTGTTTTAAACTGCCATTGTGTATGTATTGTCGTCTATAATTTTTTTGGATAGTGGCCCCACTTAAGCAGTTTCATTGTAGCTCGTATGCATAGACAGTAAATTATATTCTGTTAAGACTTGAGTTTAATTAAATGTTTACCGTGTGTGTCACTGAGTTTTATTCTGGAAGGATTTTACTTGTAGACCAGTGTAATCAGTCAATGAACTGAATGTACAAACTAGAGAAGTGACTCGACTGAATCCCTCTTGCACTTTTACTGCGTTCCTGCAGATAAAACATACAGCGCGTTTCACAGAGTTGAGGACTACCCGTTGACTAAGTTCCTATCGGACCCACTGTATTTCGAGGTGGAGCTGATGACGCTGACGAACCCCCAAGTGTCCCTGGAACTGGAAAACTGCTGGGCAACAGTGGACCAAGATGGGACGTCCCAACCACGATGGAATCTCATCATAAATGGGTAAGGGTCACATGTGCCACCGGAGGGAAGTAGATGTGCAGCTAAAATAAAAGCATGTTATGATCTAAACTGTCTCTCACTGCAGCTGTGCTAATCCTGTGGATCCGCAACAAGTGTTGTTCCATTCTGTCTGGGTGGATGCCAGAGTTAAGTATCCGTCTCACTTCAAACGGTTCGAAGTTCGGACGTTTTCCTTCATGAAAGACCAAGACACAATGAGTCCACAGGTACTGAGTGCAAACATTAGAACAGGGGTTTTGAAATAGTGAGGTGGGCCTCCCCTGGGGGACACTGGAGGACATCAGGGGAAGTGTGACACTATCCCACACGTTGAAAACCCCTGCATTAGATTTTTAAAGGTGTTAGTTTATCACCATGGTTACGGCTGTGTTTCTGTCCTAGGTGTTTGTCCACTGTGACGTGGTGATCTGTGACTCCAGGAACCCTCAGGGTGGAGTGTGCAGCGGCCAGTGTTCAACCCAGAACGAAGGTAATGGGTAAAATCTTCTCTACATCTGTCTCTATTCTTCTTCCCAGTTCTTAAGAATGTGTCATTTTTATTAACAGGTCACACTGCTTCACAAGCAAACACTGTCAACCATGTGTCATCGGGACCAATTCATCTAAACTATTGATCCTGAATAAAACTGATTTTTAATCCTTGTTTTGGAAACTCAGTTCTTGACAAACTTTCTGTGATCTACACACTGGTTATGAAAGATGCTGATGGAAAGAACAGGACTATAACAACTCAATACTGCACTCTGTTAGAGTTATGAGTGGTATGCCGTGTACTTTATTCCCGGACGAGCATGTTAAGTCATTGTGGCTGCACCACAAGACATTACCGCTGGTCATCACACTTGATATGTTTTAAAAGCTCTTTAGAAGTATGAATAAGAACAAGAATGACACAGCATCCAAGCTAATCCAGGGTTAACCCTTTCACTACAGTGGACTGCTCTTCTACAGCTGTTCTCATGTATAGTCATAGATTATTATTTTTTGTTCCATATCAGCTAACACCATCCCATATACTCGATTCATACTATTACTGTAACTTTGTTCTTCATAAACTTATTCTGCAGTGACATGTTTGTGTAAATCAATTTTTTTTTAAAACAAATTTTCCAAATGACCACTAGATGTTGGAACCTCGAGCAATGAACCAGGTTTTGTAAAATGTCGACACTCAAACAAACCTGTGTCCGTCTACTGCAGGCATGTCCAAACTATTCCACAGAGGGCTGGCGTGGCTGCAGGTTTTTGTTCCAACCAACCAAGAGTTCAGTTTGACCAATCAACTCTCTGAAGAATAAGATCAAGTGCTTAATTGAGTTAAGTTTAGTGTGCTGCTGCTTGGTTGGAACAAAACCTGCAGCCACACTGACCCTTTGTGGAATAGTTTGGCCATGCCTGATCTACTGTCATTGATTTAACTCCATGGGTTTTACTGATGAATCGATGTCATAGAAAATGTTGGCATTTCACAGTAACTACGTAGCCTCTGAACATCCAAACACACCATATCTGGTTACCATGAAATGACAAACTGTATTTTGCATGGCAATGTTGAAATATAGCTGCTAAGTGTATACAGTTGTAGGAAGTTGGACATTTCATCTTAAATGTCACTTCATTATGAGAACAACAAACCTACTGCTTTGGTTTGTGTCAAAGGGACTGGATATGGTCATCACCATTACATGAGGGGAGTTTTTTTTTATTTTTTTTTATTTTATCGTCCAACATTGGTTGGGAGAGATTGTCATCACCAAATGCATTTGTGTGTCCGCAGAGACAGGTCATGCTATAACGTAATAAATACTTTATATCACCATGAAATTACATGGGCATATACATATAGCTAATGCACATCAGATGCAATGATACATTTGAGTAAAGGTCAAAGGTCAATGTCATAATTAACTAAAAGGGCAAAATCACATTATCGGTTATAACTCAAGAATGGAGGGTCACAGAACTTTTAGATTGGTACTAAACGACGCAGAATGAAGATGTATACAATTCTTATAATTGGGGTTATAATGGACTTATTAATTGGGCTACGATGATTTCTGGAATTAACTTCTGTAACCGTGTGTGTCAAGCATAGACATATGTTATAACTTAATACTGGATATATTATATTACAGGCACTGACACACACACACACACACACACACACACACACACATATATATATATATATATATATATATATATATATATATATATATATATATAAACAATTATCAATATTGCGAAAGGTCAAAATCACATTATTGGCTCTAAGTCAAGAATAGGTTGTCATAGAAACTTGAGATTGGCACAAAAAAGGGGTGAAATTCTCTGAAAACTTCTTTTTATTACTTTTCCTAAATCTGGAACGGATTCAGAGACATGCCAAAATTGGATACAAGCTCGTAAACTTGCTGATTTACAGTAAATATATGACCAAAGACACCTCTATGTTCTGTTTGATTTGTTCAAACACTGAAATTCATACAATTACTGTAACTTTGCTGTTCTTGATGAACAAAATCCTTTTTTGTATTTCTCCCTGATGTAATAACTAGTATTGGATTATGTTAAAATGTGAGAAAACAGATTAGCTGAAAAAAAGATTTTCACTTGGATGGGTTTTAAATGCATGTTTCTTTACTTCAAAAAGTAAACCTGTCCAGCTGAGTGGGTGTTTTTGTAATTCCAGGAAACAGGTTTACATCAAGAAAATTCACAAAACACTAAAATATCAACTAAGTTTGTCATAATTCACACATTAAGGGGTTAATGTTAAACGTGGCTTCAGAAATGAGTCCAAAACCTCAAATGTTCTTGTTTATTTATTGTATTTCTGCACTTAATGTTAGATTGTATAATGTATTTTTGTACTGCACTTCCAGTCTTAGTCTAGTCTTACTTTTTTTAACCATCTTCCTACTTTTTTTTTTTTTTTTACATTGATGGAAATTTCCAATCGATTTTCACTGCATGGCATCAAACCTGTGTTATTTTCCTGTGACAATAAACCCATTGAAACTTGAAAATGTGACATGGTATTTAGCTAAAACAAAAAAATCTGATTAGTCACAATCTCATCTAATGGGAATGACTGGAACAGGATCTGCTGGTCTCAAAGGGAAGAGACTGGAACAATGGTGTAATAAAACACGACTCCTACTGAACCATCATGTTATGGGCTTTTTATTGAACATCATCACACAGAATTGTGGGTAAGAATAACCAAATAAATGCTGTTTGTGTTAATCTGGGTGCAGTAACTCATGATAAATTGTTATTCTGGCTCATTAATGGTACTGGAATACACTACCTGTAATCATGCATGTGAAGTTTATCTTTCAAACATTTAGTGTTCACGCTGTCAGAAAGACTCAGACTACAGGATGTCCAAACCCAGAGGTGGGATGACACCCACCCACCCAGAAAATCGCACCCAGTGTATGGGGATCTTAAGACTCCGCCTCTTCCAGGAGGCTCATGGGGCCTGAGATCACAACATTATTGAATGATATTCAATGACAAATAAAATGTTAAAATAGTATCTGGTTTGTCATGTGCCCTGAATCACACACATGTACCTCATAATAAATGATAATTTCAATTGCTTCTGTTAACCAACAGCTGATTAATTTGGACTGCGCGCATGTGACGTCACCACAGACTCCACACCACAGCTGAGCTGATAGTCTCTTACTAAACCCACATAAAACTGAATGTAATTTTTGCTTCCCATGAAAAAATGGGTGGTCTGCATATGCCACATGAAATATTTCTTATTAACCGCTATCATGTGAATTTCAGAGCACTTGTCAAACAGAATCAGAATTTAGCTTGACTCTCTCCATATCTAGGTTATACAGGGCCAGCGCAGGGCATATGCCTAGGGCGCCCTCTATTGGTGACTGTCACTACATTTTCTTTACACATAAACTGGATTTAAGCACATTACACTACAAAGAAAACAGCATTATAAGCAAACGTGACCTCACGTGACCGCCCCCCCCCCACACACACACACACCACCACCCGTGTACACACCATGATTTGACCTAATAATGCAACAATACATACGTTTCTTGTTTTTGTTTGAGTTTTTTTCGGGGGGGGGGGGGGGTCTGACACACATCATCTGGCGGTTTTTCGCTCGGCTCGCGCATATCGTGACACCATCTGGCTGAAGTCAGGTACAGGAGGGGGCGCATCAGCAGCAGCTTTCAATGTTGAACAAGAATATGAATTACTTTACTGATCAAAATCGTGTGCTACTTATGTTAGAGCTGTCTATTTTAACTGATTGTGCTATTGCTCTGCTATGCGTGGAAAGTAAACTACGTTTGTAAGTAGAGCTATGGAGAGGCTAAGCCACGCCCTTCTACTTCCGGTCCATGGGTGCTAAGCTAGCAAAACATTTGAATGGGAGTGAATGCTACATTCTGACTCCGTTTGATAAGTGCTCTGAAATTCACATGAGCAATATATTTTAATAAGACATATCTGATGTGGCATAGACAGACCATTCGTTTTTGATGGGAAGCAAACGTGACGTTAGGTTTTATGTGGGCTTAGTGAGAGACTACAATGCGTCGCGTGTGTGACGTCACTACTACATGAAGTGTGTTAAAGTGGGTAAAACAAAAGCAGCTTTATGTGAACACACAACAGTGAATTGAACACTGATGTAAATGTAGTATATGCATTGGAGTTTTATATAATGTGTAGTTTTTGCAATATTTTAAACTATGCAGATGCCCTCAGGAAATGCATATGGACAAGACCGTCACCTGCTGGACAGAACACTTCAGGTTTGACTTTCTCTGTCCATTTGAATATATTATTTGTTAGTAATTGCAGTTTTACTCTAAATGTACATGGTGAAATAAGACTTGTTTATAAAATGCAAGTATGCAGTAGAAGGATAGAAATAACCACATGGATGGATGCTCTGCTTTCAGATGCAGATGTTGGATCATCTACCACGTCAAACATTCCAGACACCAGTGCCACACAGACCAGGGAAATGGAACCCACAGCAAGTGAGAGATTAGTTTAACTACAAGTATTTTGAAAGTATAGTAACAGACATTGTTCGCAAAACTGATCAGGCTATATTCTGCGTGTAAATCCAGCTCCTGGTGAAGCTCCATCCAGGACCATTAGTCTAAATGGTGACAGTGAGAGCACCAAGACCTGGACTGCATAGCTTGAAGCTGGTAAGTTAAAGTTGAGGGAAATTACAGTATATCCATCCACCTTAAAAGAATCTGCAGTGGCAGGCAAATCTTTTCAACAATCATTGTGTGGCTACTTTGATAGGGATTAGTTTAAGATAGTCTTTACAAAATAATGTACAAGTATTGTCTCGTGTATGCTTTGGATGTATTTACTGCTTGTTGGATTTTGATTTATCCTTAAGATCACTGATAAATCCCTGAAATTGGTAGCCTGTTAACAGTATAAATATGAATATTAAGTTTTACTAAATGTATTGCAGATCCCAATGAAAGCATAACAGATTTTTTATGTATACATTTGCCTTGCAGGAAGAGCAACAACTGCATGTTCTGCTTCACTACAGCCTGTAGACATCACATCTTATTCTGGCACACTTGAAGAGCACCCATAGGTCCCACAGACTAGGCACAACCATATCAGGTACATGTTGAATTTTCATTTCCAGAAAGAATTGCACAGGGTTATTAGTTATGAACAAACAGATTTCATTACACATTGCTTCAGTTCATGGAATGAATCGGCAATATTTGAAAGTTTATTAATTCCGAACCTCAGCGACCTTAACAGTGGTCAATTTGTGATATAGAGAGCCTAAGTGACGCAATTCTATTCCCGGTCGATTTCCGTGCAATGGGATCTAAGTGCCATAAAAAAAAATTAACGAGAGTCAATGGAGGGATAAAAGTAATTTTCTGGTCCCATTTGAAATGTGCTACGGTTTTCACATATGTCTGAATTTTAAAGATACATTTTCACATTGAGAAAGCACTCACTTTGGACAGGCATCCAAAGTTACGTTAGGTTTTATGCGAGTGTAAGTAATGGACTACATCGTTCGTCTCACAAATATGACGTCACCACCAAGCTTCACCATCAAACTCTTTGAAAATGGCTGTGACTTTGGCAAGCTTCACCTCCTTTCAGGACGAAGGCAAGAGCATCAAACGTGGAGAAAACCACTTTAAATCGGGACATGTGGAAAGTGGCAGCTACTCCGGGGGAGAGATAGTTGGTCGAGTGAGAGCCAGCATGCGGGACAAGCTCTCGTCAGCCGGGAAGCGGTAGAGGGAACATGTGGAAATGGAGTTGTGATTACACCGAGGCACAAAGCACACAGGCATTTTCAAATGAAAAATAGAAAAGGCGGTATACGGTTTAGAAAAGTTTGCAGGGAAAGATTCTGCTGTGACGTCAACTATGCGACGTCTGATATGTAGTCCAAACAGAGTCCAAAAAATTACACATTTTTACACGCTAATAAATCACAAAACGCGTATCAAAGAAACTCCAAATGTACATCATTGGTTAGGATTTTAATTGAAGTACAGCAAATGTGTGATTCAGGGCATAAAGTAAAGTGGACCAGAAAATATTTTCTGCTCATCCACTCTCATGTTAAGTTTTTCCCGAACTTAGGCCCAGTGGACTGACCGGAAGGGGCGGAGACTTAGGCTCCTTATACAGATACCTGTCAGAGGAATTGTTACAGTAGGGGTTTCCAAGTCCAGCCCTGGAGGGCCAGTATATTGCATTTTATACATTTTCCCCCCTTTTCCATCACACCTGGAAACCATTGCATCATCAGAATTCCCCTGAGGTTTAAGATGAGCCGATCCGTCATTAAACCAGGTGTGGTGGAGGGATACCTCTAAAACAGGCAGGACACTGGCCCTACAGGATTGGATTTGGGCACCCCTGCCTTATAGCATCGACGTCAGTGCTGCTGGTAGAGGACAAATTCTTAAGAGATAAACATTTATGAGTGAATACTCATTACCTGCAGTTTTCTATTTTAAAGTTTCCTTAGTAAATTAAAAAAAAAAAAAACCTGTCAGGCAAGCGTTTTTCTCTACTGTAGTAATAGTCTAAATACACTACCAATTCCACTGTTCTTTATTCTGCATAGGTCTTTTTTTATCTCCTGTAATGAGACTGGATAAAAATTATTGATGCCAACCGGCATATTCACATTTATTTTGCATGTCCCACTTAAAAATATCTACAAGTCCTCTTAAGATGTCCCTAAAAAATATTGTGCTGAATTGACAAATGTTAAGTTTACTTTGTTTTCACCAATGACACATAAGCCTACCTGTAATTTGTATAAAAACTGCATGAGATCAACAAAGCCTAAAATGTATGCTTCAGTTTCATGTGAAAGGCATGTCCTTCATGAAGGAAGGTGCTTTAAACTAGCACACTCCATACGTTCACCAAAATGTCATCAGTTGTTCCCTGCTTAATCTGCAAAATTTTGAATATTGTTGCCAACAAACCAACCCACAAATGCCAGCATAACATAACTACCAATTCCTTTGAGTAATAGAGTGAAAAAAATGTGTGTATGCAGAAAAATTCAGATTAAGTAGATTATTCTGCAGACAAGTTTATCCACTTTACTCAAGCACTGTATATCTATAGTTGCCAAATAGGGTTTCAAGTTAATGGTGCAAGTTTCAAGAGTCATAATGACCGTTTCCATATTAGAGTGATAGAAACTGCTGTAAGGAGTAAAAAAAGAAAGCCAAGAGATATTTATTATTAAGAACCGTTTTATTTGTATGATTAGTCTGTCATTTGAATGGGTCCAGAGGAAATCGTTTGATGGGCCGACTCTGAAACTCCGTCTAAAGACACAAGGAAAAAAAGTCACATCTGAACAGTTTCATTAAACTTTTCAGTTCATCTTGGAAACACTTACACGTTATGCCTTTTCTCATGTTTGTGGGACGTTCACACTGTCGACTGCAGGCACCGTCTGTTCCACTGCTGTTGTCGCAGATCAGAACGTCACAATGGACGTAGATCTGTGGAGAAACAGAAGGGTTTGGTATGGAGTGATAATCCAGCTGTTGTGTTCACTGACCAAATAGAAACCAAATTAGTTTTCTTTTACCTCATGTTTTAGAAGTTCCTTCTCTTGAGTGAAGGTGAACATCTTGATTGAGAAGCGTTTAGTGTGACTGAGGATGGCATTTCCGTCACGACTCGTGACAGGATGCAGAGTTGTTAGATAGCGGTCATTACCGTCTTCACACCTGAAGAGAGATTTAGTTAAAGAAAAGTTTTGCAATGTTAATCTTGCCATTAAATTATGTTAAACCTCCTGCTAGAGTCACAGCAGATTGACAAAAAAAGCTTAAAATGCTCCATTTAACTGATAATGTTCACTTTAAGTCAAGGACATTGACATTAGTCAACATCTGAACTAAATCAAATCTAGATAGTCCAATACTTTAGAAGCGTGCACATTTTAGATGAGTCCCAAGTTGTACATGCACTGAAAAATGTTCTCATTTCTAGTCAAATTTGCCCACATCAACCTAGATTCAAGGTGACTTTAATACTCCAAGGTAGATTTGTGTTGCAGTTTGGAACAGTTACATTAAAGATGACGTGTATGCAATTCAGAAAAGCACCAAGTACCTAAAAGTAGGGTCTGCAACATTGGTTCTAAAGTACTACCATCCTTCAGATGCATCCGTCTTCCAACACACCTGACTGTTATCAGGTTTCTGCAGAGCTTAATGAGGGGCTTATCAATTATATCAGGTGTGTTGAAGAGAGAAGTCTAAAATGTGCAGGACAGCTGCTCTTTAGGACCAGTGTTGCAGACCCAACATCAGACAATAGATTTGGAAAATCTTATTTCAAGAAATCTTTGCAAGATAATTCAGGTAAAAAAAAGATTTTCACAGGTTTCTCAGGATAAGATTTTCCAGATAGTCTTTGTACCTTTTTTACATCAGGGGAGAAACAAGCCCCCCCCCCCCCCCCCCCCTCATTCCCCTCAAGTACATTGCCTTCATTAGCAGATACACCAAATTATAAAATCAGAACTAAGGCAAGTGGGGCAAATGTTCGCAGGGTTTGTTGCGCCTCACACCATCTCTTATTACAAAACCACATTTTGGTCACCTTGAACCTACATTAAAAATTTAATGGGATGCATTTTGGACCACCTCACACCTTCCCTGAAAAGGTCATGAAATTTGCCTTAAGTTTTATGTGAAGTTAATTATAGAAAAAACTGAGCCATAAACACCCCGAGAGTGTGAAGGGGTAAAGACATTAGTTTCAACACCTTCATGTCTTAAAGGGTGAAGATATATTTTGACAAGAAAAATAGTTTGTTACAGTATAGAATACGATGTCAAGGTTTTGGAACAAATATAATCTCCAACTCAAGCTACTGGATGCTTTTAATATTATAACTAAAAAGGCATCCGTCCCTCGACTCACCCAGTCGTAATGATGTCCCAGCTGGGCAGGGACGCCTTGTCTCGCTCCATAGTTGCCCAACAGTTTAACAGACCCAGCTCCAGATGGTGATCGACAGAGCGCACCAGCTCCACCTCGAAGTACACAGGCTCCTTCAACAACTTTGTCACTGGATAATCTTGTGCCTCATAGAAAGACTTGTACGATAAATCTGTAACAGTACATTTGAGAAAACTGAATATGAAGGAGTTTGTCATTTCAAGACATGTTTTAAGTTATGCTGGTCCCAAGAATCTAAATAAAAACAGGACCAGAGTATAAGAATATACTGCATTTGTTAGAGTAAGGCATACTTAAAATGCTTGAATCTCCCCCAATCATACACACTTTACTTCATATGTGTGTGTAAGGACTGAACTGAGCAAGTGCATTGTGTTGCATTTTATGAATTTGACAGTTATTGTCAATCTGCCAATGGTTGAACAAAGGTGAGCGTTAGTTAATGAGTTTATAGAGTTTGACTGACTAACAGTTTTGCTTGATGTACCTTGTTTTTTTTTTTAGATACAGTAAGCTAAATAAAAATACAAACGCTATAACAGTGCAATGTAAAAATGCAGTGAATAAAGTTACCCTCCAGCAACAGCTGAAAGTCATGTAACATTGAAGTAGTGGGCAATCGAATCAAACTGATGACGACCCAATGTGCTACCAATTTGTTAAAATTCAGATAAAGTTGTATTAATGCAGAATTTAACAGTCTATATAGTTTCCCTTATTTAACTACTGTAATAATTTGCAGAAGGACACCATGTTCCAAGCAGGACGCTAATAACGCTTCCTGTTCAATTATTGCATCTTTAGCCACACTTCTATTTGAACAACACTTAAACTCAGCAGCGTCAGACACCCTGTCCATCTCGTCACCTTTGGCGATCCTCATTTGCACCATCAGCTGTCCCATCCCAATCTCTGCTGCTGGTTCTTTGCTTTTCTTGTAGGCAAAAGCAACTGATTTAATCTCTTCAACTTTGTAGTAGCAGGAAATAGTTTGTCTGCAGAAGAGGGCGATTAGTGAAACTGCCATTTGAACACTTTTCATTACATTTAATTAACATGTCTTACTTATATTCAGGATCAGTTGAAGATGAGCTGTGGTAATGAAGCCTGATCTCATTCTCATAGAGCATATAGTCATCAAAAACCTGAAAAAGAAAACATAATTACATCTGAAAGCAATACGCTTTAATGAGACCGATTAAGAGTTACATTTAGTTAAATTCAGTGTCATCAAGTCTTTGGTTCATTCATTTGTGCGTTTAGATACCAATTAGAATTTGAACCCTCCAGGTTCTGCAGAACACCATGTTCATTTTGATAAATATCCATGTGGATTTATTAAACTCATTTGAATTCCTTCTTAACATTTACACATACAAGGTCAAAACTTCTGAGTAAAACAACTGTCAGCTCCAGTGGTTCTAAAAACCGGTCCAAACTTTGAGCAGATTACCCAAAACTGGCTGAATGGGACCGCAGCAGAAACAACCTGGAGGGGGTGGGGCATGAAGTGGGTCATTTTTATTAAAGGGGCAACACTCAAAAGGTTTGTCATTACTCAATAGGATTTGAAGCTGGACCTGTAGTATTAAAGAATTTAGACCCAAACAGCGTTTACAGTTTGTCAGGAAATTTTGACATGCACAATGCCGTTAAAAAAAAGCGATCATTCCTTTTAACATCCTTAACACCCATCGTTGCAAATATGCAACATAAAGAATCCATTGTATATGCTATAATCAAGTCAACTACTTGATTTAGCATTTTCATTTGCATTTAAAGTCAGGCATTAAGGGGTTAAAAGGTTAAGTTTAACTCTACAATGCAACATACCAAGTACATGCTCTAGTCTAGTTATTTACGTTATGGCATTAATATAAAGATCCTTAACCCCCTCTTTATACCTTTACATAATTTCTACCTGTATACTGGCGTTACATTTGGCTGCTGTAAAGAGAGTTTCCCAGTCGTGGGAAGTCTCATGAATATCAGTCCTTTAAACATACCGTTCTTGTGGTCCCACAGGAATTTACGCCAAAATAAAAATATGCAACGCGATCGTCACTGAAGGCTGGTTTGCAGGACATGTCCTTTAGAGTGAGCCAACTGGGGAGGAGGTTGGGAGTGGATTCCAGTTTGACAGCCAGAGCAGACATGGTTCCATTGGGGTAACACTCTGAAAGGAAACAATGAGATTAGGATCACCTCATGACAGCAAGAAGAAGGTTCAGGCAGAACACTTGCGTCATTTGGCACTTAACAGGACGACATGCATTTGTGTTTGGCAGCGACTCTTCTGAACGGTCCTGGAAACAGAAGTTGCTGAAAACACCCAGCTGCTTACATCGAGTACCTAAATTAATGCAAATGAGACATTAAACACTTACTCTGAAGTTTCACAAATGATCTCACTTCAACAAAATTGCTTTTGACAGTTTAACTGAATATACTGTAATTTTCCATGTTTACACAGCAGGTCTGAATGCACTTTGGATTTTTGTGTGTGCATTCATATTAAACATTAAATAAAACTTTAATCAGTCTTTAATGGGACAAAGCGTCCCTGAGTGACTTATGCACAAGAAGCTCCAACATGACAAAATAAGTCCTTTTCTGCAACATATCTGGAAGGCTAAGAAGCTAGCAGTTGCTATGGGCAACAGCATACCATCAACATGCAGGAAAGAGCCATATAAATCAAGGTTTTAAAAAAGCAGGATAAGACTGAGGTAAAAGCAAGCGGTTCCATCAGGAGAAGCTTAATGTGAAGGGATTTGGAGGAGATCAGATATGAAGAATACGTCCACATTATTACCTGCTGGGGTTTACCCACTGGTCCTGACCCCCCCGCACTTCATTTCAGAGGAGACGATTTAATAAAACCATTACACAGGGTTAAAAGAAAGTGATAAGGCTACATTTCATCTGTGTTCTCCCGACAGGTTCACTCTTAAGGCTTTATTTTACTGCCCTTTTTTTAAATCCGGTTTAGATCACAAATGTAATAAATGACTGTTCAGAGCACATCGTACACAATACCCAACCCAAGCAAAACACATTTGAGCACTTTCTATGCACTTCGAGTAAATAGACATCACAACTTTTCAGTTAGTTCATGGCACAAGTCAACTCAACAGTGGAAGATAAATGAACAGTTTTACTGTGGCCGGTTCAAGGTTCAGTGATCTATAACCTAATGATTGAAAACACTGGTTAACCTGTGGGTAATGACATGTTATGAGAATTATAAAGAAATTAAACTAGTCGTAAAGTCAATATTGTACCTCTGGGTCTTTACGTTTGTTGTGTCACAGGAGTAATTGGGTAATGGGGGGGGGCAGCTAAATCAGACTGAAGTCCCATTGAAAAATACCTGGTTTAGTATCACATATAAACTAGCTTGGGTCAGATTTAAAAATGTTAGTCATTTTCAGCCCGTTTGACAGGCAGCAGAGTCTTATTTACCTGCAGTGAACGTAGCCTTTCATGGCCTTCGTTTCAGAAAACCTCAACATTTCACTGAAAGACCATTCTTGTCACATTCAACATGTAGAGTAGACTCTGCCTGAACCAGCACAAAGCCCAGTTTTCGTAGCTTACCCGTTGTCACTAAGGGGAAACTACAGGCCAGGTGGAGGTCACCAAGGATCCACTCATGGTGTGAATCCCACAGAATTATGTCGAGTCTGGCTCGGATCGAGTCTGCGTGCAAGAACTGCAAGAGAAGGCCACGTTACCCACCAATGATGACAGATTTTGAATCGTGTTGGCATTATTTTTACCTCGAAAGCTGTGTCTTGAGAGTCATATGGGACCGAGAAGCTGAACTGTGTCGCGTCTCCCTGCATTTCGTAGGCTTCAGCCATTTCTGGGGTGAGTCGCCGAAGACCAACTATGGTCTGGAATGCGTTAAAGTCTGTTCCTTGATTCCCATATTTCACAGTGATGTGAAACTGATCCTCATCACAGACACCAGTGGCAGTGGGTAGAACTGAGGGTAAAGAAAACTGCATTTTCTATATCTGTCTTTATTAAGCTCTGTTACCAATTCAGTTTTTACAGATTTCTTAATCCGTTGTAAAAACCAACGGAAAACTCATCTTTATCACCTCGTTAGGCTTCAATATTGTTGTTGGACTTCTGGGCAGTTTGTCAGGTTTTTTTTTTTTGTTTTTTTTTTTTTTTAATCAGTCCTTCCAGGATTTGGTGAGTCTCGCTTTGGAAAAGCTCATGCAAGAGACATTTTAGGACAAAGAACTATGAAAGTTGTAGTTCTTTTTTAGGCTTTTGTTGCAGGAGGAAGTGAAAGTTGCGATTTTTGCTTTTTGTAATGAACATTAAGCAATATTTAATTAAATTCCTGGAAAATTCATTGTGGTATAGTCCTCAATTTTTACAGAGACGGCAAATAAATTACAAACTAGATTGAATTACTAGAACATTGCGACCTCTCCCATTCACTTTGAATGGACATTCCCAGCATTCTGTGGGCAGATCTTTTCAATAACTGCCAATGGGAACAAGTTTTGCCACTTCACAGGTAGTTTGGCCACTTTCAAAGTAAATATTCTATTGTCTGTCTTCTCAAAATAAGATGCAATAACCTGTTGAATAAGTGAGATGATTTATTGCCTACTCGTAACTATCAGAAAAATCTTTCCCGCTGGGGCCAAACAGCCAACGCCGAAGATGGAGGGGTATTGTTCAGCCCCAAAGGGAAATATTTTACCGATAGTCACACATGGGCAATACATCATCCCTTACGAAACTGAGGTTCTTGACAAAGTAAAAAAAACCTTGATAACAATTTGTTGGCTTTTCCATCATTTAAGACTCCAAATGCATCAACCCTGATAAGAGGAAGGGTCGACAGCATTTCCCCACATAGTACGTGTAAGTAACCTCAACATGAAGAAGCAAACCATTTTGTCAGAAGGTCCAACTCTGCTCTAGAAAAACCTTTTACACAGGTGGCAAGGAAACTGGGAAGCTCACCGACGTCTGGCAAAGACACCTGCAGCTCCACCATTTCTGCAAAAGGAACATCCTCTGGTACGACGATGAAGCCAAAGATGGCAGAGAGGAGGTAGTTTATGACCAGGGGTTCAGTATTCTATGGACAGAAAAAGCCTCATATCACTAAAAAGCCTTTTGACACCTGACATGTCATTTAGAGTGGATTCCATTTACATGTTTGAGGACCACAGCAGCATCGAAAGGCACTTTCAGAGAGAAGCTCTTGGTCCCATTGGGAAACCTGTGCTCCTGGATGGATAAGCCCATGGCGTTACATTCCTCTACAGTGAAAACTCCAGTGGAAAAGGTGATGTTCAACAGCTCCACATCATAAAGGAAGTTCCACATGGAAATGTCAAACACTCGCTCCTCTGGGATCGTGTCTGGAAAAAAGAAAATTATTAACTTTACACAGAAGTGGGAAGTTATCATTAAATAATTTGTTACTGAAGTAGATTTTTTAAAGCATCCATTTTTCTGCCAACTTTATTCCCTCCAGTATATGTACTTTATACTCATTACATTCTCAGAATAGGCTTTTACTTAATCAAATAGATTTGACAGCATTAAAAAAAAATAGTGACTAGAGGAAAAAAAGACATTGTGACTTTTCATCTCAATTATACATTTTCTAAATCTCGCATTTATGACTTAATTTGACATTTTATCTCAATTTTTACTTTCCTTCCCATACCATGGTGTGACCAAACACATTTTCTACACATCAACTCACTTTTTAAGGCTTTATTTTTCAATACCTTTGAAACACCAGATTTTTTTCCACTGGTTTAATAAGTATTTCATTCATGGGGGAAAAAAAAAAAAAAAAGCAGTTTTACTTTTGCATAAGGAGTTGAGTCAGTACTTCTACCAGAGTATTTTTTCCCCATACTAGTAGCTGTACTGTAAAATGCAAGTGCTTTTACTTCCTCTGACTTCACACCAGTCTTAGAGACTCTAGATTTCATTTTTTTTTTTTTTTTTAAGTTTAAACTAAACTGAGCTCACTGTGGTAGATTTGGTTCAGTCCAGGTGTGGCAGGGGTGGTGATGGGGAACAGAATTTTGTATCTGGTATCTTCATTCGTCTTCAGTGACATCCACAGAACCTCCAGCATTGGCTCGATAGTGTAGGTGACATGGTACTGGTAATCTAGGGCATGGCTCTGAAATTATTCATAGCATTTCAATAAAACATGCAAATGGGCAAGTGACCAAGTTTATCCATTTTAAGTCTCAGACCCCCCCCACACACACACACTTACCTTATAATAGCCGTCAGGTGAGCCTACACGCATTTCAATGATGATGTGAAATTTTGTTTGGGATAGGGTGTACCCGCGTTCAGC
Organism: Siphamia tubifer; assembly: GCA_020466265.1. Classification (NCBI taxonomy): domain Eukaryota; kingdom Metazoa; phylum Chordata; class Actinopteri; order Kurtiformes; family Apogonidae; genus Siphamia; species Siphamia tubifer. The sequence continues at coordinate 37,187,802 of CM035805.1, forward strand.
CATTTGAGCTTCTTCCAGCCTCTTCCCATTTACACCCATGTGCATCTCTAGAATTTTAACATCTCCATCCAACAAGGGTGTGATGCTGAGTGGCACGTACCAAGAGATTAAATCCTCATTAAAGAGAACGCCACCTATGAAGGATGGAAAAGAGCTCTTTGTCCAATACATTTATCGATTTGTTCATTTTTAGCATTAACAGAACACATGCAAGTCCAAAGAAACTCCTTTATACCTGAAAAAAGATAAGAAAATACAAGTTTAATCTAACCCCTTATTCTTACCAATAATTTTACTCACAAACTAGGTCTCAATTTACAATAAACTCCCCATTTACTTTATGGAACTAAGATATAATGCAGTGAGAATGTGTCAGCAAAACCAAGTTGTGTGGGCAGGGGGATTTAAAGAGATGGGTTTCACTTGCTCGTTGACAGATTTTAAGATCTATAGTCTTAAAAAAAAAAAGTACACATCTTCTGAAGTTATTTTAAGTAGGATGACATATTTTGACTAGAAATGAGAAATACACTTTATAATATTGAAGATTTTCCATCACACACAGTCCAGAATAATTTAGGATGTGATCAGATTCCCATCAGTTATTAAATTCAGGCTGTCAGAAATGTTTTTTATTAAGATTACAGGGTTGTTTGGATTAGTTACCATGATCAAAACATGTCCGTTGACTTTGTCTCAGGGCTTTTTGTACTCAAATTTTCCACAAAAAATTTAAAACTTATATCCACAAATTATTTAACATCTCTGACAGTAACAAAAGTTCCATTTGTTAAGTCTTCATCAGTTTAATCCACATCAATACTTTCATTTTGACATCCCTAAAATTAATGCAATGGAAAACAGACACTACAGAATCATGTAGCAAAGAAAACATCTGAATGCCTCAAAACCAAAGGTGACTCAGTTAAATATTTCATCTCACCTGTAGGACATGCAGCTGCCATGTCCACAACACTCAATCCATGTGGCGCGTTGTAGTAAACGCTCACCTTTAACATCTCCATGGGTATTTTTGCCACCTGAGGAGCATTTCAGAGTCAGTATGCAGAAGGGAAATCAGTGGTGCATAGAAGTAGGAGGTTTGTTTCTTACGCCGTCAGGATATTGGTAGGTTTCTGACGTGCTGTATGGACTTCGTACGACCAGACGCTTAGAGGTGATCCTGGCGCTGTAGCCGTTCTGCTCAGCTTCTCCCTGCATCATCGGCACCACTGAATTCGGGGTGTGAAATGTCAGTTTCCAGATGCCAGGTGTTGTAGAGCCCTATAGTGAGAGAAAACAAGCGTGTATTCATATCAGATTGTCCCATTTCATGTAGAGCAGGTCTCATCTACCACAAAAATATATATCCGTTAATATTTTACACATGGCCACAGAAGTGAAAGATAGAATTTGACAGGAGATGCCAGTACATTTAGTCCAATTTCACATCACATTTGCCTCATTTAGAGATGAAGGCTCTGCCAAATAGTGCCAGGGAACATCAACTCTAATAAAAATTTTAACATGAACCGAGAATAGTTTTGACCTTTGACGCATCTTTAAAGTTTAATTGGATCCTGCTCTTAGTCAGAGTCCACTCACTGTAAGAGTGGCGTTAGGGGGTTTAGGAAGGGTGGTGGATGTGCGACATGAGGTCACATATGAATGCACGTCACATGAATGAGACACGCCCCCCCACCCCCCATAGTTTAACCAGCAAGTTATCGTATGTTTAACAGTTGTACTTTATACAGTCTCTTGGTCAGGAGAAAAGTAGCTTCTCTGAGAATAAATTATAGATATTTATGAAAATTTGAGTAATTAAATCACAAAAGAAATAATAAAAGCACATTTACTTCTGTCGTTACTGGCTGAGGTAGTCTTTTCATCCATTTTGTCAGTCACCTGGTTCCAACAAAATCATAGTTTCAATCCCATGTTTGTTAAATTATTGTACTGCTGCAAAAACATGATCTGTTCAAGTCAAAGCCGAGGGTTTTGTAAAAGTTAACTTTAACCCACAAATACCAAGACCTACTGAGGTAACCATTTAATATTCATTAATCTTAATAGATTTAAATAGTTTGTAAATCCAGTTTATTTCCATAGTCAGATATGACACAGATGTTCTCTAGTGTGAAAACAGGACTTTTACAACATTGATTCAGAAGTAAAACTCATGGATCAATGACAGTTGATCGACTTGCTTATGAGGCCCAGTTATTGATATATTGAAAATGGATCCCTTACAGGAAGTTAAGGCAGAAGCCCTGCAGTTACAGGCCGATGGAAGCAGATTTTATTTATATACATATAAACATTAACCATTTGAGAGATGCCTGTACCAGGTTATAGCATTTCCTGCGAATTCCCACCTGTCGTCCCTTCTGCAGGTTGATGGAATGCATAAAATATAAATAAAAATGTACACAGAGACAGCACTATTTTATATCGAAGCAGTTAGATAAGCAGACATGGACAAACGCCTAGCATGAAATTTTTGCACCAAAATCAGTCTTTGTTCATAAATTTAGAATTAAAAAAAGTACATAAAGCAGTTTGAAAAGTAAGCCAGCTATGGTTAAACAGTACATGCACCATCGACAATGTTATGTCTGGTGGGAAGCTAGTAGTTCACCATCTTCCTGTATCAGTGTCATGTGACTGACTAAATGCAACTTGATTGGCTGGTGGTTCAACTTTGGCTAGAATCTATTACTTATCCTTCATGCCCCAGATGTGTGATCTAAACCCATGTTAAAATTATGCTCAGTTTAATTCAGAGATTAATCATACCAATATTCAATTTCAGCACAACCCCCGCCCCCCACTCAAAATCTGATGCTACATATTTGGTTCCATGGAATACAGACCACACATACTCTACAGCAGAGTACACATGGAATACTGCAATGGGACTTTTTGAAGTGATTCTGGTTCAGAAACGTAAAGAATTAAGGTTTGAAGGTAGACCGATTTCTGCATGTAGTGCAAAGTTATTGAAAAAAAAAATGCAAACTCAGGCCCCCTTATCAGTCCTGTGTTTTGACCTTGAACACAGCTCCTGTATTCAGCCCCAGGACAAAAGATTTAGGCTTCGAGGAGCAACCCGGTTTGACTTTTTTTTTTTTAGCTCAGTAGGCAAAGGATCTAAGAAGAGTCAAAAGTAGATGAGACACAGCAAAAGCAGAAGACAGAAAAGAGATTAAGTAGGGACAGCTCAGAAACAAATCTGCTCTCCAAGGACAGGAAGGAAAGAAATCAGATCAAATGCCCCCTGCACAAAATAATTCTAAAAGACTCTCCCATCCCAGTCACGCCCCATCTTTTATCAGTAAGGCAGTTTAGAGCAAAAACTATTTATCCAACTGCAATCACTATGTGTGCACCAGAGTAAAGACGTTTATTCTATACAAATCGTGACCCTTTAACAGGTCAGATAGTTTTGTCATCAGTGGTGGTCTGGGCCTTTATGGGTTAAAACCCCTTTTTCAGATTACACATAAAAACATCAGTACCTTTTTGATGTCCATGAGCGCCTGCAGGTAGTCACTGTGTCGGTCAGGTGCCGCTATGAATTGAGAAACCTAAAACAAGAATTACAGATTTAACATCTCTTGTTAAGCATCAAACTATTCCATTTGTAAAAAAGACCCACCTCCATATAGTTCCTGTCGCAGAGAATTTCTCTGGAGGCCCAACGAGAGTAGCTGCACGTCTGCGACACGTCATGAGAAACCACCTCTGACGAAGCCTTGTTGTACATTCGAAGTGTCATGTCGACAGTGAAGACAGAGTCATCCTTTAAATACAGGAAATGAGGAGTAAGGATTAATACTAGAGTTATAGTAACACATTGTAGATTTTACTTAGAGCAATGTTTGCAAAAAAGCTGCAATTATCCACATTAAAATCTGAATTTTATTTTCTAAAAGAAATCATCCAGTCTTGCATGAACACATTAATTTAAAGACTAAAATGGGGACAGTTAGAAGACACTACAGAAACTCATTCCTCTTGAGAGAAAAAAAAAAAAAAAAAACCTCCACAGGTCATTCTTCCTACAGTGAATGTTCTATTGCATTAAGAATAGTCAATGCAACATGTCAAAAAGATTTAAGATTTCTTGAAATAAAATTCTACAAAAAAAAATCAGTTCTCATCTCACTCTGCGATTAAGTCTCATTTCAAGTGTGATGAGATATTTTGACTACGAATGAGAAAAATACACTTCGTAAGATTAAAATTTTTGTAATGTAAAATATTTTAAATAAAATGTAATTGCCAAAATGAAAATAGAGTGGATACAGATGTAAAGACAAAACTCCATACTTGGTTATTCACATAGCAGCCCATCAGAGACGTGTAGATCCTGGTGTTTCCCCATGGATCAGACTCCATGCTGTATCCACACTGAGCAGCTAAACCTGGCGTTATCTGAATGTGCTGGGTTTTATCTGGAACAAAAGCCAATATGGCATCGTTCAGGTCTCACCTCAGTAACAAAACAGGCCATTTTTGAGAACAGAAATGATTTGTCATGTATAATCAACACATTATACAATGAAATTCCTACTTTACCAAACACTCATACATGCACTTATAAACAAGCCAAAACAATTCCTAAGACCTTAAAAAAAAAAAGTCAAATACAAAATCTCAGAAAGGACCATAAATGAAACCGGCACTTTGTTTTTTTTGTGCCATCCCAGTGTTAACTTCTGTCATTCATGTCAATCTCATTTTCAGCCAAATAAAAAAAATAAAAAAAACACAAATATCTTCAATATTGATTACATTTTGGACACGTAGACACTAAACCAGCAGTAGCAACAGTTGCAATGTGCGCTGCATCATTTTAATCCATCCACTTTATCCTTACTAGGGTCACATGAAGCTTATCCCAGCTACATTAAGTAGAGCTTTCAAATTATTAAACATTTTAATTGCATTAATCACAGAGTTCTTTGGATTAATAATCAAAATACTGTGAGCGGCTGTCCCACTTCTGGGTTTTTTTGTAAAGAAATTTCCCTCAAAATATCACCAAGAACTGCAAAAAATTAAGCTAACCTAGTGCTAGCAAAATCCCTAACAAACATAGTATAATTCTTGTTAATGCGACACTTTAATCTGGAAGAATTAGTGAAGAGGAAACGCTTCATGTCAGTCGACCATTTCCCCACAAAAATACATTTACACCCCCCCCCCCATTTTTTTTTTTTATTAAATTAAATTAATCCACATTGAGTCAACTTTGACAGCCTTATGAATAAGTAAAGTAGTGAACAGCCCTGATAGTGACAACAGCAGGATGTAAAGTGCAGCAGTGGTAATGTTCCCTTTGTCACACAGCTGCTGATTTCATACTCACTGACTGCTTCAACCTCTAGCTGGTTCCCTCGTGCCAGGGCCTGGTCCAACGACAGCCTCATGAGGTTACCTGCACAGTCTGACCTCACACCGCTGCCTGTGGACAGGAAACACAGCTGAAGTGGACTGAAAACACTCACAGATGCTTAAAAAATTCAGATAAACTTGTGTGGATTCAGGCTTACTTCTGAGTGAATGAAGACTTTTTGGCTTTGCTTGACTTAGGATGATTACTGCAGCCATCAAGTTCCATAATAAACTAAAACAGACAAGTGGACACATCACAGACATGCAGGAAGGAAGCACAAAAACACACACTTACACAAAAGCAGCTAAATATACTTACATGGTCCCAAGGCTCTGCATAGTGCAGCCGGAAAGCAGCCAAACAGAACTCACAGGGATTCTGAACAATAATCACAACTCAAACCCTGCAAAAAACCCCCACCATTTAAGGGGTCAGTCCTTTACCCAGGAGCCCACAGCTGATTTATATGAGTGAAGTCACCCTGCACAGGTGAGACACATCAGTGATCCTCTACTTCCACAATATAAGGAAGGTGTGTTTGTGCAGCACACTGCATTCATGTGCACGACATTTAAACTGCACGTAAATGCAAGAAAAGAATCTGAACCTTAACAGAAATAGTTAAGCAAATAAATAAATAAATAAATAAGTCAATCACAATGACAGGTGTGTGTTTGTTTGTCTGCCAATAAAATTAATGTAAAAGCTATTGTATCAATTTCCATTAAGTTTTTAGGAAAAGTGAGAGGTGGTCCAGAATGAATCCCATAAAATTCAAAGTAGGTCAAAGGTCACAATCACCAAAAATGTATTTTTTGCGATAAGAGATCGACCAACTCATGTAAAATGATTGCAGTGGGCAGTGTTTGTAAGATTGTGTTAATTGTAAATGAGATAAAACAAGTGGTGACAGGTACAACAAGGACTTAGCTTTATATTAAGGATCATTTCTATAATTTATTCATCATGTATTGGAGGTGATGAGTCCTATTTGAAAATAATAGGATTTTGGAGCCATTTTCAGTCTAGCAAAAGTATTTTCCTTATTTCTAAATAAAATATAGGCGTAAAAATAAGACAATACTTAAAGAGTAACATTTCAGGATATGTAAGCTAATTTTTAGACAATAGATTTTGACAATTTTATTTCAAGAAATCTTACCAAGATAACTTTCACTTGTTCCATTTGGCAATTTTTTATTTAATTTTTTGTTTAATTAATTTTTTTTTTCTTGTTCACTTTGGTTAGATTTATTGGATTTAGATTTTCAAGATCTATTGTCTAAAAGTAAGTTATTATATATCACTGAAAGGTGCCAGATGTGCTACCAGTGCTAGCGCTGGTGGCTAACTAGCAGAAAGGCCTCAGCCTGGACCTGTTGCTTGTGTGTGTGGTGCTCATGTCAAATCGTGTTGGCATATTTTCGTGGACTTTTTGGATAAGTATCTCATCCTCTACTATTGCAATAACAGATCATCCTAGAAGTCTGTGCTTCAATTTATTTGGGAAGTGAAATTATATTTATATACATTAACCAGGCTCGGTCAGCTGGGGCTGCGGTTGCTGCTCTCCTGCCTCAGCAGCAGAGGGTGCACCGAGCCCGACCCCCAGCCGCCACTTGGCCTTCATCTACCTCATGGCTCCAGACTCATTGCATTTTTTTGAGGTGTTGTGTCTAGGGTGGCCTAGCCTAGCCGCGCTATCCCTATTCATTCCATGTATGGGTCTAGGAACACTTTATAGTCAGGGGAGGCGGGGCTAAATGGTTGTCTTTCAAATCCTCTGTATGCAATAGGACGGTACTACAACCAATCAGCGTAATCTTTAGGATGACGTCATTAGATGCCAGAAAGTTCATGGAGGAGTCCGGAGAAAGTTAGGAATCACGAAACAAAATGGTGGATTATGGAGCTGAATGGAGTCATTCCATCATTATTTCATTAATATTACTGTGTTTTCCATTGTTATTAAATGCATTGTGCGTTGGTTCTATTTAAAAAAAAAAAACTCCAGATTGTTTTGTTTCCAGAAAAATAACTTGAGGTCGGACAACAGTTTATCAGTACTTCCTCATACATGTCCATCCGCTCCTTTTTTCATACGTTTTGAACCATGACACTTATACAAACCACTAGGGGGCGCTCTAACTGGAATTAGAATCAAAACTACTAAGAACAATCAATGCAAATAAGAATACACTATTTTTTCTTTAGCAGATAAAACACAGACGACAAATTAGAAACTGTTAATTATTTTATCAACTGTTAATTATTTTATTAACTGTTAATTATTTTTCAAATCCTCAGTCCTTCATCATGGAGACAGATGTGACGAAGCTTCTGAGGTTGTTTAACTGTGACACAGAAGAAGACGACTTCATGGGTTTGAGTGAAGATAATTAAAGTGATTTGTGATTTAAAACACGGAAGAAATGAAGATAAATATGGTAAATACTGGTTATTTTTCTGTTGGTTCTGTTCTGTTTTAATCAGTAAAGTGTTAAAAGATACTGTTACAATAAAATCAGTTCAGGTACAAACATGTAACTACATTTACAGTTTAAAATCCTTCTGTACATGCAGTAAATATATGATTTTTCAACATAGATATCTGCAGCTTACAACCCAATGCAGCTTGTATATGAAGAGTTCATTTGCAAAAACAGATTCCATTTTTCATTTTTTTCACAAAATGGCATTTTTACTTGATGTTCCAGGTGATACTCATTGATTTGACATATTATTTATTCATTTTAGTGGACCTTACCAAATGAAATAAATAATATATCAAATCAATGAGTATTACCCAGAATATAGAGTAAAAAATTTAATTTTGTGAAAAAACAAAAAAATTGAGTTATCTCTTCATATTCTTTTTTTAATTATATTTGTAAAAATACAGTGGATGCAGCTTATATACAGGTGCGTCTTATAGTCCAGAAAATATGATAGTTTGAACATGCCTGATCTACACAATCTGCAAATTAAAATGACGAAAATACCTGATATTCACTGAAAAAACAAGTGAATTCATGAATGTAATATAATATAATAAATGTTGATAAATCACTTGGAAAAGGTTCCATAGATGGAAAACATAATATGGGAACTGACACCAAAGCAGCACTAGGTCTGTATGGGTTAAATTTCCAACATATGCTTTATTTTCCCTCAGCTTGTGATCACTGTACAGCTACACTCCATCATTGTTTGGTAATATTCACAAATGTTCTCCCTGCCTCTTTAAAATGGAGCACTAACATTTATTACTGACAGTAAAACTAAGGCTCATTGCTTTACCTCCTGTTTGGCTCGATTAGTCTGCACCGGCTGCTCAGTCTTACACAGATATATTTTAATTTATTTGCAGTGTTTGTTTGTTTGTTTTTGTTAAGAAGGTAGTAATCAATATTTTTTTTTTTTTATCATACAGTGAAATGTCCTTATGCTGTGTGATTTACATCCATGTTGCTGTTTGTGCTGTTTTTAATGTCTCCCAATATTGGTAAGAAGAGATTATTGTAATCACTGTGTGTGTGTGTGTGTGTGTGTGTGTGTGTGTGTGTGTGTCATGCTATAATTTAATGAATACTTGAGATATCACCATGAAATGACATGGACATATACATACATATAGCTAATGCACACCAGAGTTAACGATCCATTTGAGTAAAGGTCAAAGGTCAAGGCCACAATTAAATAAAAGGTCAAATCACATTATGTGTCATAACTCAAGAACGGAGGGTCACAGAACTTTCACATTGGTACCAAACAATGCGGAATGAAGATTTCTACAATTCTCACAATTAGTATCATCATCTACAACCAATGGTTTTTCAGATCTCTGGAGGTCAAAGGTGACATGTGGCAAAATTTACTAGATTTACTTTACTAAACTTAATCAATACTAGATATATTATCATAATATATCACACACTGATGGATATATACATATAACGAAATTATCAATATTGCAAAAGGTCAAATGTCACATTTAGCAGAAAGGTCAAAATCACATTATTGGCTCTAATTCAAGAACAGGTTGTCATAGAAACTTTAGATTGGCACAAAATAGGAGCGAGATTAGACATTCTGTGAATACATGGTTTTTTTTGTGGTTTTCTTTTGGGGGGGGGTGAATTTTATCCCACATTTTTAATAAAACAGATGACATTGAGACAGAATAACAACACTTCTACCATCTGTAGAATCTGTATCGTTACAGTATGTGATCTGTTACACTGTAAGTTCAGCCACTGAACCTAAAGGAACATGTTCTATAAGAGACTCTACCCTAGACTTTTATTGCACTGCCTTCGGGCAGTCGGCACTCTGCAAAATCCATAACTCATTGAAACGCCACCAGATGACATTCAGAACTGTAGATCTTTCAGTAGCATTAAACTGAAAACTGCTGAAACCTACTTAACTCCGTCACCACTGACTCTTATATTTGAGGTTTTATGTTGAATAGAACTGCATGGCTTTATTTCAAGGGTGTTAAACCCATTTGAGTTCTGGGACCATTTACAGGTCCATTTGTTTGCAAGTGGACCAGAACTGCAAAATAAAGGTTTAATAACCTATAAATCAGTGGTTTCCAACCTTTTTGGCCCCATTTTAATATCACAAATTACTGACATTCAAATCACTTATTTTTTTTTGTGTTTGAAAATTCTTTTGTTTTTCATCATGTAATAGTTTGCTATAATATGAGGGACAAAAAAATTACTAAATTAGGAATGAATAAATAAATGTATAAATAAGTAATTCAATGATTGTTTTTCTTTTTTTTTATATGTAGTTATTTATTTCCTCAATTATGCATGCTTTATTTATATATTTCTGTGATTTGAGGCATTGTGTCAGTTTTTCTCATTTACTTGTTTCCACAAAATGTTTGGTTAATTTTAAGTGAATTTCTGCAAACAGTCAAATGGTATGTCACAAGAATTAGAATTTATTCATACAAGAGATTTCCATACACCATTATGCATTTCTGCAAAATGAACCTGAAGCAAAAAAACAAAAAATCAATGGGTCATCTCCACATAGTGTACGTATGATCCTTTCCAAATAAAATTAACATCAATAGTAATATATATATATATAAATATTTATGTGTGTGTCTGTAGAAGTCAATATCCTCTGTTGATCTTGTGCTGCTGGTCCAAAAGTGTCTGCTGCAGGCTCAATTTGGCATCTTCAAAATCTGGGTTGAGATTCAACACCTGCTGGAAGTCACTCTTAGCATCATCAAAAAACCCTAAAAGGTAATTAAAACATCATAGGTATTAGTTTGTGATCCATAATTTACTACCAAATATGTTTGTAAGAAAAGTCAAAAAAAGAAAAGAAAAAGAAATAATGAGGCACATTAAAAAAGTGTTACAAAATGATATCAAAGAAATTCAACAGTAGTATATGTCCATAGAGAATTCCATAAATGGGATACAGTACCATCTTCCTTTTCTTTCAAATCAATTTATGTATGTAACTCAATTAGTTGTTTCAAATACCAGTCAGTGTTTCATTTAGTAAATGTTTGGCTCCATCTAGTGTCCAAACAAACTGAACACACTGAAACTAGTCTTTCCAATAATAACACTATTTTCAGAGCTCATACGTTTTTGAAAAAACGTGCAAAAGTTTTGGAATTTGAAAAATGCAAATTCCAGGCCTGGAAAGGTTTTGGAAAAGTAATAAGATGCAGAAAGTTTTAGAAATGTCATGTATCTTTTTTTTAACACAGCATAATAACATGTGATTATGATTATGATTATTAATAATAATCATAATCATAATAATAGGCTAGGTTTTCGCATGTTCTCTACACCTGTTGTAAGCAGAACTTGTGAATTGGAATATGACATGAATACATACTTAGTAACTCATCTGAAAACCTATTTTTGTTGCTCAAGGAAAAGATGAATATGAACTTTTTGTCCCAATTTCTGTGCCTTTCAATATTTGTTTGGTCAAAAATAAACCTTCAAATTGTTAAATTAAGTAGGTTGTTGCATATCAACAAGAACATGTAGATGTAAAACACTAAAAAAATAGATGCTTCCTGATATTTGACACTTCACTGGGTTAAAATATATCGATTAAAATAGCAAAACATTGACAGGGCTCGTTGTAATGCACATTGATTTCGTGTTTTATGTACATTTTGCTGATCACAGTTTTAATTGTGAATGTTTTGAAGGCAGAACTCTCACATACTTTGGTTTCCTCACATCATCTTACCGAGTCTATAATGTATGAGTCCTCTGTTGTAGAAAGGGATCTCAAACTGGCTGTCAACTTTTACGGCGGAGGAAAAATCATCTACTGCTTCATGAAAATCTACCCGGAGGTATTTTATCTGTCCCCGGTTGTTATAAGCAGTGGCCAAATCCCTGGGTTCACATTCCCTGGAAAACATGACATCATTTCAAATGGATTTATTATATGAAATCAGAAGAGGTTAGCTTGGTTTTAAGCTAGCACTTCAGGAAAATATAAACTAAGGACGCACAAAACACAATTAATACCTGGACTGTAAACATGAAGAGATAAACTGAGAGTAAAGATCCTCTGCAGTTTTAAAATTCTCCTTTTTAAATTCGCAGTGAGCATCTTGAAGTTCGTTATCATCGCCCATGATTTCCGGGTTCTAAGAACTACGGATGTGACGTCGTATGGTTTTTTAACCAATCGGCTTCTAGTGCGCTTTAAGAGGGCGGGTTTATCCGGTTCAACCTCAAGTAATTTTCAGGGCATTATTTACAATAAAAAGTATAGTACAGGAAAAAAAAGATTTACCTTTTTCCTTAAAGGGTCAATACTTTAAAATAAGTTTTTTCAATATAGAAAGGAAAGGGAATTATTATTATTATTATTATTATTATTATTATTATTATTATTATTATTATTATTATTAGTAGTAGTAGTAGTAGTAGTAGTAGTAGTAGTAGTAGTAGTAGTAGTAGTAGTAGTGGTAATATAGTAATAATTTAATCGTGCATAATTTCAGTGTAACAAATGTGTGTTATATTATATTATATTATATTATATTATATTATATTATATTATATTATATTATATTATATTATATTATATTATATTATATTATATTATATTATATTATATTATATTATATTATATTATATTATATTATATTATATTATATTGCTAGCAGTAGTGCCAGTAGTAGTAGTTGTTGGAGTAGCACCAAATCACATGAATGTACCAAATTATAAAAATGTGTGCAGGCATTGTGCAGTCCTGTGCAAAAGTCTCAAGTCAGCATTACTTTCAATGGCCATGCATGCAAATCACAGTTTTGGTTTTAAAATACAACCAGGATATATGGAACCAAAGTGGCTAATACGTACGTTGTGTGATTATACATTCACAGCTTAATGTTCATGTACTCAGGTTTCATTTATGGATCAGAGGTCACACTAAATATTGACTTTAGCAAGTATGAGCCATTCACTTGTGATTTGTGTGTATGTGTATGTGTCAAATGCTGTGTACACATTTCCTCTATTTTTACAAAAGTAAATGAAGAAATATACTTGTAACATGTCCTAAGGCTTTTGCACAGTTTTGTACAAAGAACCAGTATATACCAGAAATAACAACAGTGGGAGGAAACCAAACCAAACCAAAGTGAATCACTTCTGTATTTATTACACAAGAACGCAGCATGTTTTCAGGTTTGTTTTCAGCTTTCAACAATGACAGAAACTTATGGAGATCTTTGCCAATGATTTCCAAACAACTCACTCAGTTTCATTAAAACAAGATCCAATGTTCTCTAAAGTTTACTATCAACATCTTTCTTTCAATAGATGAGTGTATAAATAACAACTCCCTCTTTTTCTTCTTTATTATCTTCCTGCCACTGAAGCTCTAGTTTCACTTGCAGATGTTAAAGCATGTTTTCTAAACAGGTCTTTCTTAACAGTTTTATTCTTTAGAAAATTAACTTAAATGAAAAGCTCCTTTTTTTAACATAAACATACAGTAAAAAAAACAACAACAACTCTTCTCTAGCAGAAAAGGGAACAAGATGCCAACAAGTATGCAAGGCAGGATCTGAACAGATGTCACTTTCAGGGAGTTTAACCATCTCTATCCACTAAATGGTCCATACAACTGCTAGAAGCTCAACTCAAATTCAGGTACAATGAGGTTTTCCTTCTTCCTTTTACTTATATTTATTGTTACAGCTGAGAAAAAACACGATAGAGACTATTGTATAGAAACTATAACTTTTAATTTTTTTAGTAAATATCTCCTATTTTCTCTTATTTAATTCACGGATCATGCAGATGTGGAGGGTTATTAAACCAAAAATAGAAAATATCTTTAATTTCATAAACATTTAATGGTGTAATATTTTTTCTGTGACTATAATACATTTATCAAATGCGTCTGACTCCTTTCTGGTCATAATTATGATACTTTTTGTACCAATAGGTGGCAGTCTTGACATAAATGATAATTATTACAATGCACTGATTGAGCTTAAGCCATGATTGGGATAAATATTGCATCTAATGTTGAATTAAATAACATTATAAACAGTAGAATTATAATTCAGACCTGTATTGTGCTCTACCACTGGTTTATTGCTCTTTTAAATGTCATTTTCCCTCTTAAATTACCCAACAATTCTCAGTTTAAAGCAAACATTGTGACCATGACACACTAAAACATCTGACTTAACAGCCACTGAATGACGTGGAGTCACACAGCAGTAAATATAAAATACTGAGGAAAACCATAATCAAACTGGTGAGAAATTCTCAGACCATCTCTCAGGTGAAGAAGTCAACTGTTTTGGTGAAAAATAACACTTAAAGGAAACAGGGGTCATTCAGTAGGCATGCATTTCCTTTTTTTTTAAACGCCCCATTGATCTCCAGACTCTGTAGACGGATGGGTTAAAACAGATCAAACATAGACTGCTTTGACCCGGAGGATGAGGATGTAAATGACAAAAACACACAACTTCACACTGTAGAGATGTAGGTTAACTGGAGGCTGTTACATCATAGAACTGTGAATAAAAAACACCTAAAATATTCTACAGTAAATAAACTGTGTAAAAACTAACAAATCATTCATTATTATTTCTTCTGTTTTATCTGTTAATGTTTGTATTGAATTATATTTCCAAGCCTCAAGTGGTATTTGATGTTTAATAATTGATGGCAGAAACACAATTTGGATTAAAAAAAAAAAAGTCTTTGATAGATTATTTTTCTTTTTAATTATTATTGTAACCATCTTGTTTGCCCTCATACTCATCTTTTGGATCCATTTGTACATTAACCCATAAAGACCCAAACACAGTCCATTGACTTAAATACTGATAAAAATCATTAAGTAACTGTTGATGCACAAATCTTATCAATATATCTATCTATAATTCAACAAATCTGTGTCTGCAGTGTGTCATGTTTGTCTGTGGAACATCTAACATCTGTACAACTCCACCAAATGATCTGAAATTTGGAGGGTCATTTTCCAGCACTATGGTGGATTGCGGTGCTAAGTTTGATGCCATTATGACAAACAACTACAAAGATATTAAACTAATTTCATTGCTCTTTCTAACTTTGCCATCTGAGCATTGCCAAGCCCCGCCCCCTGATTTGGCTACAGCTGCAGTAGCCAAACACTTTACTGTCATTCTCGCTCACACACAGAAAGCGAGTGAGACAGTTTGGTACTGAAAGTCGGTATAGGTATAGAACTGGGGCAAACTTTAACGATAGTAACCAGACCGAAATCTAATGTGAATTTTCGGTAGCACACATGCAGCTGTTGTTTAATTACGCCCTCTCTCCACTGTTAAACAAGCAGCAGCACAGACAACATGTCAAAGGCGAAAGTAAAACTTGCGGTTCCAGTTCACAGGAAGTTCCAGATGCTTCCATGAGCTACAGGTGTTAAATATATTTACGTGTAAAGGCTGGAATACGACTGATTTAATGAAGCACTTGGTGACACACACTGTTCACTAAACCCTCTGTGAAGAGCTAAGTAGCCTAGTACTGTGCTAATAGCATGAGCCTAGCACTGTGCTAATAGCACTAGCCTAGGACTGTGCTAATAGCACACTTGGAAATAACAGACCCAGTACATAAATGTTCAGACCACCTACTGTGCAGATACTGGACCATGATGTGAATTCCTCAACTGGTGACATGAGATGTGGTGCTAGCTTAACAATAATAGGTTAATAATGATGATGATGATGATGATGATGATGATGATGATGATGATGATGATGATGATGATGATGATGATGATGATAATAATAATAGCTTAATGGAATGGAAATAGTCTTTCTTTCTGCTCCTTTCAACTCATTCACCCGCTTTCACAACACATTAGTACCAAACAATCTCACATTTTCTACGGGCTCTACACTAGTATATATTAAAAACATGACCAAACCAGCACCTTTGTATTTTGTTTTCTGATTCATCTTATTAACAACTATGTTAGATTTAGCACATTTAATGTCTGAGGCAGATACTTTCTATAAAAACGTTGTAGAGCAGTGTAATCTGAGTCAGTCTCATATAAAGACACACATACTGTCCATGTTGTGTCCAACAGTGTTCACGTCCTAAAATCTAACTGTTTGCCGAGAGAATTTACACAAAGTATTAAAGTCCACTATGGGTTGGCAGAACCAGGACAGACATCCATCATATACCGGTAACTAGGGGGTCCACTCCGAAGACAGGAACACAACATGTTTACACTGAACAAATCCTCTGTCATGTTATGACTAAAAGCCCCAGTGAAGGGAAAAAAAACATAAAAATGTGGATTTAACAAATAAAGAGCTGGTTGTACTTTCGAGGCATTTTTAAAATAAATTTTCCTCTATAATACCGCATTCCTGTAAGTGATTTATCAGCATTTACTCTAATATATATATACAGCATTAACTAGGGCTGTATGATATTAGAAGAAACTGACATTGATATTTAAAAAAAAAAAATATTGCGATATGAAAAAGTACTAAGGAGTAAATAACAGCTGTGTGGTGACGACACAAAAGGTTAAACAGATTAGTGGTCGACACAGAACATATGTTTCAGCATCATCCTAGTAGCTAAAATAACTCCACACAACTGATGTGGCTTTTCTTTCTCACATCGAGCCTTGGTTTTGGGTGATTTTCTCTTGTTGGTTTTGGGTGATTTTCTCTTGTTGGTTTTGGGTGTTTTTCTCTTGTTGGTTTTGGGTGATTTTCTCATGTTGGCTTTGGGTGATTTTCTCATGTTGGTTTTGGGTGATTTTCTCATGTTGGTTTTGGTGATTTTCTCTCGTTAGTTTTGGGTGATTTTCTGTTGTTGGTTTTGGGTGATTTTCTGTTGTTGGTTTTGGGTGATTTCCTCATGTTGGTTTTGGTGATTTTTCTCTTGTTGGTTTTGGTGATTTTCTCTTGTTGGTTTTGGGTGATTTTCTCTTGTTGGTTTTGGTGATTTTCTCTTGTTGGTTTTTGGTGATTTTCTCTTGTTGGTTTTGGGTGATTTTCTCTTGTTGGTTTTGGGTGATTTTCTTTTGTTGGTTTTAGGTGATTTTCTCTTGTTGGTTTTGGTGATTTTCTCTTGTTGGTTTTGGGTGATTTTCTCTTGTTGGTTTTGGGTGATTTTCTTTTGTTGGTTTTAGGTGATTTTCTCTTGTTGGTCGCTCATTGTTCAGTCTTGTTACCAGTTAGTGGCTCAGTCCAAACTGGTTCAGAATGTTTGTGCTCAGTGTGTGTCAGGTTCGATTGAAAAAATATTACTGTCGACCTGAAGGCCTTGTGTACAAATGACGCACAAATGACAAAAAATATGTGTCAAAAAGTCATCGTCAACCTCGAGTAAGGCCTTCATGAGAGACGTGTGGTGTGAATGTGGTGTCAACTTGTCAAAAGTTATTAAAAGTACATTGTTCCCAGATGGACATGTCCTACACTAGGGGGACGGAGGACAATTAGATGAGACAATGTTGAAGTCAGTTGTTTCCTAACAACTGTTTCATTTAATTCTGTTACAATTGTTTTTAATCAGCTTAATCGGTTAATTTGGACGTCTTTAGTCGACTTTTTAGGTCTCTGTGACAAAATATTTGAATTACACTTTTGCAGGAAACATCTTCCTGAGCAGTATTTTGACAGATTGACCATTTCCCCTCCATTTCACATTATTAAAACTTCCTGTAAAAGCACGCATTCGCAGAAGTTACGTCTTTTCCACTTCACGAACTGGCGTCAGTCCCATTCATCGTCTTCTTCTTCTTACTGAAACACCGGCGGACTCACGTCTCTGACCAACTGTGTGTGTGGTAACCATGAAAGCTGCTGAAATAGCAAACAAACATAAAACAGCTGCCTGGTAAAAAGGAAGGAGGGAGAGGATCCAAACCAGACTGGAGGTAAACGTTGGCCTGTTGACTCACCACCTCACACAGACGGAGCAGACAGAGCAGCTCTGTTGTCAAAGTCATTGCAGCCAAATAACCTCCGCTTACACCGTGACCTCTGTCTGTTGTTTCTCGGTCACACTGAAGGTGTAAAAAAAGACATCGTGACGATAACAGCCAGAGTAGAGATGGTCTTTCCCAAATGTCAAATGCAGATTTACGCTCGAGGGAAGCACACGTGTTAAAAAGCGATCTATCGCTCAGGTGTGTTTGACATTTTCAGAGGTCACACCGAGTTTTAGCACATTGTTAATAGAATTGTCAAAGCTCGAAGCTGATATTTATCTTTCTGTACTGACTTGAAAATACATACATGTCACAGAAATGTACAGTTATATAAAACAGACTGGAATAAGACTTATTTATTTTAGTTTTATTTTAGTTTGTTTGCAGCTTAATGCAAAAACGACTGGACCGATTTCAATGACATTTTCAAGAAAGGTGTCAGGTGCAGTTCAGAATAGATCCCATTAAATGTTGGTGAATGCAGGTCAAAGGTCAAGGTCATGGAAATGGATTTTCACAATAATAAGAAAAAGTGCAAATCAGGATTTTTCCTTTTCATTCCCGTATACTTAGTTTTTCATATAGCTTTTTTTTTTCTCTCACTGTTGATGTGCATTGACATCAGAACCTCTCAGACATGTTTGAAGACTCTAGGTCAAAGGTCACAATAAAGGTCCAAATCAAATTTTAGACATAACTTTTGAACTGTTTATCTTCCAGATTTCCAGTGAGCACCAAAATACTGGTCTTTCAATTCTGCTTCTTGTGTGAGTAACTTTTGACCTATTGTCGACCCAAGAGGTCAGGGGTCATTGGGTCAATACCTCAAAAACTAAAATAGACTAAAGCAGAAAAATGAAGGGAAATAGAGACTGAGTTGTTATTACTGACAGATAGGAAACCTGGCAGGGGCTTCAGCATAAGGTTGTGGCCTTTGACCTTAAGTGACCTTAAAAGGTCAAAATCAATGTTGAATGGTTTTAAATGGTCGTAACTCCAAGAAGGCTGATGTTAAGTTCTGAGTTACTATTGTTGACAGATAGGAAATGACATGTAGGCTTGAAAATGACATCATGACCTTTGACCTTGAGAAAAGGTCAAACTTTGAAAGCTTAAACCTATAGTCTCACGTTTTAAGAGGGGGATGTTTGTGAGGAGCAGGGTTTGTTGTACCTGGCACCACTTGTATTTTTTTCTGCTTAGTTAATCTCTCCCAACATTGGTTGATTATTGTGTTCACTGTGTGTGTGTGTGTGTGTGTGTGTGTGTGTCTGCAGAGACATATGCTATAACTCAATGAATATTTGAGATATCATCATGAAATGACATGGACATATACATATAGCTAATGCACACCAGATGCAATGATCCATTTGAGTAAAGGTCAAAGGTCAAGACCACAATTAACTAAAAGGTCAAAATCAAATTATCAGTTATAACTCAAGAACGGAGGGTCACAGAACTTTCAGATTGGTACCAAATGATGCAGAATAAAGATTTATACAATTTTCATACTTGGTGTTATCACCTATGACCAATAGTTGTTGAGACCTCTGGAGGTCAAAGGTGACATGTTGCAAAATTAACTTGTGTAACACTGTTTGTGTGTCAAACATAGACATATCACGCTATAACTTAATCAATACTGGATATATTATCATATTACACACTTATATACATATAATGAAATTATAAATATTGCAAAAGGTCAAAGGTCAAGGTCGTATTTAGCAGAAAATCACATTGGCTGTAATTCAAGAATGGGTTGTCATAGAAACTTGAGTTTGGCACAAAAACGGGATGAAATTAGGCATTCTCTGAATACTTGTTTTTGTTTGTTTGTTTATCTATCTGTGCAAAATAACTCCAAAAATGTATGGATAGATTTGGCTGAAACATTCAGGAAAGTTTGATACTGGCACAAGGAACAACTGATAACATTTTTGTGGTGATTGGTAGAGGTGTGTGTTTGTGTGTGTGTGTGTGTGGGTGGGTGGGGGGGGGGGGGTTGAATAACTCAAAAACTACCATTCTAATTATCACCATGGTCGTTTTACACCACCCTTCACTCTCTCCCTTTCTTCCTTTGTTCCTTCATGTTTGGCATCAAAATGTGCTTCAACAAAACTAAAACTAAAAAATATCAAAGGAACCTTCATATATTTGACTCAATGTCCCTTAGCAAAGAACATTTAT
Source organism: Siphamia tubifer (assembly GCA_020466265.1). Classification (NCBI taxonomy): domain Eukaryota; kingdom Metazoa; phylum Chordata; class Actinopteri; order Kurtiformes; family Apogonidae; genus Siphamia; species Siphamia tubifer. The sequence continues at coordinate 37,207,897 of CM035805.1, forward strand.
TTGTTTGGATGCTGAACAAGTTCCAATAAATAAATAAATTAAATCCTTCTTACTCTTGTATCTGGACAAAATGTGTTGGAAACCTTCTTAATCTTATCATATAGGTAGTTCAATCATTTAAATATATTTAAAATGAAATATTTCTAATATTCAATAGCAGTTGGTGTGTTGAAATATATAGAATATTTGTTCCAGCAGGTTTATTCTTCAAACTTTTGTAATTATAGACAAAACCATTGACAACAAAGTCATTTCTAATCATTTTATTTTCCAATACGTTTGCTCAGCTACATCATTTACAGCAAACACATGGTAAAACCTCATAAAATCCACAGTGAAGTTAATATTAACATTAAGACATAATCTAAATTTTACTGTTATACATATAAGATAAAGTATAGATTAAAAAATGTTTATAAGTAATGCTTAAATGCTCTCTTATGATAATTTTGCAAGTAATATATACAATATATTTCTTTGTACAAACAGAACAACAATGGTAAAAAAAAAAAAAAACACAATTTCACTACAGGAGAAACTACAAAAAAACTAAGGTTCTTCAGAGGTGGTAAAAGTACTTAAGTAGAAGTACAGCTACTTGTGCAAAAAATACTCTGGTAAAAGTAGAAGTACTGATTCAAGTCCTTTACTGAAGTAAAAGGTTTAAAAAAGTACAACTTCTAAACTGTAATAAAGTAAAAGAAAAAAAGTAAAACTGCATTTTTTTTAATACAAACTAAAACTAAACAAAATCATAAAAGTTTCCAAAAATAAAAGCCTTAAAAGTGAGCTGTTTGATGTCATACTACTCAGTTGTGTGTGTATATGGGAAGAACATTTAGGAAAAATGGAGGAAAATATTACAATTGAGATCAAAAGTCATAAATATGAGATAAAAAGTTAAAATTGTGACATAAATCAAAATTATGAGATAAAATGGCACAAATGAGTTAAACAATCATAATTATGACATTAAAAAAGTCATAAATATCTGAGAAGAAATACACAATTATATGATAAAGAGTCAAAATGTATACAAAGAACTCAAAATTCTGCTAAATAGTCACAATCATGAGATAAAATTCATAATTATAATACAGTAAGAAACTGATTTTCCCTCTGAAGTGACTTGTTTTTCCTACTGTTACATCTGTTTAGTTTGAAAAAGTCTATTCTGAGAATGTAAGGAGTATAAAGTACAGATATTTATGCAAAAATATAGGGAGTAAAAGTAAAAAAAAAAATTCAAGTAAGATACAGATACCCAAAAAACTCTACTTAAGTATAGTAAGAAAAGTACTTTTACTTAGTTACTTCCCACCTCTGTGTTTCTTAGACTTTACTACACACACTGTTCATAAAGAAAAATAAGTAGCTTTTACAGCAGTTTCTTGTCCAGATGCTACATAACAGTCCACATCTGTCGCTAAGTCGAGGCCCGTTGGTTTATGAATCACAGTTTGTGTTTGAAATCCGTGCAGTATTATGGGATGGACGACAGGAAGCACATGTCAGTGTTGCAGAGGTCCGTGGCTCTGACAGGAGGAAAAGCAGTCAGCCTCATCTGCAGAAGAGTAAATAAACAACAGGTCAAACCATGTGGAAGGAGTCGAGCTTTTACAACCAATCAAGCCAGACTCTGGACGGTCGACACCTCCCACCTTTAGGCGCGGCCCACCATGTTCTCCAGACGCTCAATTCTCCCTGACACGTCAGCTAGTGCCAAGAGTCAAGAAAACTGCAGAGAAACTCAACCAGACGCTAAACACTGGCATAAGAAACATAAATGCTTCTGGACATACAGAAGAGCATGATGGGTAATGGGTAGAGTTGCACAATATAATGTTTGAGCATCGACATGTATGTGTGAACAATAGTCACGTTACAGGTCCTGCAATTATTAATTTGTAAAGTTTTTAAATTTTTACATTTGTTTTGTTTTCTTTTTTATTTGTTTGTAGATTTTTTTTTTTACTTTCTTATTTATTTGTCTCATTTATTCATGTATTTATTTTAAAAATATTTGTAAATGTTATTTATTTATTTTTATTTCCTTGTTTTATTTATTTGTCTTATTTGTTGATTTATATTTTTTATTTGTTTGTACATATTGTTTAGTATTTTTTAATAATTTGTCTCATACATTTTTAATTTTTAAATTTTTATTTACTTGTTTTATTTATTTCTCTTGTTTATAGTTTTATTTTTCATTGTTTTATCTGTTTGAAAAAAAATTTTTTTTGAATTATTTTTTACATTTATTTTATTTTTCTTTGTTTGTCGTCTCTCGCATTATCCAGATCATTGTATTCATTTATTTATTTGTCTTTGAAAAGATGAATCAGAAAACAAATGGAAAAAGTGCTGGTTATCTCATGTCTTTAATATAATGTAATGTAATGTAATGTAATGTAATGTAATGTAATGTAATGTAATATAATATAATATAATATAATATATAGACATGGTTTCAAACAGACTCCAATGGAATCAACAGAAAGGATATGTTTAGCCGTGAGCTGCTGGATGGTGGCTTGCGTCTGCTTCTGGAACGCCACCCGGGCTTCACATTTACAGGGATCCTCCACTACCTCCACTTTCACCTCTTTGCCGGGAAAAAGCAAATTTCACATCAGTGTAACAGATCATGTGGACGGTCAGAAAGCACACAGAATACCATCCACTCTGCGTTTTCATACTAGGCTTCTGTCTAAGAAAGATGAGGCCAATAAAAATTCATAGCAAATGATAAATGGAGCTTCCAGTGTCAAAATAATGCCGATTTACTTTTGCCGTTATGCAACAAATACAATGCAATTAAACTGATAATTCTATAATATTACCCGATAATTGTCCAACAGGTTCCATTCAAAAAGTGAAATGAAGAGTCAGTTGGTTGTGATGTTGTGAAGCACTGCTACTGAAGCCAAGCACTTATACTGCACAAGCTTTACATGTTAGCTCTTGAGCAGCACTAGTATTACAGCAAAGAGCAGAGGTGGTAAAAGTACTCCCATTCTGTACTTAAGTAGAAGTACAGCTACTTTTGTAAAGAAATACTCTGGTAAAAAGTACTGATTCAACTCTTTAACTTAATTAAAGTGAAAAAGTACAACTTGGCAATTGTAATGAAGTAAAAAATGAAAAGATACGCCATGAATTAAATAATACTTAAATGAAAATGTTCAGTAAAAACAAAACTCTTAAAAGTGAGTTACTTTGTAGATAATGTGTTTGATTGGGTCACAGTACTCAGTTTTGGGGGTATGGGAAGAAAATTTAGGGAAAATGGAGGGGAAAAAATCACAGTTGAGATAAAAAGTTGTAATTATGACATTAAAAAAGTCATAAACATGAAATGAAAAATGCATAATTCTAGGATATAAAGTCAACATTATGAGATAAAGTCAAAAGTTCGAGTTAAAAACTCACAATTTTGAAATAAAAGTACTCAATTTTGTGGGTATGAGCAGGAAATTTAGGAAAAATTGGTGGTGGTGGTGGGGTGATAATTGAGATATGAAATTATTTTGCTGTAATTTTGTAACTGAAAATGAACTAAAGTCAGCATTATGAGATAAAAATTCACAAATACCAGATAAGAAATGCATAATAATAAATAATAATAATGAAATCAAGAGTCAAAATGACGATATACAACCAAAAATTCTGAGATAAAAAGTCATAATTATTATCTAGAAATTAGCGATTTTCTTTCTGAAGTCTCTGTTCAGTTTGAAAAAATCTATTCTGAGAACATAAGGAGGATAAAATATAGATATTTATGCAAAAATGTAGGGAGCAAAAGTCAAAAATTACCACAAAAATAAACACTCAAGAAAAATACAGATACCTAAAAAATCTACTTAAGTACAGTAACGCAGTACTTAGTTACTTCCCACCTCTGGCATAGAGTCATATTTTGCTGTAGGAATCCACATAGTATGTTCTTCTTACGTTTCAGGGAACATGTTTTCTTGTCCGCATTCAAGATATAACCATTCCGGCACTTGCAGTAATAGGAGGCGTTGCTGTTGACGCATATGTGTTCGCAGTCATGTCCCATGGCACAGGGGTCCAGACCTAGAATAAGCCGGGATTAAGGGATGGTGCTGTCAAGACGGCAGCATAGGTCAAGTTTCATACTGTTCCATTTTAAAGCTGCACATGTTTTTCTCCTAAAACTAAAAAAAAAAAAAAACTAAAAAAAAAAAAAAAAAAAAGAAGCTAAATCCTGTCATTTTTTTCCTAAACAGACTCGTCAATTCCCAGATTTAGGTGTGTTTTAATGTTCTGTGACTTGTAAAGATGCAATTTGTTTTGTTTTTCTAGGCGTTTGTGCTCAGATCTAACGGCCGCATGGTGAAAAATCTGGTCCATCTGTTCTTATTCCTTCACCACATCTCAGCCAAGGTCATTTGGGAACTGCTTATAGGTTCACTGTGTGTTGGACAAACACAGGTAAAATCACAGAACGCTAAAGTGTAACAGTCATCACAATTACAACAACAAACAGGACATTAATAAACACAATATAAAAGAACAAACATCAGACAGTGATAAAGGAGTTAGAGCAGCAACTCATTTGTTCAAAACTTCAGTATCATTTATATATGGAAATAAACTGTGTTAAAAACATAGACATTTAAATATAAAGTTGAACATATGCACAAAATGAAGCGTACTGGTTATTATTGCATTAGTTTGGAAGCTGAGGCTCTAATGTGGGCGCTTCTATGAAACTGGGATTTACTTTGGTACCTGGTAATTTTCCACCTTATTTGACCCAATAAGAAAAAAATCATTTATACATATTTCCCTGCAGGATCTACCTAATGATAACCTCAGATAAATATAAAAATAAATATATACTCTTGCTCTGAGCCATGACAAAAATACTGAATTTTTTAATCCAATATTGGGGACAAAAACGGGACACTATAGGTGTCAGTGTATTTGCATTTTTTTTTGTAATTCAGACATTTGGGTTTTTCATGAATCTCAGAATTAGAATCAGAATTCCTTTATTGTCATTATATCACTCAATCAATGAACGTAATTAAAAGGTTTTGTCTTTTTTCTATCCTTATTCCAGGTTTTGTGTGTAACCCATCATGTCCTCTCACACTAACTAACACATGCATATTTATTTCAGTACTATAGAATTATTATTATTATTATTATTATTATTATTATTATTATTATTATTATTATTATTATTATTATTATTATTATTATTATTATTATATTTAATAGTGTATTTTCAGTGTTTCTGAAGGCAAATTACTCTTATTTTATACTATATATAGATATTCAACCTTTATTTCTCTCTCTCTCTCTCTTTATATATATATATATATATATATGTTTGTGTGCTTGTAATCCTATCTTTATGGGGACATGTTTATACAGTCACTTCATGGGGACCTCTGACACTATGGGGACCACAATGCAGGTCCCCATGAGGGTTACATATAAATAAAGGTCCCCACTAAATGATGTGGCCCTATAAATACATGAATTTTTTTTTCCATGAGTCCTCATCAAACATGATGGAGATTTGAATATGTGTTTACTTAAAAAATATAGATATTTATTTTTATGCATTTTAAATGTTTTAATTTTTTTTTATTGACCATTTTTGAAGAAGACATATTATTTATTGGATTTATTTTTATTTATTTATTTTATTTTTAAATTATTAGTATTTTTTATTAATGCATTTTTATTTAGATATTTTTTAATTTTTATTACATTTTCATCATAATTATTTTAGTTTATTTTAAAAAAAGGTTTACACTCATTACCCAATGGCAACCTGATTACAAAGTTGGTGTGTGTCTGTGTGTGTGTGTGTGTGTGTGTGTGTGTGTGTGTGTGTGTGTGCGTGTGTGTGTGTGTGTGTTTACAAAGCAGTAACAAGGAATTTTTGTCCTTTTTTGCTGTTTCATGTGTATTTCTGTATAATATATTACAAAAATGTCTTCTATTTGAAAAATATATTGTCTTTAATCTCAGTAAATATTTATTTTTAACCTTTTATGACCCAGGAAAGTACCTTTTTTAGATGCATTTTTAACTTTTTTATGGAATGTCCTTTGAAGTATAAAACTTTTTTTTTTTCCTTCAACAAAGCTGTGAAAGTCTTGTCCTCAAAAGAAGACTTAGGGTCTCAGGAAGTTAAAATACACCCAAAGTGTTTCCAAACATCTTTATAACTGGTTTGAATTTTAAGCCACATGTCGTCAGTTTCACAGAAGAACCCACGTTCAGTCACAAAATGACCCACATGACAGTAATTCAAAGCAGTCACCATCAGATGCTTTGATTACAAAAAAAAATAATGATTGCGCCACTAAAAAGCAAAACAGATTATTTTTAACAAATGAAGGTTTATGACTATGTTGCCCCAAGAATTTAGCAGGGTTTAACTTGGCACCAGCAGGTTCTAGTGTGGACATCTGCAGTCCATGTGGGGGTTGAGAGCATCTGCTTTTATATTTTTCCTCTGGATTTCAAGGTTCATTTTAACCAATAGGACTTTAAATGATCCACAATGTAAAACAACCACCCTGTTAGACTGCAGGGGCCCCTCACTGAGCAGCTACAACCACACAGTAAATGTACCAGTGTAAAAAAATTACAATTCTTTCAGTGTTATTCCAACAATGGACAGAGTAAAATTTAACTAAATAACTACCAGTGTTGGTGAAGATGATTTGAGTTAACAGAGATTACACAGGTTTATTCAGTGTTAAAATAAACAGATTATCTCAGAGTTAATTCAACACCAATAAGGCTAAGATGCCTTTCAGTGTTAAAAGATAAGGACTCTGAAAAGCTCCGCCCACCAACCTCTGCGCTCAAACTCAGTGAGAAGTTGGACGATGAAAAACTGCTGTAAGTTTTTCTAAATAAACTGTTGCTTTTGTTTTTTTTAATTCATGCAGAATCTGTGCAAGAATAAAATGATGTTGTCATGTTTTCAAATAGTTAAAAATCAACACTCTTTGGAGTAATTTATTTATAAATATATTGTGTTAAGTAGGTTTAACACTGGAAAAGGTACTTCTTAACACTAAACTCTTCAGTGTTGAATGTCAATAACACTATGGCTGTTACTTCTCACATGGTGTAAAACTTTATTAACACTAGTGTAGTGTAAAATATTAACTCTTACTAGTCAAAGCCTCCAGGATTTCGCCATGTTGCGATTTGCAACTTGAACGCAAATTGAGCCAATCCACGTGAATTCAGCACGATGTTGCAATTTTAAGCATTCACCACAACTTTCCGCCAAAATGTGACCAATCATCTGCGACGTCTTCAGCTGCTCCTTCCACCTTTTCCTGTTTACCTTACAGTACGAAGCAACACGTGTGCAGCAGCAGTTTATATTTGACGACTAAAATGATGCACTAGTACCAACAGGTGCATTTGGAGGGGTACTTTTTTACTGTATTTTTGTCATCCAGGTAATATTTTATTTTCCATATTTAAAGGTTGTCTTAATATCTGTGTCTTTGTTCTATTTTTGTCACAAACTGCCTCTAGTGCACAGTACATAGTACTTACTAGGAATAATGTTTGGTTTTTGACTGGCTGAGACATTTATATTATGTTTTACAACTTCATGTAGTGTTGTGAGGTCATATGAACTTTAACCTTTGAACCAACAGGTGCATTTGGAAAAAAAACATTTTTGTAATCCTCATAATCGTTTATTTGACTTCTCTGTAAAGTCATTTTGAATTAATTTTCCAGTAACTAAATGTTGGAAATATTACTTAATTTTGATTATGAAAAGGGAAAATTGCAACTATTTATCATAACTTTCACCTCCTCCTGCGAAAAAAGCCTAAAAAGCACTGTGACATTCCTTGCAATGTTTTCAAAAAACCTCATGAAACATCAGACATTTTAAGACGAAACAATCTCAAAAAACACCTGCGAAATCCTGGAGGGACTGTACTAGTGTAAAGTTGACTCTAGGGTCACTGTCAATTTTCCACTCTGTAGATAGGGACCATATGTTCACTGAAAGAGTGTTAAACTTAACTCTTTAAGTGTTATATTGACACTGGTGATTTGACTGTGCAGGGTTAATAGGCTGAAAAGTTCTTCCGGAAGCTGCTCTTTGTCCTACCGCACAGGGTTTCCCGGAACTTGGAGGTGAGCTTCTCAATGACGCCGTACGTCTCCACATAGAATACGTGGTCCTCTAGAGGGATGCTGGCCATCTGCTGCAGCGAGCGCATGTCCGCACGGTCCACCCCAACGGCATAGATCTCGATTCCCGAGGCCCGGGCTGCGGCAGACACTTCTTCGACCTGGTCTTGAGGTCTACCGTCTGTCACGATGATCGCCACCTTGGAGATTTTCCTGGTTCGAGGACGGGCTCCAGCTTCCTCAGTAAAGGCGTTGTTCACCGCCATCTTAATAGCCAGGCCCGTCATGGTGCCGGCCGCCAAGGGCTCGATACGGGAGATGGCCTTCTTCATGTCCGGTTTGTTGAAGTGGTCTTTGAGCAGGAACTCAATCTTTACCGTGCTGGCGTAGTTGACCACGGCTACTCTGGTACCTTCGGAGCCCACGTCCAGTGTGTCAACCATGTTGGCCAGGAATATCTTGACCTTCTCAAACTCACCAGGACGAACGCTGCGAGAACTGTCGATGATGAACACCAGGTCCAGGGGTCGGCTCCTGCACTGAGGATCCGTCTCTGGTGATCAACCAAACCACGGCAGCGTTTAGTCGCCTTCATGTTACAAAGACTCAGAGATAACACTTATATTTGTCCTTTTGAAAAAGGTGATACAGTTAATAATCACAGACAGTATTTGTTGAGACCACTTCAGGATGCACAGCTGAAGTTCCTGAAGCAAAAGGAAAGTGTTGTGCATTCCTGAAATGGTAAAAAATAAAAGGTTTTGGGTGAAATGATATAGTATGTTATATCCCATAAGACATACTGTGTCATTTCAGAGATCAACAGTCCATCAAAGAATTCTCAGGTCTTTATCCTTTCATTTCATGTTATTGAAAGAAAGGATGTTGAACATTAAATGACATGATACACACACACAGATGGAGACAGTGTTAGGAGGCCTGTCTGTGGAAACACACAAAACTACAGGTTGTCATGACATGTGTGTCGTTTAGTGTCTGCATTTGTGGAACAAAGATTTTGAAAAATGGATGTGAATCACTTTCTATCATAAACAGCAATGGAAGTCCTTGATTTTTCTAATTTCAGTCTAAAATTGACCAAAAAAAAACAAACTATGGAAGCAAATTTTATTTAATCAGATTTTGAATTTTAAAAGCCAATTTTTAACACTGAATTTTTTTGTACTAAAATGAAATGTCAGAATTTTTTCGTCTCTGAATTCAACGATGTTCATAATAGGGATGTTAACCGATGACCGTATCAACGTTGTCTGATCAGGAAAAAAAACAAACAAAAAAAAACAAACAGCTTGCATCAGTCATTCCACTGGCTGGCTGTTGGTTCGACTTAGGATAGAATCGATTGCTTATCCTTAGTGTCAAAGATGTGTGATCTGAATTTTTTTTATTCTAAATTTATGAACATAGTTGAGTCCAGAAACAAAAAAAGTCAGATATTTATTTTCTGTGCAAAAAAAATAACAATCAGTGTTAAAAATTCAATGGCTTTTAAAATTAAAAATCTTGCTTCCATACATTTTGACTATGATGAATCAATGTTAAAAACTACGAGTACGTACAGTCTACTAGGGTCAAAAACACATTCTATCATGAAATAACACAATGTGAGCGGCTTCATGTGTCAAAGCCAAACATTCAAACCATTATTGAAGGAGCATTTTTTGGGGGGATGGAAATCAAACCTGACTATGAATATTCTACCTGTCTCCACAGGACTGATGGTGGTGATGATGCCGCTTTGGGTACTGACCGGTAGCGTCACAGCAGCGGTGGTCTCCACTGGCAGCTCAGTGGTCACCACCACTGGCGGGATGGTTGTCACCGGTGCCATTGTAGATGCAGGTTGAGTTGGCGGCGGGGTCGGTGGCGGTGTTGGCTCTGCGGTGGTCGGCAGAGTTGGAGGGAGGATCGGAGCGGGTACCACAGGCGGAGTCGGCACCGTGGGGTTTGACTTGGGTGGGCACGGGCCTTTCATTTTGTAATGGCCTTCCATATTGAACGGGCCTTTGACTGTTTGGTGGGGATGATGCGATACATGCGGAGGCGGAGCTTTGTATATGTGATGCATTTGTGGCCCTTTGAATCTGTGGTGAAAGGGAGGCACTGGGACGGGGGGTCTGTGGTAAGTCACCGGTGGAGACAGAGGAATAGGTCGATACACTACCGGCGGAGGGATCCGTGGCGGCTGGTAGTGGTAGTGATACCCTCCTCTATACGTGTAATCACTTCTGTGCACTGAGGGGCCACCAGAGGAGAGGGGATAGAGAACATTAGTAGGATGAAAGGAAGCAAACGGGAAAAAGGTGTGTAAGTTGACATTGTGTACACTTAGTAAAGATGAAGTAAACAAACAAAAACACTCAGTGCGTTTACATGCACTTGGAGAAATTTGAATTATTGCCTTATTCTGATTAAAATCTAAGTTTTCAAAGATTAGTCGGAGTGTAATCGAATAAAGTGGAGTTTAAGAAGTAGGTATGAACAAGTCAGACTAGATCAGTCTGAAGCAGCACCAGTCTGCCAAGGTTTGGATCTGGATCTGTTCGTAATTTATTTGTAAACTAGTGTTCTGTGTTCGCTGATGATTTATTTTATTTTATTTATTTCATTAACAATCCCTTAGAGGGTTTAAAAAAATTAAAAGTAATCCTCGGCCCCTTTTTTCAGATATGTCTATTTCAATATTCGACCATGTATGTGACACATTTCACATGTTAGTTGAGCATAAAATAACTAGACTTAGACTTAGACTTAGGCTTCCTTTATTGTCATTGTTACAATAAACATGTTTACAGAACAACGAAATTGTATTTCCGGTTCTTCCTTAAGGTGCACTTCAAATTTAAATATTAAAAAATAAAGAGTAAACTTTGTAGAATTTACAATTTACAAACTCTAAAATTAATCGATTTGTACTTATGTGTTGTGTGTTTGATATTAGTCAGAATATGAATCGAAAAGGTACAACATAAAAAAATTACATTTACAAAATGAAAGGTTGCATCATCACGTCACAGACATTATCCACTGAACTCAGAAAACAGATTGAATTCAAACCATCAGCGCTCAGCGGCAACTTCACTCCTATGAAGTTAATAATTCCATGTTCTATTGCTGGCATGTGAACTCAGATTTCTGGGAAAGTCCAGTTAAGTCCTTAATCAGAATAAGGCAATAAATAAAATTTCTAAGTGCATGTGAACGTACTCACTTCTGCTGATCAGATGCAAATGATTAGTAAAAGCAGGAGTGTAGATTCAGCCACCTGGGTTGTTTACAACAAGCTGGGATTGTACAACGCTTGTGAAACACCCAGTCCAGAACAGTAGATCATGCATGTTGTGTTTCAGGAAAGTGTAAAATATTGATATTAAATTGTAGGTAACATTAAATCAGGTACTGGATTCTAAAGACTGTCAGACCAGTGGTGGAGAATTTCTGAAGTCCTATATGAACCCATAAAGGTCCAGTGCTACTGCTGCGGCTGTTTCCAAATTATTTATTTTCTATTTCTACCTTTCTTAACTGATTTATCACATTTTTATTGACATATTATCCTCTAAACTTTGCATTTTCAGTGTAAATCATGTATTTTCCTGTATGTTCATGAAAACTAAGAGTAAATTCAAAGCAGAGTTGGGAAGTAACAAAGTAGAAGTACTTCATTACTGTACTTAAATAGTAGTAGGTATCTGTACAGTACTAGAGTATTTAATTTTCTGGCAACTTTTTACTTTTACTCCCTACATTTGTTCATAAATATCTGAATTTTATACTCTTTACATTCTCAGAAAATACTCGTTACTTTTTCAAACTAAATGGATGTGGAAAAAATAAGTCACTTCTGAGGGAAAATCAGTGGAGGAGAGAATGAACACAGGGTCAGAACCAGAGTCCTTGACAGGTCCACTTTTTTTTTTATACAAACTGTACAACCTTCGTTTATTTTTATTCATACCATATGTTTATTTATACATACCATGAAAAATAAACAAATTAGGAGATTACAGTTCTCACTGTTATCTGCTAGTGACATCAATCTAAACAAAATAGGACAATAAAGTACTGTATTTGTGTCTGAGATGTAGAAAAATGTCTAAAGTGCAAATAATAATATAACTCCACCACTGCCTATCATTTAAAATATACAAAATTAAACTGTAGAAACTAAATTAAAATATATACATTCAAATGTAATAATAAAAGTGAGTGGAACTTACTGGCTAGATTGAGGGTCCTGGTGGGGGGTCGTCCATTGTTTCTGGTTTGTGCGTAACTTTGCGCGGCGATCAGCTGTGGGTCTCCTGCGTCCTGGTGGTACGTGGCCCGGACGTGGGCGAGCAGCAGGGACGCGCAGGTCAACAGACTCCAGAGGGAAGGCTTCATCATCATCTGTGGTCCGGTGAGTCTCCTGAGGGTCTGGATGAGGGTCCTGCTCTGGGCGCGTCCACATATGAGGAGGATTCAGTCCGACGCGTCAAAGTCTCCATCCAATCCAAAGGTGAGACCGGATCTGGAGGCCCCACACTGACATGCGCACTATTATTACTATTTCATTTACAAGTTAATAGATGGGGGAAATGCACGAAAAAATAATAAGTGGAATAACAATATTATACTGCTAAAATCCACCGTGAGATGTAAATTGTACTGCGTATGCGTCAAATAGTAAGTAAGTAATCTTTATTTGTATAGCGCTTTTCACAGACATGGGTCACAAAGCGCTTCACAGAAACCCATTCACACACTCATACACTAATACACTAGTAGACAATATATTACATAAGTCTTGTAATATTGCGCACTGTTATTATTATTTTAGATACTTTCATTTAATTTACAAGTTAATAGATTGAAAAATGCACGAAAAAGTGGAATAAAAATATGTTGCGGAAATCCAGCGTGAGCTGTAAATTGCACCGCGCATGCGTCAAATATAATACGCGGCGCTTAAGTCTCCGCCCCCTCCAGGAGGCTCGTGGGGCCTGAGATCGGAAAATTAATAAATGGTATTCGATGAGAAATGAAATGCCAAAATTGTCCCTGGTTTGTCATGTGCCCTGATGTCCTGCCTCATAATAAATTATTGATGTGCGTTTCAACTGCTTCTGTTAACCAATGGCTGATTCATTTGCGAGTAAAAAAAACCCGTTAATAATTTGGACTACACGCCTGGCGCGTATGTGACGTCACAACAGAGTCTCGTGAGTGGAGTGTGACGTCATATACGCGACGCATTGTAGTCTCTTACTAAGCCCACATAAAACCTAACGTCACGTTTGTTTACCATCAAAAACGGGTCGTCTGCCGAAACCACATCAAGTATTTCTTATTAACCGCTATCATATGTGAATTTCAGAGCACTTGTCAAACGGAATCAGAATTTAGCTTGACTAGCTCCATTCACTCCCGTTCAAATTTTCTGAGTGCGAAGCACCAATGGACCGGAAGTAGAAGGGTGTGACTTGGCCTAACCATATCATGAGACTTTCTGATAGAGCCTGAGCACTCTCCGTTGCCGAGTAAGAATGTAAGTGTATACTTAATTATGACAAAAATGTAAGGTTTAGCTACTGCTAAGCATAGATACACAAAGACTTGATACGACATGACGCTCAGGGGGACGTCCCTCACCGTCCGCCATCTTGCCTCAGTCCAGCAGTCTGAGCTGAAGGAAAGTGAGTGATCTGAACAAAGTCAAAACTGAAAACATGATGGATTTACACAGTTTGGTTTCTTATCAACGTGGCTGCAATTCGTGGTGGTTTTTTTTTTTTTTTTTCAGAGTAAATATTAAAATGAGGAAATCTGAGGCCAATCCCTTGCTCAGTTTTGTCATTTTATTTGCCAATAGTGTGTAATAGATTGTTTCCATCGTCATCAAACACGACTTTGGTGTGAGGGAATGATGTAAGCAGTATTTGTTCTAACGATCATGTACTTTATGGCCCAAACACATCACTATCACATTCCAGCATGTGCAGTAGAATGATAATGTTTTGTCTAATTGTGGAATATAATTTGTTTTTATTAATTTATATATGCTCGTTTTATTAATAGGACAGAAGTGTCTATGGTTGCTGGTGTCCAACACAGGAGTGTTTCAAGGTCTTTTGAGCCTTTTTTCCATAACTCCTCAACACCCCCTGGTGTTCAGATGGTAAGGCTGTAGTTCATGTTCCAAAAGGGTCACTTTGGACCATCTTCAAATATGGTTAAAAAAAATTAGCTTATACTTGTTTACTGAATAACTTAAGCGGGAGATGAATCCTACTGAGTTTATTCATCCTTCAATTTATCACATTCCATAAAAACAAACACATTAGAAAATACATGTGATATGTGGAATAACACACCATCATATTATATATTAAGACATGAACTAACCAGCACTGAAGTCATTTGTTTTCTGATTCATCTTATTAAAGTATGTAAGATTTAGCACATTTAACATCCGAAGCGGATACTTTGTAAAATAAATAAATTCTAGAGCAGTGTTATCAGTTACGGATTTTTGCAATAAAAAAAGACAATAATGATATAAATGATCTGAAACTTTTATTGAAGTCAAATGATTTTTCACTAACAATAAAATCATATTTACCAGTAAAATAATGGCAGGGCAGTTAAAGCATGCAACTACTATGTTCACAAGACTAGCCGTTTGCTCCAGACGTCAGGTGAGAAAGAAGTACAGAAAAATGACCCGTCAACAGTGGCGTCTGCTCTGTTTCTCTCTCACTATTGGCTGGAAAACACTTCGCTAGCTTTGCCAACGTACAGCAGTAGGCCCTTGGATTCAGCAGAGGATGACGATGGTGACGTCAGGGTTGGTGAACTGACCTACAGCCAAGCTAAATAAATAACAGAGAACGTGCTACAGACTCCATTCAAGACCGAGATGGAATAGCTAGATCTTAATAAGAAGGGTAAAAGCAACACAATTCAACAATAAAGAGTTATAATAAGTGGATTGTCATAATATTTATTTTACTTTATATATCAATCTATAGATAGGATGGTGCTGGATTCATGATTAAGCGCTTTACTTCGTATCCCTTTTACTAAGACATTAAAAAAGGCAAGAAGGGGGATGGGGGGGATGGGCTAGAAGCTTCCATCTCTTCCCAAACATCACATTCATTCATTCGTTTCACAGCAGATCTCAGTCTTTTCCACCTTCCTCCTCTCGCACCGTCAGGATTCTCTATGGAAGCTCTAAAGACGTACAGCGGGAAGGGTTGGGGGTGAACCAAACATTTTCAGTGGCCGTACACGTACACAGTGGGTTGGGTGAGTGGAGGTGGTGGGGATAAGGGTGTAGTGAATGTAGGAATGCATGACAGTGTGTGTGTTATGTGTGCGTGTGTGTGTGTGATTTGGCAACAAGGCTGGTGCTTAAGCGGGCATGTAAGGTGGAGGCGGCTCCTTCTCTGGCATCTTCATCGCCATCTCGTAAGTGGGGAGAATGTACTGGAGAAGAGACAAACATAAGACATTCAGATAATGTGTGCGCATAAAGTATTCATGTTCACTACATTCTATTCATTATAATAATTATATTGATCAGCGTATGTATGTATTTATGCAAATATGTGTAAGGGTATGTATTAGTGATGGGTGGTATGGCCAAAAATGTAGATCCTGGTATAATTTGAGCCACTGGCAGTTTTAATTTAATGTGATATTGTATATTGGGGAATTAAAGAAAAGTACTACTATCTGGCATACAGTGTTGTACTTTTAATAAATTGATAAACTGTATTTTATCCAGGATATTATATAGGGTAAAATATATCCACAGTTTGTGATGGTTTTACTAATTTTAACTTTAGTGTTCTAAATAAAAGGCAGAACTTAATTATTAAATTAAAGGCAGGGTAGAGGAGATCCTGGAAAATGAAGAAAACAAGGTTGTTCTAATCATTTTTTCCTGTGACTATATACACATCACACTAAGCGTTTTCAGATGTTAGCTAAAGCAGGTTCCTGAAACACATTAAATAAATCCTTTTTTCTACTATTGTCGTTTCACAATGAAACCATTTAGAGCTGGTGGGGTCTCTCTTTAGGGACATGGTTATGGAATTCCTCTCTGTTCTAAATTAAATGTATGGTGCACACGCCACCTGCTGGTTAAATGTCAGCATTACATAATATAAGCCCTAAATGTATTTGTAGTTCCTTTTTCATTGACACTTAAATTCTGCAAATATAACTTGCGCATAAAAATTTACTTAAATGTAAAAACTATTTAGACAAAACCCTTGTTTTTTTTTATTGAATATTTTTGCGCTGGCATGAGGTTTTTTTGTATGTAGCACAAATAGTATATTACACAAAACTGCAATGGAGAAGTTTTTTCACAACTAGTTTGGCAGAGGTGAGAAGTAACTAAGTAAAAGTACTTTTACTGTACTTAAGTAGATTTTTTTTAGTTATCTGTACAGTACTTTACTTGAGTATTTATTTTTATGGCATCTTTACTTTTACTCTATTATTACATATATACTTGTACTTTACATTCTTAGAATAGACTCATTATTTTTTCAATCTAAAGGAATGTGACACTAAATAACAGGAAAATCAGTGGAAGAGAGAAACAGTGACTTTCTATATCCAGGGTTCATACCAACTTTAACCAATACTTTTCCATGACTTTCCAGAAAATTCCCATGACTACGTACTCTTACAAATGCAAGTTTACTTTAAACAATAAGAATAAAAAGTTAAAATGTATTAGTTTACCCTCAGAGGTTTAACAATAAATAAATGACAATGTGTGGTTCAAGATTAAATTAACATTTATGTAAATGACCCAGTGAAGATGCACATTGTTAAATCTACACTTTCCTGACATTTCTATTTAATTTGGGCAGATTTTAAGTCCATACTGACTTCACCACATGCTACATCCATAGAAGTGAGTGAACAAGAAATGAACTGGAAGAATAGAATGTTAAGACGATGTGAAATAAACTTTTTATTCAGTCAAAGTTGTTTTTTTATTATTATGAATCACACATTAATATGCCAGGAAAAAAAATTCCATGACTTTTCCAAAACCTTCCAGGCCTGGAATTTGCATTTTTTCAAATTTCAAAACTTTTCCAGGTTTCTTCAAAACGTATGAATCCTGTTTATCATAATTACGACATATCTCATGATTGTGACTTTTTATCTCATAATTATGCTTTTTTTTTTTTTAAATCTCATAATAATGATTATCTCAACAATCGAAAAGTTGTACTTTTTTACTTCTACTTTTACCAGAGTAGTTTTTCACACAAGTAGTTGTGTACTTCTACTTAAGTACAGAGTGAGTACTTCTACCACCTCTACAGTCAGGTCAATTAAAAAACCAAATGTTTGACATTACAACAAGTAATAAATAAATCAGATTTATGAATGGACCGTACGTACTTCTCTTTTTCAACATTTAGTCAATATCAGTAAAGTTTTGCGCATATATTCAATAAAAAAACGACTAGTGTTGAAGGAATAGATGTTGTTCATTATCTTACATACCTGGGGAGGGGTCTCAAATGCAGGGTAGACGGCGATCTCTGGCATGTTCCTGTTATTGATGTACTTGTAGCAGTTCCACACACAGTTGATCAAATAAGCCTGAGAAGAAAAGAGGTTCAGTGTTCAAAGACAAACCAGATAAAAAAAATATTTAATACTAAAAGTTGTTCGACTCTTTAACTCCTGGTGTATCAGTGCTGAATGGATTCATTTAAATATTCAGGAAAATTCAACTGTTTTCTGAGTCCTGTAGTAGACATCTGAGCATGCTCAGTTCAAGCCCCGCCCCCTGTGGAATGAGGGGTTAAAACACAGCCGTGAGTGAGACCCACTCAATATGAAAATAGATGCTTTGGCTTTTGATTTTTATTTATTTACCTAATTTTCATCCTTTTTTTGGTAATTTTTCTATGGTATTTATTATTTTGTAAATATTGAGTCATTTTTGTTAATTTTGTTTTTATTTTATTGTTTTTTCTTAATTTTTTTTCTAGTTGTGTCTTAATTTGTACATGTTACTTATTTACTTGGCTTATTCATTTTTATTGATCACTTTGTTTTTGTTCATTTCTTACTTTTATTCTTTTTTTTTACTGTGGAACTGCTAGTATTAGGAGTGAAAGGGTTAACTTGTTTAAATGTTAAAATGGAGCTTCACAGATATGGACAAAACTCGTAGGGATTTTTACATTTTTAATTTAAATTTTTTTTTTTTTAAACTTATTCTTTATTTCAATGATATGACAATTTGAAAGCAGAAACTCAAATAAATTACATAAAAAGGTAACTGCAGCATCTTAAACCTCAACATTTACATTCACAAAAAAAAAAAGAGTAGGAAGAAGTATATGATTAAACTTAAACAAAAATAAAGTGTTTTTGCACTAAATGCACAAATGGGAAGTGTAAGTCGCTCCCTTTTAAATAAACTTGTGTTCAGTGTATTTTCTAAAATATCACTTTCTATTTCTGTTTTTCAAAAGAACACTGATGCTTCACCAACAGATTCTATAAACCACAGTGAACAGTCTACCTTAAGGATGATGAGGAAAGCAAAGAAGACCAACACAAACAGCAGCAGGCAGCTGGAGTCCAGAGACATGAGGTTATCCTTGTACGGGAAATCCGGCTTGAGAAAAAAAAAAAACAAAGACATAATCACCTTACATCACCGTCACAGCAAACAACAAGCAGCTCAAATAAACAGCTTAATAAAAGAAGAATCAACTTATTTCAACATAATGATGTTATTTAAAAACTGCAAAGTATGATGCTCTTATTAAGTATTATTATTTATTTATTTTTACTTTTTTTTGTTCCTGATATCAAAAATAACACTTAATAAATAATGAACAGACAGTAAAATGATGAACTAGATCACTCAGAGCACAGACCTCTGCAGAGCAGCACCAGTCTGCCATAGTTTAGATCCGTTTAGATCGTGTTCTGTGTTCGCTCACGATTTATTTTATCATTCATTAACAGTCCCTTAGAGTAGTGTTTCCCAACCCTGGTCCTCGAGGCACACTATCCTGCATATTTTAGATGTTTCTCTCTCCAAACACACCTGATTCAACTCATCAACCTATCATCCAGCTCTGCAGATGAATGATAATGACTGTCAGGTGTGTTCAAAGAGGGAAACGTCAAAAACATGCAGGATAGTGTGCCTTGAGGACCAGGGTTGGGAAACACTGCCTTAGAGTAGGGGTCTCCAAACTATTCCCCAAAGGGCCAGTGTGGCTGCAGCCTTTTGTTCCAACCAAGCAGCAGCACACCAGACGTGAATCAATTAATCAATTGATCTCCGTCTTCAGAGAGTCGATTGGTCAAACTGTGAACTCTTGGTTGGTTGGAACAAAAACCTACAGCCACACCCTTTGTGGAATAGTTTGGAGACCCCTGCCTTAGAGGGTTTTAAAAAATTCAAAGAAATCCTCGGTTTTTCACATATGTCCATTTCAATATTCGACCACGTATGACGTCACTCTGACGTTATGTGACGTCGCACAACGACCAAATGTCACATGTTAGATCTAATGTTAAATATGAAGCACAAGATATTGTCTGATTTAACTAAATATGTCAATAACCTGCTTTAAGGTAAAGGTCATACATTTACCAAATATACCATTGACGTCTTTACATGACGTCATGGAGCCTATGGGTGTTATCTTATCTGAGGTCAGAAGGTCAGAGGAAGTGAAGGAAAAAAAACACCTGATACTATCTGGTCTGATCTGACATATCATCACTGATGTGTCTTAGCTCTTGACCTCTATGGAATTCATTGCTTTTAATCACCACTATTTTGTATTTCTCTATTTTTGGTTCTAATGCAAATGAGGCTTTTTATCTCAAAATACTCCTGAGATTAAAGTCAGCGTTGAAGGAATCAAAAGTGTTGTCAGGACTGTGTGGGATAACATGTGTGTGTTGTGTGCACAGGCAGCACTGACCAGCTGGCACAGATACTCCTTGATCCTGGGGAGGTAAGTGAGGGAGCTGATGGCCACCAGGCAGCTCAAGGCAAAGTCAAACAGCTGGTAGCAGAAAAATGGGATGAGCCATCCGTCACGATGCTGAGGGAACAGACAGAGGTGTGCGAGTTATTATCTGTACACATACCTGTGGAAATACGACAGTAGAAGGACCAGACTGCACGTTTTGAAGCATCTTCTTAATATATTCGTATTGATTTATATCTTTATTTAGGAGGGACAATGCAGATTTATTTATTTATTTATTTATTTTTTTGCTGGTTAGTTCATGTTTTTAATATATTCGATGGTGTGTTATTCCACAAAAATATTACACTACAAACAACCTGTAAAATTAATGAAAATAAACAAAATTAAAAAAAAAAAAAAATCTCCAAAAAGTGTAAAATAATACACAAAATTAATAAAATAGTCTATATATATATATATATATATATATATATATATATACACATACATACTAAAACGGACTACCATTTTATCATTGACTAATCCAACCATTCCACATTCACAGCTGCTGAAAACTGTTCTTCCTCTGTTGTGTTTATTTACTGTATAATACTGATAAATTGTGCGTTCACTCTCTGATAAGGAGCATATTTAAATTTACAAACTGCATAAGTTATATTAGAACATGTAATATTTTTGAAGGACTCAATATTTATTTAACCTTTATTTATCCAGGCAAGTCATTAAGAACACATTGTTATTTACAATGACGGCCTGTCAATAAGCATATAATCTAATAATTGATCCACAAATCCAACTACAATCTTTCACCAGGACAGTTTGAGGTCATTAGAAAACTGTATTTGACAAGATGAAATCAACAGGAAACAGTCATTTTATTTTTATTAGTAGTTGATTTACAGATTTAACATTAGTTAAGTGAGCTTTTGTTTAATCTTTTTTCTTCTCTCACTACTTGTCTTCACTTCATGTAATTAATTACAGGCTCCGAGTTGGTGTGTAGGAGTGAATTCATTTCATGTAGTTATGTGTTCTGTAGTCATATAAGAGGAACTTTGGAGACTTAATATTTGAGCATGAGAGTTTATGTTTAAAGTCTTCACATCAGATTGTATAACAGTAATGTATGTAGACAATGAAATGCATCCCATCAACACATCATTACAGCCTGCATATTGACAGCGCATTATTTTCCTGAGCAGCAGGAATCCCTGTTTCAATTTCTAATATTCTGTTGGTTTAAAGCTTCACATTTTTTGGTTTCGATGTCTCAGTTTCACCTGATTTTACTGAATTCAAAATGTTTCCAACTGCTCAGGCTGTAACTGCTTCTGTAGATGTGATTATGTGTCCGATATGTGGAGAAAAAAAAGTCTCTAAAATACTTTTCCAGTGTAAGTGGATAACAATCCTTGTATCATTCGTTTTTCAAAATAAAACCAAAAATAAGACAATGAAACAACTTGTTTCTTCATTTTTTGTTTCCAAAACCTAAATGAAAAAATGGATGATGTGGGTTCTCAGTTTTCCTTTGTATTCAAATGAATAATGGGGGAAAAAAAACGATCATGGCCATTTTCGGTTTTATCCTGAAGCAAGTTGAATAAACCGGAAATAACCTTTGACCTGGAGCGACAAAGATGGAAACCTATATTATATTTGGAGGGTCACCCTAAGACCTAAAGATACGACCACAGAGAAAATTGGTGTCATATCATACTATAATGATCTTCAAGTCCAGTGGACATGTTTATGTCGGTTGTTAAGATTCATTTCTGGTTTATTCAATTTGCTTCAGGTCAAAATTAGATAAAACGAGAAGCAGCCGTTAACCGTTTTTTCTATTACTCATTTAAACAAAAAAAAGGAAAACTGAAAAAAAATGCATCATTATCCATTTTTTTAAATTTTGGTTTTGGAAACAAATAATGAAGAAACAAGTTGTTCTTTCATTGCCTTATTTTTGGTTTTATTTTGAAAAAACGCATGAACGAATGATACACTGATTTATAAGCATGCAAGATCAAAACAGCAGAATGGTCCTTAAACTGGGTCAATTCACAACTGTGCCAACTGCAATGAGCTGCAACCCAATTCACTTACTGCCTCTACACTATAATGTAAAGTAATGATTATTGCTGTCGTACTCTATAATCTGCATTCAAAACAATAAGGGAGATACTCGGGATACTACGGCAACAGCGGTGCAGCCTGGCATACTATACTGAACAGGTATCTATGGAAGCTGTTTGGGAAGGAGTAGCTGCACAGCTAAAGCATAACCCCTGCACAGACTGCTGTCATGTTCCATACAACACATCTGCAGATGCGTGTCGTACTTTAACTGTGCAGTCAGTCCATCTAACAGCTTATTGCGGGTCCACGTCAAAAGGCTATCAAACCTGTCGGTCCTGATGCCATCAGACAGGCCTGTGAGGTAAAGACGACAGTAGTGAGAACGTGACATGTGTCGTGCCTCCACTGCATTAGGATTCCTTTGAACAGTCAGTTAAAGGGAGTGAAAATGATCAAAGGGAGAGCTTTGACATTTCCAGTTACATTCTACTTACCTCTCTTATTAATATTAACAACTTCAAAGTGATGTGATGTCATTTTACACATGCACATCCTGGGATGATTTAAATATAGTGCATGTTCTTTAAAGATACTCAAAATGGCAACATATCTCCTGTACACACTTACAGTTATGGCTCCATACACCATCATGGCACTGATAGTGAGCATCAGCAGAGAAATGGCAAACCCAACACAGGCATTCTCTGGATGAGAAAGGACAAAAGGAGTGTTTTAAACAAATACACCATTATTTATGAATTCTAAGTGTAACTAACACATGTCAGACTGAAAATGGCTGAACAGGTATCTGTACTTAAGTCAGAGGTAATTTCCAAACAGAGACAGTAAAAGGTCTCCAGGGTTTTTCTCTTTCCATGGAACCATTTGCTCTGGGGAGCACCTCCTGTTCTGAGCTGCAGTGTTGGTTTAAAAAAACAAAACACAATGAAACTCTGTCTGGAACAATTAAAAGGCCCCACTTTCATATCCTCTTCTGTCCCCATTACTCATTCTCTCGCTTCCTTAAACTATTCAGCCTGTTGCGCTTGTGAAAGAGTTACTACAGAATATTCCAGGCATGACTGAGTTTGTTATTCCTTTTCATAACACTCACATAGTTGTGTATTCATCTGTAGGAGGACAATGTGAAGCTTAATTTATAGTCCCTTAAAAATCTAAGCAATATGATCAATATCTTATATTAATAAGTGATGATTTGGGTGGAACCCTGATGAGGAAAAAATGTTATTGTAAAAATGAAAATGTCTTGGCATGATAATCAGCATTTTAAAACTCTTGATTTCACAACATTATTAAAAGTATAATATTAAGAAAAATACCAAACATGGTACAGAAGCCACAGAATTAGTTAAAAAATATATATAATTCATGTCAATTTACTGAAAGACAAAATACAGCAAAACAACATTTTAACACATTCTTTACATTCATTCTTGACTAGGTGTGTAGAATTAAGTGCAGGATGATGAGGTTGCACTAATAGGAAGAATGACTCAAATATTCTGAATCCTAACATTGTCTCTATAGGCCATGCACAACCTCTGCTGCTCTGTGTGAGACAGCTATGGGAAGGTCAAACCACCACAGTTGTTTCCTTTCTCTCCCACTGAGTCACAGTTTCAGAAAAATAAAAAAGGCCTTCACTGAACCAACAAAAAACAGCCAGCTAAGAAGAAAGGCATCCTGTAAAGCCCTGCCAGATTCCCCAACACACTCAAATACAAACACTTTTGACAAACATTAGTCCTTGAAGAAACAAAAGGAACAGCACTGTGGCATCAGAACAATAATATTTACATGTCAACAATGCAGGATTATTCTTTTGTCTCCCTGCATTGTTTTCTTATACAGTCAGTGAGGAGAGACCCCCTCCACTTCCACCGCCTGTGGAAGACGAAGTCAACAACTGAATATGAGCACATGGCAAAATGACACCAATGCAAAGACTCCTTATACACTAATGTTTCTAAAGGTGCAGTACAATTCAAAGGTCCAGTAAAACATGAGCCATGTTTTATGTATTATTGATTTACCAACTAAATGGAAAATGTGTTTTTTTTTTACAATGCAACTTGTTAATTCTTTCATCACTTACCAGACATCCTGTCAGAAGCAAAGTAATGATCAATGACCTCATACTGCAGGTCAATAGTGGGTACATTTTCTGGATGGGTCACAGCAACAGTCAGCAGGATGCCCATCAACAGATTGACCACCTGAGGAAGAACAACCAAACAATTTTTTCACAACAAATAACTATTTATCTGTTGAATAATAAAAGCCAACACATTATAAAATACATATGAACCACACAACTGGATGATAACATCATATGCCTTTTACCACCATGACAGATACTGGCAACATTGCAGTAAACAACTCTCCCTTTTTTTTGTCTTAATTAGTGTTTGGGGATGTAACACAAGGGGAACTTAAGAAATCACGAAAGGATAATCAGCTGCTGATAGGGGTGAATTGCTAAATAGTGAATAATCATGTAGAAAAGTCAAATAAGCCTTTGTGGCTCATGAATAACACCACTTCTGCATTTATATGTAAAGTGATGTTATATACGGGGGGAAATCATGACTGTATAAAACTACAACTGATGTGATGACTGGAAGACATGCAGTGTTGAAGAAGTAGTCTTATCAACTTCTTCTTTGTCAAAGTCAATAAATACTAAAAATATAAGAACAGCCCGAGAAGAGGTTGAATTTCTTTGCACAATTACGATCCGTCTAATCTTTTTAAATCAACCACAGAATATAAGAATGGACAACCAAATATGATTAAAATATAATCTTAAATTATTTCAGTACGTGATGGTGTGCAGTAAATTATTAAGCATAATCCAGAACAGGACATGGAGCTTCTGTTACAACATCATTTCAATGTGGTCCATGTGATGTGTAGAAATGAACACGGATTAAGTCAGATAAGAATCCAAGCTCTATCAAAAAATGTGTGGGAAAACTAAGTTTAGCTTCATTTGAAATCTAATGTCATCCTACCTGTCCATTCACAGTTATAACATGACGTGTGTCTAGTGGTCAGTAAGTACAACAGTAACCTTAGCTAAAGGTTAGGTGGGTTAGCCTGAGTGCTACCCTTACCAAATGTATGTTTTAAAAAGACAGATCTAGCTCTAGTGCTTGTAGCTGTCGGTAGCCAGATAACGTTGCTTTTCATTTGCTGCAGTCCTGTAACCTTGCTTCGACGAGCTGTATCGACAGAATCACTTGGCTAACGCGATCGAACGTGAGACGCTGCCAGGCTAATGCTAACGCCAGCGTCCTGTAACATTAATGCTAACTCAACATGTATAGGCTAGCTGCTGACGTTAATCGCCAATGATATTTAGCTAACGTTGGCGCAACTGCCAAAACTGACAACATATTTTATACGCCGCCTGAATGTCATTTGTTGTGTAAATGTATACTTCAGCCAAGTTAATATATATGTAGTCGGAGGTGCTAAGTAACACTAGCTTGCTAGCTCCCATCAACCATTTTACTTACCATGTACCATGTTCCCAAGATGATAGTCCCCGTTCGGACGTGGCAACAACCACAACACCTGGTGGTGTACAGTCTGTCTCGACTAGGTTTAAAGTGATGCATGTCCTCCACGAGCGTAGGGAGAAACATCGGGAAAGCTAGCCCAGTGGGGTAAAAGCCTCTCAGCATCAACACTCAGCGGAGGAACGCCCACCTCTTTCCTGACAACCTGCGCGACACCGCGAATGAAAACAAACCCCTTGACAAGGAGGAAAGGGCGGGACCAGATCCCGGATTACTCTGAAAAACAGGGATTTTAGCCAATAGGGTTGAAGACACTGAAGGTATAACCAATAGGCGTAGAATATATTACAAATAGCCAGAAAATCAACACGGTCGTGTACCCAGCAACAATCAAATATTAATTCTGTTATAATAAAAGCAGGAGTGAAAATAACGACGTCAGAAAAATAAAATAAATAAATAAATACAATGAGGTGTGTCAAAGTACTTGCATCCTGTATTTAAGTAGAAGTACAGCTACGTGTGTGGAAAAATGCTCTGGTAAAAGTAGAAGAAGTAATTCAACTCCTTGAGTGAAAACATACAACTTCTCAATTGTAATGGAGAAAATACGTCTCCGTCTCTTCCTGGAGGCTCATGGGGCCTGACATCTAAAAATTAATGAATGATATTCAAAGGGAAATAAAATGCTAAAATCGTATCTGGTTTGTCATGTGCCCTGAATCACACACTTGTTGTACCTGACAATAAATTATAATTATTGATGTGTGTTTCAACGGCTTTTGTTAACCAACGGCTGGTTCCTTTGCGAGTAAAACCAGTTAATAATTTGAACTACACGCCTCGCGCGCTTGTGACGTCATCACAGACCCCACACAACAACCGAGCGGAGCGAGACGTTACATACATCACGCGTTGTAGTCTCTTACTAAACCCACATAAAACCTAACCACTTGTCAAACGGAATTATAATTTAGCTTGAATCGGGCCATTCACACCCATTCAATTTTTGGGAGCGAAGTACCCATGGACCGGAAGTAGAAGGGCGTGAGTTACCCTTTCCATAAAGTACTTTTTTTTCTTTTTGCCACAGATCAAATATTTATTTAACCAGGAAAGATAATAAAAAAATTTAAAAGTATATAAAAAATAAAGCCTTTAAAATTGAGTTACTGTGCAGATAGTGTGTTTGATTGGGTCACATTAGCCTACTCAGTTTTGTGGGTATGGACAGAACATTTAGAGAAAATGGGTAATACTATGAGATTAAAAAGTCATAAGTATGAGAAAAAAAGGCATTATTATAAGATAAAAAGTCAAAATTTAGAATTAAAATGTCACAAATTTGAGATAAAAGTAATTCCGATATAGAAAGTCAGTTTCTCTCCACTTCTTTTCCCTCTGAAGTGACTTATTTTTCATACTGTCACATCTGTTTAGTTTGAAAAAGGAACAAGTCTATTCTGAGAATCTAAGGAGTATAAAGTATAGATATTTATGCAAAAATGTAGGGAGTAAAAATAAAAAATTGCAGAAAAATAAGGAAAGTACAGATACCTAAAAATCTACTTAAGTACAGTAACAAAGTACTTATATACTTAGTTCCTTCCATCTCTGACTATAATAATGTAGATAATGTAAATGTAAACATGTAACTTGCACATACTCATAATTAAACTCAACTTGATTGTATAAGTTCATCTACCTCTTAACAAACATCTAAAATGTTCTTTTATGTATTTCGAGAGCAGTTGTCACATGATTAGTTGCAAGTTAACTTTGATTCTGCATTTGCCGCTGCACTGCAAATAACAACACTGACAGAAAAATATAACATATATACATTTTATTAGTAATTACAATGATTAATTTGGCCACTTTTAAAAGATTAAATATCAGCAATAATATCACTGTAACTGAGACATCAGCTTTACAGTAATGTTATTCCTGATTATTATTCTAGTACTCTATTGCGAACACATGATTCCACAGGAATTAAACATAAATAACAAAATGTGGGTAAACACAACATTTCAAAAAGAACAAGACCTCAATGTGTTTGCAAATTTTTGTGAAAGACAGGTTAACATAAGTCACCAAAAGGAAAGATTCATTTCAAATGCATGGGTTTTTTTTTAATATATTTATTTCTATGTTATTTTCTTATAAATATAAAAAATTCTCAATACACAACAAGACACACTGGCATCAGTTTTTTTTCTCCCAAAATTTCAAGGGCAGACAAACTTTCCCAGTAAAAATAGAAAAATAATGCCTGGATTTGTCACCTCGGTGTGATGTTTTCCTTTTTTGTTTTTGCCGTAGACAGTTAAACCACAACAATCTCGTCTCCATGGGATCTGTGACAATCTTCAACTGACGGTCTTTGTTTACCCAGAATGTATCCTCCATCATCTTTCTTCTGCCATTTATAGATTAATATTCCTGCGAGCATGATGGCCATTACCAGTCCTGTTACTCCCCCTGCAATAATACCTGTGAATAGATATCCAGTCAGAACACAAATATATATATATATATATATATATATATATATATATATATATATATATATATATATCAAGGGCGTAACAATGATGTTGACATTGGTGGGGACATAATTTGAGGACTTTCTCACGAGAGACTGAAAAAAAAAGAGTAAGAACCTGCCAAAAAGAGATGAAATAACATCTCATTTCGTTTTGGTCAAGGAAAAATTAAAGGATATTCTATCAATGTTTTTATTTCTTTACATTTTGTCTTGTTTTTATACGTCATCTATATTGCATTACATCGTTACAATACAATAAGGTGCATTAAGTGAAGTTAAAATGAAGAGATAAAAAAAATCTAAATTCCCAGTCACAAAGCACATTTATAGTTATCATCCCAAGATAAACAGTTATGTTTAGTCCAATCTTGTTTTTGTCACACGATAAAGGTTTGTTGACGACAATTTTTAGTCAATTTTTTTCCTGATGAAAGCAACACTACAGATAGCCAGACTGTCCCTACCAATGACACGCTGTCTTTCAGAGGCAGGACCGAGGAGGGGAAAAATGTACCTTTTGTTTCCTCAATGTCATGTAATTTCCCATTCAAAATTAGTATGGACATTTTAGAAACATCCAAATATGGGTATGGACACATCCATAGCGTCCATATGCAATTTTACACCCATGATATATATGATTTTAAATGCTGTGTAAATATTACTATGTACCTGCTAGTGTTTCTTTGTTCTCAAAGAAAGTCTTGCTTTTTGCCACAAATGTTTCCTCTGCAGACCACGGTTCACCGTCGAAACCCCTGTAGGAAAAACCCTTAAGACAAAAACAGCAACAGTCACAGCTTTATTTTCTACTCAGCAATAACACACGGACAAACAATGAAACTCATTTAAATAAGTCATTTGCAATACCTGGAAATCATCCTTGCTTACATCATTTGCTTTTACTGTGAAACTCCAGCCTCCTTTGATATTTAGATTTTCATTGAGTGGGCCTGCAAATTAATTACATTTTTAACAAATCATCATATATTTTTGAAAATATCACCATGATAGATATGATAACACATATGATTCTAAAAACAGAACTCAACATTACCTTTTCCTGATGATTCCCCTGAACCCTCATCATCAAATCCTGATCCCTCCAAATCATCTTCAAAGACAGAAGCCTGTATCCACATCCACAGGAAAAATATAGATTTTAATTTTGAAGTTGAACACTGTCAGAGAACAATCACTCCAAAATGCTTTTACTAGACATTGTACCAGAGAGACAAAAACAGATTAGGTCAAAGCAAATGTATGCTTGTACTTTCCTGAGAATTGTAAAGGAAAGAATTGTCCTAGATACAAAGTCCTATTGATGCCACTATAATAATGCTAACACATGACTTTACACCATCCTAAAAGAACACCTATGACGCAAGTGGCACATTGTTATCACCAATAAAACCCTATGTGAGTAAAGAATACAGGTTGTATGAAATGATATTATCACTCCACCCATTTGGTAAATGAGTAAAGGTAAATGATACTAACATGCAGTTAATTAGAGCTGCTGCAGTGTGCAAAAACAAAGACCATAGCATTGATAGACTTTCATTAAAGTGCAGAAGGAATACAACTTTAAGGAAAAATGCAAAAACCTAGATTATTTTAGCAATAATTTTCAACATTTTTCCTCCCACATGTAACAACAGAACTAGTTTTACTATTTGCTTTGACTTAAGATAACAATAAGTAATGTAGAACATAATAAAAAACATTTAAGATAAGTCCACATAGTCAATAATGGTGTTACAGATGTAAAGTCTAATCTAAAGTATGCTAACACAGATGCAATGCATATGAACAGTATGTTTTGCTGTGAAAGACTGATAAAGGAAGGAGTTACAGAGTTTAATATTATATTTTTTCTATGGTTTTAAGTGTGATCTATTTATAGTAAGTAGTATTTACTATTATTATTATCATTAATTAATGTATTTATTTTGTCTGCCAGTAAGCAGAGGTCTATCCCATTTACAAATAATTCTGTTTTTGGCTTTCACCATAGCATGAATTAATTTAATGGTCACATATATAATATAATATAATATAATATAATATAATATAATATAATATAATATAATATACAATTAAAAATGGTATATTAAATGGATAAACGGAAATTAATTCCTCTTTTATGAAAACACATTATGACGTCATGAAAATTTGGCCTCAGGTAAAATCACGTGGGTCATAAATACAATCTACTGTAAATGATAAAACAGAGAATAGAACAAAGCATGTTATGAAAATACTGCCCATACTAAATCCTAATGAGTATATAGATCATATTTCTAAGTTTCTGTAGATCTAGATCCGAGATAAAAAAAAAAAAACAAATCCGTGACTAACAACAGGAAGTGGAAAAGGTGAGGTCTCAGATGTTAGCGCTCGTGCGACGTTCAAATAAACTTACATTCAGTTATTTAAAGACTAAAACCACTTACCCCGGTACTGACTGGACGTATTATTCCCAAAAGGAAAAGAGCTGTCCAAAGTATCCTCATGTTTCTGCGGAGTTGCCTTCCTCTTCCTCTTCCTCAGGTGTGTTGTTGAACCTCGAGCTGGAGTCTGTGGCTGAGCCGAAGCCCCGCCCACCAATAAAATATTTATCAACCATCTACTTCAGGTACAGGGTGAAAGGTCAGGCATTTAGATGAAACTATTGCAAGAAATAACAACAAAAATGATAATAATAATAATAATAATAATAATAATAATAATAATAACAACATATATAATCTCATTTTCACAGCTATTACACTGGTCTACAATTTTATTTTATTTTAGTAATTATCTACCTCAGAGATTAAATGTGCACTTTGACAAAGCAAATTTTTTTTTTAGAAAGTAGCAGATACTTTTTAAAAACTAGAAAGTATATCTGGTAGCTTTGAAACATTCTTCTTTAGTAAAATCCATCATCTTATTCTCAGACATTTTACATTTTGATCCAGGACTGTATTGTGGAAACTGCAGTTGACCAGATTTGTGACTTCGTTTTTCTTTAACAATAACTCACCTCTAAAAATTTACTGCTTTTATTTTGGTAGTTTATGTTATCAGCTTCAGGGAAAAAATTGTACAAATACTAACCCTAACCCAGCATTAATTACTTAGTTACGGAACAATTGTACTAATTTGAGGTAATGTCAAATCAACAGTCTATTTACAGCTTTTGAAATAAATAACCATGTGATATTCTCTAGTCATTTGCCTCCCTTTACTTTTAATTAGGGCTGTCAAAATGAATAGATTAATCCATCATCATGGTTAATATGACTTAACATTTTGGAACAGTTGTTTTGTTGAACTGTTGAATAAAGAGGATAACTCCATATATACTCAGATATTTGCATGTTTGATTTTTTAATCACATTTTTGTTTTTTCTTTCCTGTATTTTAGATGATTTGAATTTTTCATTGATTTTAATTTCATTTTAGCATGTTCAGTATATATTTTTCTCCACATTTTTTTGTGTTCCTTAGTGGATTTTGTGGTAAATTTGAGTTAAAAAACAACAACAACAGAACAGTTAACTGACAGTGTTTTGATCATGATTAATTTAAATTAATCCAAAGCAACCATGCAATTTATTTGATTTCAAATTTAGATAATTTGATAGCCCTACTTTTAATACTCTATTCTGTTTGTTGATTCTAAACATGTCAGATCACTTTTAAATGCAAATTCAAATATGCAAGATTTGTTTAATTTTGCATACGAAACATGTTTATATTTGTTTAAATGGCATTTTCATTTACAAAATATTTTATTTCAGAAAGTCCTTCTGTAAAGTATGAATAAAAACCCATTCAGTGCTAGTCTTCATGTAATCAGACTAAAATTCGACTTTTTATTTAAAACTATTTTTTTTCTATTGTGCAAATCCATTATTATTATTAATCAATAGTTTCTTTTTAAACATCGATTTTCACAGGAGATCAGAAGATTTCTTGCCACATAACTTTGGAAGGTTGGAATTTTCATTTTAACAAGTATGAAAATATAATTTGCCGACACGGGGGAAAAAAGAAAGTCACTGCAAATGAGAGGAGAGAAAAATGAGCACTGCATCATCAAATGTTAGAAGAACAATTTTAATCATACATAGTCACAATTCTGCTTCCAAAAATGAGTTTGTTTTCTTCATCTAACATCTGGAAATGTACATAAGGCCACCTGAAAATGTACATGACTGACAGTGTGACAAAACTCATATGTTCATATTTATATAATTGACAATATTTTACATTGCTTTTGCTTACAAGGTAGTAGCTGTTCCAAAATACAGCACTCATCTGTACAAAAATAATTCTTGTCATATCCTGTGAAGTTTCAATGGTAGCAGAGAGGACTAAATGCAGCCTCAGTTTTAGATTTTTCTCCTTTTTTTTTTTTTTTTTTTTTTAAACTGTCACACATCAGAAAGACTATCAACAGTAGATGTTACAGCTCGAGTACAAAGAGAGGCTGGCCTTTCCCATAACAGGTTAAAAACAAAAACAAAAAAAGAAACAAAACAAAAAAAAGAAACATGCCAGATTGTGAAGCCATAAAGTTTTCTTTAAAATAACACTTGTTCAAATAAAACTGTATACATTATATTCAAGGGGAAAGGAGTGATGAATATACACACATCAAAATGCACATTTTGCCTTTTTCTCCCCCAAAAAAGTGTAAAAGACATCCCATTTACAGCATAAACGTTTACAAATGTACAACTGTACAGACGAAATAAAAGCATCACTACAAATTTAGCAAGGCCTGTCAAACACCACGACTAGACATTTTCAATTTAACTAATATTCTTACACTTATTAACTGCACATATACTACATGTATTCTACATTATTCATAAGAAGCAAATAAGCCATCACTACGAGCATTACAGGTAAATTTTTATAGCTATTGATGGCCCCACCGGCCTCCACCAACGCACTTCCATACCCAACCAAATTAAAAACTAAATTAAAACAAAAAAAATAGAACCATTAAAACGGTTCCTTTAACATCCCTTTCTTCAACTTATCCTCAACTGTCATCTACGTCAGGTGTAAAAAAAGAAGGGATAAGCTCCACTTCACGTTATGTATTTAATTTTTTTTTTTGGACTACTCTGACCTTCAGGCGGTGGGGGTTCCATCGTCGCTGCAAGCCCCCTACCCAAAAGCAACAATTACTCATACATAAAGATGCTATACATTGCTAAATTACTACTAAACTACGCAAGGAGATGATTATTCAGTACATAAAGATACCATTTCTAGGGCAGTGTTCATCTCAAACTACAAGACAGATAAGATGTTACACAAAACATGAAAAAGGAAACAAAAAAAAAATTAATAAATCATTCCAAGGATTAAAACCTGTCACAGCATGCCAATGCATAAACCCACTCCCACCCCATCATCCCATGAAAAAAAAAAAAAAAAAAGAAAAGAAAAAAGCCCCCCACTATGGTCATTTCATGTTAAGATTATACCAGGTTATACACTCACTGTACAACCAAACCTCATGCTCCGCTTCTATAAGTTATGTTAATGGTAGCTTGTTTTGTTTCTCTCTTTTCTTGCATAAACCAAAGTGATCACCTGGTTGCTATAAAGTAAAGACGGCTCGACCGGGGCTCAGTGGATGCAGCAGCTCAGTGTCAGTCTGTAATAGTTAGTACCGGAACTGTTGAAATAGTCACATCAGGCAGACTATAAAAGCTGCTGGTCGAACTGGGTAAACGCTCACCCCACCTTTAGCCTGGAAAAAAGGCAGCAATGAAAAGGGGGCAAGAAATAGCCACCACTAGAGAACACTACCCTCTACTAAAGCACCAACCCCCCCCCCCCTGAAGCCAAGCTCTCACGAAAATGATCCTGAAAGACCTTTGGGTGACTGACTGTGGCACGTGACACATAGTATTTCACCTGTGGACGGAAAAAATGAGTTGATTTCCATCCGTACTATGTAGTGCTATGTGAAAACTAATCCATCAGCTGCTTTGGCATGGGTACACTTTACTGTTCACGGGATAATATACAAATATAATCAATTGCCTAGACTCATTTAGTACAGCCGACATAAGTCTGGTTACAAAAACAAATGGAATTGATTTTAAAAGGTTACTCAGTTTAGCCTTATAAAGTCACTTGCTGGTGTTAAATTGTAAGAATTGTAAATTTCAGCAAATGTGTATAAGCTTTTTTTTTTTCTACAGAGAATTTACAATGTAAAAAACTAAATGTACAAGATAATATGAAAACCAGTCAAATACATCAATTACATAATTAACAACGGGCTTGTGCTTTACCCAGGAAAATCTGCCTGCTGACTGTGCGTCCCCTAGGGGGGGGTGTCCGTGCTGCAGACCGGCACCAGGGGTGGCAGAGTGGCAGGGGTCAGTTGTCACAGCGTTCTTAGGTGAAGTTGACTTGTCTTTTTTTTTTTTTTTTTTTAATTTTTAATTTTTAATTTTTTTGGTAATTCCCCAAAATGGGATGACAAAAGGGTGTAAAAGGCTAACCCCTATGGCTAAGGAGCATCTCACATAGAACAGGGGGCTTAGGGCTCCTACTCTTCTCCTTCCTCCTCCTCTTCTTGTTCGGGGTACCCAGGAGGTTAGCAACACTACATGAGGCCGTTCGTGGGGCCGCCAATGGGACCCAGTTCAGATCCGCTCTTCATGTAGTACTTTTCTAGCTTGGCCAGAATGTGCTTCCCGTACGTGTACTTGCGCAAAGTGGCAATGTGAGGCCGGATCTAAAAAAAACAAAAACAAAATAAATTAAATAAATAAATGAGAACAAGATTGAATCATTACCATTTTCACATAACTATGACACACTGGTAAAAAGGACCCATTATTTATCACAAATTATAACGACTGTGACGTCAACTAAAAGTATCTTTAAATAACCTGTTATTACTTATTGATTGTGAGGAAGCTGGATGTAAACGTGCTACTGCGTTGAAAAGCCTGTGCAGCATAACAACAATAACACACTTAATATAGTCTTGAGTCTGGAACTGTTTAGAACATTCACATCACTTAAAGAAAAAACAACAACAACAAAACACATTACATTTAGAATGTTTCCCATTGCAAAGTGATATTTGCTCATCAATAATTCAACAATTATTGACCTTTACTGACGTATTCATGAGCAGTAACAATGACATTCTTGGGGGTTAAACTTAATGGTAGTTGTAGAATAAGGTCAATAAATTCTTAATAACAACCAACAGAGTAAATATGCCAACGACATAAACCCATCACTAAGAAAGTGCTTAAATGGACAATGTTTACCTTCATTGTAAAGTAGAGCCATTCTCTTTTGTTTAGAAATCAAACAGTATAATCAAAATCTTGCTACTTTTTTTTTTTTTTTTTACATATTGCTTAAACATCTTCATGATCTCACATCACACACTGAAATAGAATGTTTGCAAAAAAAACCTAAATGTTTTAGTTCAGTCTAGAGGGTGGAGCCAGAGGAAAACTGCAGCCAATCATTGTATTGATCATCTTTACAATGATTGATTCGCTGATACATCCATCAAATATCATCCCACCCCCCTTCTGCATGTTCACATAAACAGCTATGGTGGAAAAGACGACAACAAAACCAAAGTAAAAACTGTTTGAAAAAGCTACGGCCATGAGGAAGCTGAGCGAACAACAAGACAAGGGTGGGAATCACTACGACTGTCCAACGCTGGCGTCAACTGGAAAAGGAAAAG
This sequence comes from Siphamia tubifer, assembly GCA_020466265.1. Taxonomy (NCBI): domain Eukaryota; kingdom Metazoa; phylum Chordata; class Actinopteri; order Kurtiformes; family Apogonidae; genus Siphamia; species Siphamia tubifer. The sequence goes on from CM035805.1 coordinate 37,244,002, forward strand.
GGGCTCAAACCCATGCTAAGGCGACCATGTTTCTACTGGATAGGTAAGATTATATAATATTTGGACATACTAATGGGTTATGGGTATCATATTCACCCTGTTTGTGAGAAAATGTCAGATATTGACCAAACAGAATGTTCCAGCAGGTTTAACTCCGTTACCAACAGTGTGTGTAAACAGTTGATGTAAAACCATAAACTATTGTCTTTATGCCTTACGTTTTCTCATGGCGTTTATTTCATGCTTCTTAACCTTTTGTTAGTTAAGCTTCATGTGACACAAACTGATAAATGTTGATTATCGTTTTGTTATTTAGGATGATAATTGATGTTGCGTTGTGGTGAACGCTCGCTCCAGACAGCAGCACGTTGATGTGTTTTTGAAGGCGTGGTTTCGAGGAGTGGGCTGACAAAGAGCCTTGGGTGTGTGTATACTTTCAAAATATAGCTGCGGGAACCGTTTTCTACCCTACCTTTGAGTTTAGTGCAAATAATCCCTTTCTGCCACCTTACCAACTCGTGCATATTTTCACTGACCTTGTGCATAATAATTTTGCGCTGAGCAGGTTCTGCCATGTCAATCATTCTTTGGACAACATAGTTGGCGTACTGGTCCTTCATCATGGTGTACAGAGCGCTGTGGGGCCCATCTTTCTGACAGCACACTTCATCTATGAGCAGCGCTCTCTCTGCACGTGAAGAGTGGATGACGCACTTCTCCACAACATTACTGAAAGAAGAGGGAGGAAGACGCGTTACATTCAGCCAGATACTTTATGTAGTAATATGAGAGGCTGACAGATTTATGTGAACCCGTAAATAAAGATTTATGCTCGGTGCGGGTCAGTCGTGCTTATTCATTATGTAAATATTTCTGAGCTACGTCAACAACAGGTCAATACCTTCCACCACAAACCCATGTGCTCACCTCGCAAACTTGTGTTGGCTCAGAACAAGAACCTTCCCTCGAACCTCTGCCACTATCTTGCTTTTATCCTCTGGCCTGCCGTGCTCCAGAACATGCTGGATGACGTAGTTACCGTATTGATCCTGCAGGAGGCAGTGTAGGCGTAAGCTTACAGAGGTAAACCAACTAGACCAACATTAACCAATCACAAAGCAGTCAGTGCAACACCCCTTCGCTCTGGTCAATACTCATGCACTACTTTTCCCCATTGGTCTTAACTGGTGTGAGATCATCATGCAGCTCTACAATGATGGATGAATGAGTGACACCCCCATTTGGACTCTTCCAAATACCATTACGTCATCACTGCGGAAGGTCAGACAAAACAGATGCTGCTGGTTTGGAGTGATGCGGACCAGACAACACAACCAATAGCATCTTTGCCCCTTCAGAAATGGGTGATAGACAGTTATGGGTGTAAATTTAGAGTAACAAGATGGAGACGGGAACTCACCTGACCAAACAACAAATAGCACCACAGTGACATCTGTAAGCTAGTAGGAATTTGTTGGGTAGGTAACATCTCCACCTTCTTATTATAATGCAATTGCCTCCAAATTCATTTCCTTTCAATCTGTTTTGACAAAAGGTATGCATTTCTTTCTTTTCCTTTTTTTTGGTTTGGTTTGAACATGAAGTACAAATACTTTCTTGTCCAAAAAGGTTTTTTTTTTTTTTTTTCAAAACTCTTGGGGAGTTTCGATCAACATTACAGGAGTTTTAAGAAATTAAAGCCGAGAAAACAGGTTGATCAGGAGATGCTGTAGGCAAAAACAAAGGGTTTGTCAGACAGCAGAGAAGCATGTGCCTTGTGAATCCTCTGTGGCAGGAAGCGAGAGGGGTGGAAAGGTAGGAAAAAAATAAAAATAAATAAAAAGACGGCTCAGTGGGTTAGAAGGCCTGTCAAGTCAGGAATTGAACTATCTAAATGTTAAGATCAGATGTTTTTACAAAAGAAAAAAGGGGGGAAAATAAAGGGGAAAGAGGAAAGAGCACGGGGACATCCGCGAGAGAGAGGCAAATTGCTCTGACCTTGAACAGTGCATCACGGGACACTGTATAATATGTTTTGGGTGTCATCTCCAATGATACGCCTTGATATTTCTAGATGAAATAAGTGAGGGGGCAGGGTGGATGTTTAAATAATCACATATATCAGATGTAATGACAACAGTACAATTACATTCACCCTTACAATTAGCAAACCACAACTACACAGAACAATGACAGCCTAAAAATATGAAATGTTTCAACATGGACACATGCACATAAAAAAAAACAAGCACATTTCTACCATTACCAGTCACATCTAGCACACTTTACAGTTATCATCTTAAGTCATTTAGGCTTTTGAATTGAACAGAATGAAGACAGATGTGCTCACCTGGCCCAGCTGTTCAGAATGTTGGTGAAGCTCTTCCAAGATGGGCAGAGTTTGCTCCTGCGTGCAGTGCTCCAAAATCCTTTGAATTACTCTGCAGCCATAAGGGTGTGTGGACAGAACAAACACCTGCAAAAAGATCAATATTTTATGAGCAACGAGTCTGAATATTGACAAAATGATGTAATACTTGCAGCTTTTCATCCTTAGGTCTACTTAGAAAATAGACATTGATTTTACGAGAAATCACAAGCCGTTATGCAACTGGAACCAGCTTTTCACATTTTTAAGTCAGCTCCAACTGCACAACATTTTGCTCATTATGTATAATCTAACTAAATATGTATTATGATGCTGACAAACCTAATCTCTTCATGCTGGATGTACAAATGTTGCTTTTGTTTAGTGCACAGTTTTATTTCAATATGTGATACAGCTAATAATTGGCTTCTAAATGTATAGTCTGTTTATCCATGTAATAATGAATAATTATACAAGTCATCAACTCTGACACTTATTGTGATATTATTATACACCCCAGTGAAACAGACAAAGCAGCTCATAATCGACTCACCTGGCCTTGGAAGGCATCAATAATGAACTGTAGAGCCTGTGGCTGGACACACTCAATACACTTCTGCACCACATGATTCCCATTCTGGTCCTTCACACACTTCAACACATGGCCATCGAGTTCACGGACGATGTCACTCTGAAAGAAGAAGCAGACGTGCAATTGTGCCAAAAGGTGATGATTATGACATTTACAATTTCTTCGACAAGATCACATAATGTAAAAAAGATGTGAAATCTCACTTACAATTACCTGCTGGTCAGAGGAAATGGACTCGAGGGCTTTCTGGATAACCCTGCAACCATACATCTGCAAAGCCAAGGGGAGGACATGCCCACGGATACGTGTTGCCAAAGCCAGCTTCTGGTCTGCACTTCCAAACTATGCAACATAAAAAAAACCAACTAGATATTAAACAATGTCAAATATGGTTAACATTTGGAAAACCTGCAATACGTTGGGGTTCCATTTTAGATAATGTTGTGCTAAATAGATAGGACACAGAGTTATAATAGTTTCTACCTCAAAGAACTTTTGGATGACATAGTTGCCAAATACATCAGTCATCAGTTGGTATGCTGCTTGCAAAATCTCTCCAAATACCATCTGCCTCTCAGCAGGAGTTGCTCTCTCTAGCTTCTGCTGGATGAATCTAGGAGGACAAGATCAGAGGAAGGAATTGTGATAAAAGGGAAAAGAATTAAGTCACTTATTGGCACAACAGAGCACTAAATCCAATGATAACCCTCAGGCCTTATAAAATCATAACATTTTTGAGGCAGAATAGGTCTATATAATCTAAGCCCTCAAGCATTTCTCAGTCACCTGGATCCATGCTGGTCTTGAGAGAACTCCACCATGTGTCCTGGCAAGTCACGGAGCTGGAGGTTTGGGAAACGGTTGTTCCTGAAGTCTTCGAGCAGGCGACTGCGACCGGACGGCATGACATCAGAGCGACTGTAGCGGGGCCGAGATGGAGGGAACAGCTGGCTGCTAGAATTAAACAGACTGGACGTCCCACCGGTGCTGCGGTACTTGGCCTCAGCTCCAGGTGCTGCAGAGATGTAGCGGCCACTGCCGTTTGTTAGGCCACCTACAATTGACAACAATAATGACTAAACAGAGGGTTTTTTTTCCCCCGGACGAGTACAAATCCACATATAGAGAAGACCTAATCAATCGATTTAATATTGTATGTACATCGTCAATATATACTAGGAAGTATAAAGGACAAAAATGACTACATTAGAAATAAATAAATGTAGAAATACATGAATAAATAATTCAATGCTTGCTTTTATTTCCATGTTGTAATATTTATTTATCTCATCAATTATGCATGCTTTTTTAATTTATATACTTATTTATACATATATTATCGCATTTACTGATTTATTTATTTATTTTTAAAAACATACATATTTCTGTGTCCATCCCGTCAGTTGAAAAATATATGTAAATTAAGTGGCCGGGTCTTACTCCAATCTGAAGCAGGATTTGTTACATCACTGTGACCAGATTTACAGCTGCTGCTTTAGATTGATCTGTCATTGTAACACGTACAACGAAATTTAAAAGTGCCAACCAATCAGTTCAACAACCATAAAATGTAAAAGAGCTGAAAGAACTACAACATAAAAAAACTAAAAGAGCTAAAAGAACTGGTATGAAAAAAAGATACATGCATAGACTGCTTCTTGTTATGCACAGACCCCTAATTGCACTTACACAGCAGCGTTTAGAGTGACTACCACAGATTACCTTTGACTGTTCAAACTATACCAGTTTCTTGAAAAATTGTTTACGGACAAATGACAGCTGATACAAATAGTCCATCTGACTAAAAATCATAACCCATCCCCAATTTACACCAAAACTAGGCTCATTAATGTTGGGATATTATGTCTTTAATACTCAGAACTGCAGGCTTACCTAGGTGAAGGCTGGAAGAGGATCCATGAGAGGATGGTAGAGAGGGTGGTGGAGTGAGTGGAGAATGGCCTGGTGTGAGGCCAATGGGGCTGGGCGAAGAAGAGTAACCAAGACTGTTATAAAAGGGCTGACCGATGGGAGTTAAACTGCTACCACCGCGTTTGTAGAGGTCAGAACTGGCCAGGAGCGAATCCCTGCGAGATACGCTACTACTGGTAGAGCTGGATACTGTAAAAATAATAAAATAAAAAATCATTTAAGAAACAACAATATACAGGATAAAGACACCATAGTTTGAATACAAAGATTTACTGAAAAATAAATAAATAAATGCACTGACCCGAGGAGCCAAAGCCTCCAAGAGCAGAGCCCAGGCCAACACCAAGTGAACCTCCTGTGCTGCTGAAGCCCAAAGAAGAGCTGGGTGGTGGGGCAGAGTTGTGTGAGAAAAGAGAGCTGCTTTGAGAAGTGTTGGGTACAGATCCAGAACCATAGAATGAGCTGGAAGGCAGGCCGCTGCTGGGAGGAGGTGCCTGCTGTTGCTGTGGCTGTGGCTGAGGCTGGGGCATGGAGCGATAGAGCCCGTTGGTTGGAGGACCAGACATGTTGCTACCGGACCCAGACGCTGACACGGCAGCTGCTGTAGGAGTGAAAGAACAAGTGCCGAGTAAAATTCTGTGGACTCATTGGTGTCCATTAGTTGCAAAATAGTTCTTTCTCAGATCAGTACTTACCAGCCTGTGCAGCTGCAGGATTGATTAGAAGAGGGGTCTGAACTAGACGAACAGGTCCACCTATCCCAGTTCTAGCACCAGGGCCCATTACCAGAGCCCCAGTCTGGTCATAGTAGGCAGCAGGAGCCAAAACCTGATAACCTGGAGGAGTGGAATTATAAATTTTAAAAAATTAACCTGTTACAACATGAGTTGGTGAACTTGAGAACTATGAAAGTTTCTTTTAAACTTTGAAAAAGACAATATTCCTACTCAGTCTTTGATATAGGCAGTAGAATGAATATTCCTGTATTCCTGCTGACATTAGCTTTCCCTCTGGTGTTAGACTTGTTTGAATACAGGTTCCAAATGCCTTCTATCAATCACCTAGTTGAAAAGGTCAGCATTTTCATATCTGTGCACATCCAAGCCTGTCGATATCTGTACCTTTCATAATATTTAAGAGTAGGCATGTTTCTCCTGCCCAGGCATGAGGGTTTATGCTACAGATATCCATCACTAATCCAATCTTACAAATTGATGGCGAGTTGATCTGTGCACAGCGGACAGAAGTGACCATTAACAAGATGAGTCACCATCAAACCGAAATAAGAGATGCTTGTTCTGAATATTCTATATAATCCCTCAAAAATATTTCACAAAATAAAAAAAATAAAAAAAAGGTCTAATCTGGAATATTCAGCTCCACTGTAGCTTTTACATGACAAGTAACAGTGCATTATTAGCATCCACATAAATGTTGTCTGTGTTTTACTAATGAGTTCTGTACTAACCAGGCATCCCTGTGTAGGCCAATGCAGGGTTTGCGGCTGCTGCTGCAGCTAGCGATTCCTGTTGACTTTGCTGACCTTGTCCAGGTGTAAGTGGGCGCTGGTTAGTTCCTGTGCGCATGACCTGGAGGAAAGGCTGGATTCAGTCATAATAATAATAACAATAATAATAATACCTAGAACTTATATAGCGCTTTTTTGGACACTCAAAGATGCTTAACAATGCACTCAACATTAAAGGTGTCATTCCACTGAAAACCACTTTTCCTCGCTCCTTTTGGAATCTGATGGGTCACCCCAAGTTATAAACACATGCTGCATGTTTTGTCTCCTCCACTGGCTGTATTCCCCATTCATAGAAAACAAACCAGAAACGGGCAACTCATAAAAGTCTGTCCACTGCACGTCACAAGGACATTGGCGTCACCCACATGGGGTTAAACCCATCCCCGATTGCAGCGAATCTGAAGTAGCATTAGCATCTACAATAGACGACGGCGCCACAGGAGGTGCTGCACAAATAAAAAAAAAAAAAAAAAATATGGCAGAGCAACCCCCCCCCCCCCAAGTTTTCTAAACAAGCGATGGCACGAAACCGAGCTGGATGCTACTCTGGGATGGTCAACACACACAGAGCCAGAGTGGAGGGGGGAGTGTTCCTTCATGCATTCTGAGCCAATCAGAGACGCCTTGTCACCGCGTCATGGACATGTATGAGGAAGTACAGGTAAACTCTGTTGTTCAACTTCAAGTCATTTTTCTACCTTCCAAAAACAGCTGGAAACCAAGCAATCTGGATGTTTTTTTTTTAATAGAACCAACACCCAATGCATTCAATAACAATGGAGAACACAGTAATATTAAGGAAATAACCATGGAATGACTCCTTTAAAGCAATACATTATTGTGAAGGGTCAAGTGAGAGAATCTGCATGTAAACAAATCACTGACATAAATTACATCACAGACACAAACAGGCACTGCAAATTGATCAACAAAAGTAAGAACAAAAGTACCTAAGAATGTTGTGATGGTACAACCAAGAGAGGTCAGATAATTCTTACCTGTGGCTGGCCAGGCCCTGGTCCCTGATTGGATGCCTGCTGATTAGCCGAGTGATTGGCAGTTGACGCAGCCTGTTGCTGAAAGAGATTTGCTGGATACACACCCCAAGGGACGCCATAGTACTGAGGAGGAACCACTGTGGGACCTGTGGGAAATAGTAAGTTAGCTACTCATCGAACAGACATTAGCACAATGTGACATTTAAGAAAACAACAAAAACAAAATATGGCCACATCTCAGTAAAGGGTCATGTTGAAATGACACAAGGGATGAAAATGTGTGTCATCACCTGCAAGCGTAGCTGCTGCCAGACCAGCAGCAGTGTAGGGATCAGCTCCAGGGGGGGCAGCATTAATGATGTAAGGGTTTGGCACAAATGCAGGAGCAAGGCCAGCTGATTCACAAAAGGGATAGTAATGTAATTTATATATCCTTATCACATTTCAATCAAAGTATTTTGCAAGAGTAAAGACAGCCAACTTAAGCCATAATATAGGACACAAATGTAACATACCAAGATGTTGTTGCTGGGCAGCAGCCAGGGCATATTGTTGTTGTTGAGCTGCAGTGAGCTGTTGAACAGTCAGGGGATTAGATCGCTGGAACAACTGTAAACAAACCTGAGAATTAAAATCCATTGGCCAAGCTTCAATAGAACTCCTTTAAAATTGTGTATCGTTCGACAAACCTGTTGTTGAGAGGTGTAGTCAAACAGTCCCACTGGGGTCCCTGAAGAATCCACCTGAATCTGGTTCCCAGCATAGTCGAACTGGAGTGACTCTACACCAGCTTGTTGCTCCATACCTCCCATGTTCTGGGCTTCTTGGTTCTGAAAGTCCTCATTTGGGGCTTTGCCTTGTATAGGATTCTGCTGTTGAAGAACGTGAGGGTGGTGCTGACCCATCATCTCCAAACCTGTCTGACTGGGACCCATCCTCTCAACAGCTTCAGTAGGTGATGCTTGGCGGCTACCTGGGGTTGGACTAACAAAGCAATAATAATGTAAGGACACATGACACATATAATGATTTCAAATCAAGGAAAATCAGATATTTTATCAGGATAATTAGGCTCATAAATATTGACAGCTATTACACCATTGTGACAATAACAGGTCAACACTAAACTGTGTTCTAGGCTAAGAATGACAGTAACTGCTGTGACATAAGCGCTTATATTGACGTGTGAAACTATAAAATTGTGTTAAAATAACATTTATTATTACGTCCATGAAGGAGGTCATGTTTCACCTCGCGTTTGTTTGTCAGCAAGACAACTCAAAAAGTTACAGACAGATTTTGACGAAACTTTCAGAAATGGTTGATAATGCATCAAGGAAGAAACCATAACCATTTTGAGCTATAAAGGTCAAAGGTCAAGGTCATGGTGAAGATCAACAGCTAAAACACATAAGTAGTGAAATCTCAGAATCCAGACCAGATGGTATCAAACGTTTTTTCCCCCCATTCACTTAGTCTGACCTTCGGACATCAGAAGAGATAACACCAATAGGCTCCATGACGTCACGTTTTGACGTCAAGCCAATGGTATATTTGGTAAATGTATGACCTTTACCTTAAAGCAGGTTATTGACATATTTACTTAAATCAGACAATATCTAGTGCTTCATATTTAACATTAGATCTAACATGTGACATTTGTTCGTTGTGCGACATCACATAACGTCAGTGACGTCATATGTGGTCGAATATTGAAATGGACATATGTGAAAAATGGGACAGAGGATTTCTTTGAATTTTTTTAAACCCTCCAAGGGATTGTTAATGACCCATAAAATAAATCGTTAGTGAACATGAATTTACAAATAAGTTATGAACATCCAGATCCAAACCTTGGCAGACTGGTGGTGCTTCACGGAGGTCTGCACTCTGGGAGTGCTCTAATCATTATTATTATTATTATTATAGGATTAATACATCGCGTCTCACATACCACTTGGTAAAACTATTCTATTGTCTGGATTCTGACAATAATTAGTTTTTACAGGCAGACTTTCAGATCTTTTCATGGAACAACATAATTACCACAGACTTTTGCAACTTTTGAAACCCTTTGATTTACCATCTGTGTCATTAATTGAATTTCCCCCAACATTGTCATAGTTTGGAAATTAACTTAATTTCCTGAGTTGGAGGACTTTAAAAAAAATAACTTTGTGCATGTGGGCCCTGCTTAAAATGAACAATGTGTCAGTAAAGCCATCTGTAGAAACAGCTCTGTGTATTCTGAGATGAAAAGGATTAGAGAAAAGATGGGGTGCAGAAGAAGATTTTAAAGAAACAAAATAAGAGCTTACTTGAAGTCTTTGCAGTCTCTATCCATGCCATTAAGAAGACCTCTTCCATTTGCTTTTGCAGGATCACCATCCTCTCCGACCTTCATCTCAGTGTTCTTGTCTTCTTCAAACGGGGACACTTTCTCTTGGACATCATTCTTCTCTCTACCATCTTGGTCAGTATCTCCACTTCCCTGTGATTACATTCATTCACACATGAAAACCCATTTCCAAATGTATTGAATGACCAACACGAGTGTCCTCTTTTAGGACGAATGAGACAGAATAACAACTTACATAGCCACCATTCCTGTAGCGACCATCCATCTTGTCACCAGGAGATGAGCTCAGGACATATTCTACCATGCTCACCCCAAGGCCGCCACCTTCTGAGCGAGGTGAAAGCACAGAATTGGTGTCGCCATTCCCATGGAAACTCTGGCCTGGCCGCCGCTGCACCATGATTGGCTGAGACACTGAGTGATCTGAATGAAAAAATAAATAAATAAAAAAATCATGACTGAATATCTACACAGTTATAAATAGTTGAAAAGCCAACCAGAGAACACAGCAAAACATGCTCAATGGACAAGATGCTTTTCCATTTATGTGCAGAACTGGACTTGAATCCTAGTTCTCACATCAGACCAGATAAATTCTGATTCTTGATTAAATCAAAGTGAAAAATTAAAATATTTAAGAGCCACTTACGAGATGATCCCCATGCATTATCCCTCCACTCTTCTCCAAGGAGCATCCCTTTCCTTCCATCCTTTGCCAACTCATCAGAATCCCACAATTTCTTTGCTGGCAAGAGCTATTAAAACAGTTATGAAGCCCTTATTTCGCTATACAGATACATATACACACAGACATACATTCACACTTATGCTTCCACATCAAATCGTACCTTCCTCAAATTTAACATGAATTCACCAGGATCACATGTCTAGATGAGCAGGGCTGCTCTATTCCATTTAATCACCATACAGTACCATATTACACAAATGTAAAAAACAATTTTTAAATTAAATACAAAAAATTAAAAAAATTAAAAAAAAAAAAAATCACACTGTCACATATTTGTAACAAACACTGGATAAGACAGAAAATTACCAGATATTAAAAATAAATAAATAATCCTACCTCTCCCATCCCTCTCGACTCCAAAGCAAGAGCTTGAAAGTCATAGTTCATTTCATCCACAGCCCGGACCTGGAAGGAAAAAAAAAAAAAAAAAAAAAAAAAAAAAGGGGGGGGGGTTGATGCACCATTTAATTCAATTGTACCTGCTGTCGTCATTAGTTTTACCATGATGATATTTTAAGAAAGAAAAAGGAATGTAGATTTTAAAAAGCACCATATAGTTAAAAATTAACCATCAGCCTAGATTATACCTGAGGCTGAGCAATATGACCTCACATCAATATGACGATAAATTGGGCAACAATGCAGCAATGGGGGCGGGAGGGGCTCAGCTGCATATGCAGTTCAGTTGGAGTTGGGGGAGAATCCATGTGCATTTCAGTTCATAACCACACACATAAGTTTCCTCTTTTAATACCATGATTGGTACTGGGGCAGTGCCGTCCATCCTGCGCCCCTCCCACAGAAGTGAGAAATGTTATGGTCATGTATCTTTTCTCTACCTCCTGAAGCTCACAAACTTTCATTTGAGGGGTTAGGACATTTGTCCTGGCTGAACTATATGTATAATAAGTCTAATGACAAATGCTACTCTGCCAAGGAACAGAGTTATGTTTCTGCTGGTGTTATTTGTCTGACTACTAGTGAGATAATGTGAAAAGTTATGGACAGATTTGGCTGAAATTTTCAGGAAATGATACTGGCACAAGGAACACATGATAAAAGTTTAGTGCTTATTGGTGGAAGGGGAACACAAGTGTTTTTCCATTTAGTAGGTTTGAGGGGGAGTGCCTTGGTGGAATGTTTTGTATGACAGGTTTGGTGTGGCAGTTGCTAACTGATGTCAGCTGATCTGTGACACTTTGCATTTCTTGTCCTTTTGCTCAACACCATCTTTGTGAACCTCAAAATATTTCTAATGACAGATGTTAAACTTCTTTTCAGAATGAATACAACGGGATCAACTTGGACTCATGTTACTTGCTCTGTCTGTCAGCCGCTTCTTCATTTAAAAACATCAGATATTTCCTCATCCGTTTCCCTTTCTGCTCAGACTGGACACACACACACACACACACACACACACACACACGTGTTATCAGGCCAATTTTTGATTAAATGTTGGGCGAGGCTGTGATGACCTCACAATGAAGCAGCCATTTGTAGACACAAAACTGTATGTATCTCGCACATACAGTGTCAGATTGAGTTGGACCTAATGTAACATTTGTGCAGAATGATAACCTAAACATGATGATATGGAACTTGTATATTTGGGTCACAGAATGGCTCTCTGATGCCCCCTACAGTTCTTTTGAATGGGAGTGAAAAACTTATTTTTTTTTTTTACCCCCCCAACATTGTCAAATGAAATTTGACACAGACATACTAAACTGAACCAAAAAGCCAAGAGGGCACACCTCAATTTACAACTGTGTTGCCATGACAACACTATAACTATGCTATATAACTTAATGGGGTTTAGTCAGAATCCCAACCCTCATCCTTTCATCATCTTCTCTGAGAGTTTACATCCAATTCACACCAAACTGGGTGAAATTCACCTACACACACAGAATCAAAAGTTATCACATACATTTTTTTTTATCATATACTGGGAATAGCTGTGACAAGTTTGTAACAAAGCGGTCAATTTCAAATGTACAGGAGTGCATGCGTCTCACAGAATGTTAAATAGAGTGCATGATACGATATCCTCTCACTGTCGAGTGGCCTTGGCTGTTGCATGGGGAGCCGAGGGCCTGTCATACCGCTCATGGTTTTACTAGTTTTAATTACAACAACATCAATGATAGTTGTAATTAAACAATATGTTCTTGTCTTGTCAGGCAAGACGCGTTTCTCCATGTACCACTCTCAGCAACTGTAAACAGGTGTAGACATTTGATAAAAAAATGGAGAAATGACAGTTTAGAAATCAGTCACAGGATTGGTCTAATATGATGACCAAAGTACTTATCATTTTCCCCATTTCAAAATGTAGGGGTTGAAATGTTTAGCACACCTTTGTCTACATAGTTCACACTGTGGTGACATAACTACCTTAACTTATCCAATAACTGATAGAATACAGTAATAGACAGGTGCACACTGCACACAAAACAGGAACAGGTTTGTCTACGAAAAATAGGACTGATTCTCAGAACTCTGCTTGAACAATAGCAGATAAAAGACACACCACCATCCTGAATGGAAATTCTCATTTGACAGACACTTCTTTATTGGAAATCTCTTAATGACCAGGTACTATAGCTTATTTGATATATACCCCCCCACCTCGAACCAAATTAGATTGTATAACTGGCATCAACAAACACAAGCTTAAACTCATGTTGAGGTCATGCCTCTACAATGGAGCAAGTCATTATATTTAACTGAAAATCCTACACACAGTCAAGGAAAATGCTTGCTATTTGTATTACACATTTATTTATTTATTTATTATTATTTTTTTCTTGTACATACTTTTTTATATTTTATATTACTATTCTGAGAGTGACACCACCTGCCGGAATAGAATCCCATGTATGTGCAAATGTATCTGGCGAATAAAAACTATTCTGATTCTGATTAGCTAGAAAAAAGCCATAATGCTTTTAACTGTGGTTTAAAATTCAGGAACAAAGAGTGAAACATTGCAAAAACACTTTTCTCTGTCATATCATCATTTTAAAACAACTGTGGTTTGGCAAAGAATTCTACATTTAATGTGAAAATTCTTCAGCCTATTTCACTACTAGACAATAGCTTCATTACACTGCTCAACACATTTTTTAAAGTATCTGCTTCAGACATTAAATGTGCTAAATCTTATATACTTTAATAAGATTAATCAGAAAACAGACGATAAACGTGCTGGTTAGCTCATGTGTTTAATACATATGATGGTGGTTTATGTACATGTAGAGAATGGATTTCTAAATATTCCTGTAAAGTAAATGGATCATAATGTGCACAGTGTTTTGAAGTAAATCTGAAACCAATATTCATTTGGACTGAAACCTATTCTCTCGTTAATTCTAAGAATTTCACATTTTGACCCAAGACTTAACTTGGAATTTTGAGCCAACCAGCATTAAGACTTTATTAGCAACACATGTGGGAAAATTTTATTAGGTTTATTCCGGAAGCATTTTACTTGTAGACCAGTGTTGTCATGGCATTAAGGATTAGTTACGCTGTTAATACATGTTTGCTGTAGTGCTCAAATGTCTCTCAAATGAATATAGAGGTAACATTATTCAATTTGTAGACACTGTTCACCTCTTACAGGACATATGTTGTTTCTTACAAAATTTTTCACATTACAGTAAAAAAAAGTTGCCTACAGAAGCAGTTTTGTCCCTATAGGACTGGGTCCATGGGATTGGGAATGCCACAAATACAACCAGTACACACCCTAAAATTAAATTTACTTTGGAAGAGGAATATGTAAAATTAACATGTTTAACTGAAGTTCAAGTTTCTAAAAACTGTGAAAATGCTGTGAAAAGTCAAGATTATTGCTCTGAAGAACTTTCTTCCTGAACAAAGTAAAAAATGGCAGCCTCTTCACCTCCAATAGATGAAGTGGATGACTTTCTCCAACCATATAGTACGCGAATACAAATTTGACCTAACTTGGTAGAACCAAATCCAGTACAGCACCATGAACGTTCTGTACAGTGAAGCTCAAAAATTAGAATGCAGCAATACCAACAAGAACAACAAGAACATGTTATACAGGAGACTGCATAAATGGGAGTAAGGTATCAAAAGATGGAATCAGTGATATTGCGCAATTGTTTTCAGCAACGGAAGACTATTGTTCAACACCTTGTTAACCTGATATAATCTGCCTAAATGTGAGGGTTTTTTTTGTCTTCACATAAAATCAGTAAAGCCTTTGTTTTGCATAAGCCCTACAAATTGTGTGCTTAATCTGCATATTTGCAAATGTGGAACATAGGAGGACATCTTCTGAAAGCAGAAAGGAATCCCTACGCAATGAAGGATATGGTGGCAGAACAGGAAAAACTACACACAAAAGACCATCTACACTGAACCAACTGTACAGCCCTTTCTTGGACTGAAATAGTTTACCTGATCAACATGGTTGGCATCTCCAGTCGGCCAGCGATGTTTGCTGGGTGTGCAACCTCCCAGCTGCTCTCCAGGTTGCCTCTGAAAGAAGTATCCAACTGTTGCATCATCCTGAGATCGCCCGCTCAATGGAGGCTGTGGGGTACCTGGGGTAGGATTAATACCCCTGTCAAGACCCTGTAGGTGTGGTACTCCAGGAACAGGTCCAGCACCTCCGACTGTGGCTAAGGGCCCTCCACCGTGCACTCTGACACCTCCAGCTTCAGGAGCACCATTTGCATGCAGCATCCCACCTCTCGTCTCCTGCCAGGCCACGTCATTCATACCTAGGATGCTGCATGGAACGCTCATTCCACGGGAAAGCCTAAACATACAGAATACGAGTTAGGCATGACATGATAGTTTGCAGTGATACCTTTCGAATGTTAATTTCCATTCTATTACATTTCTATGAGGAAAAGATCAGCATCACAAGACATTGCTTAGGTTAAAGGGGAATGGACTTTTGATATACTGTAGCATGACCATAACAATTATTAACATTAATTTTACACGTGGTAGACTCTTAAATAATGACAATTCCATTGTAATATAACCTATAGTACAGGCATGCCGCTTTTATTGCAAACTTGTCTTTGAGACATACAGGTAATGAATCAATTGACCAGGTTATAAAACTGAGAGAGAATAGCACAAATTCAATTGGAAAACATTTCCTAGTGGAACTTAAATTTTAGGCCAATACAAGACTAACGCATCGGATGCTATTTCCATGCCGCGACTCGTCTACATTTTCCATTTTCCCTTGTTATCTTTCCAGTGACATGTCATTAATGCCAAAATGTGAGACGGTTAGCGCGAAATTGGATAGTGATTTTACTCAAGCAAAAACAAAACAGTTGACTGATAACGATGCTAGTGGCTTTCATTACCAATTGTGCTAGTTAACGTTCGTGTTAGCCTAAGGTTAGCCATAGCTTGTTACCATAAGGCTAACATTATGCTACCGCTAATGTAACTCTAACGATGTCAATAATTAATAGACAAAAACTCAACGCTAACCCAACAACTTAGTTGACATGAGTCACGATGGATGCCGCTGAGGTTTTTCCATTTCTAAAAATGATTGTTAACCGTCAGTTTTTGCAGACCGACGAGCAACGGTTTTAGCAACCTTGCTCGCTAACACAGCCAGCAGGTTCGCTGCTAAGGGGAAGGCTACACACGGCTTACACCAAGTACTTACGTAAACATTAGTTTTAACAGCACAATGGTACTGGTGAATCACTGTGTTCCCTTTCCTGTTTTATTGCACGGTATGTATAAATACGTGCTTTCGACCTCGCAGACGGATACGTTTAGCATTAGCAAATAACAATTAGCCGGAGTGAACATTAGCAACCTCCTTAGCTAATCAGCTATTGCTATTCGCAACAGGCCTGTTGTGTTTATTATTGGCTACCCTGGACATCAAAGTTAAATTCACGGATTGAGCATCATTTATTACAGGCGAGCGAATCATCCTTACCAGAAAAAACAATTCCGTGTCTTAAGGGACTAGGCTCTAGTTTATAGCAAGTAACGATGAAACAAAAATAGATAACATTACCGTAAGAGCTAGCACCGCTAACGCTAATTGCTAACTTGGTGTTATGAGCTAAAACATCAACCAAACACTCAGTGGCTAAACAACATGGCCCCCCTTCAAGTTCCAAACAGAGGGGCCTTAACCGCTAAACAAAAGGGGAAATACTCACACCACGGCAAGTCGAGTTAAAAACACGCGCTATTCTGTGCTTTTGCTTTCGACGTGAACAAACAAAATCGGGATACTCACGCGCTGTCGTGTCGAGAGAGGGTCTATTCTTGTAGCACGCCGTCAACCCGATTCTATATTGTTTTGTTTCCTTGGAGAGAGCGGTGATTTAGCAGGGCTTGATAGTCACAGTGCTAAGAGTTTGCCTACGCTAGTGCCCCCTCCCTGTAAATAGCGTGAACTACGTAGACATGCGTAACAATGTCAATGTAAATGTGCCTTTTCTAAGTACCCTTTGTATGTAAATGTAACCGATATGTGCTCATATATCTGATATACACAGATACATACTCAACTTAACCATAATAATATGTAATATTTAAGTGAGCATAACATAAGAAATTACAATTATCCTATATTTATTACTATTTAATTATTTATTTAATTTCGTCTTGTGACACAGCTTTTAAAATGTTTATGGTTGACTTATTATTAAAAACAATTTACAATAATTTCAAAATATATTGCTATTTATCTGCATATTTTTGTAACGTTATTTTCCAAGTATTAATGTATATATAGTTTGTTAAATAATATATATCCTGTTGCGGTAAAAATGTGGTTGGTTTTGGCTGATGCTGGGTCGGGTGGGTCCTCGTGGTCCATGACCCTCCTCTTCATGAGAAAAACCGATGAGATCCAATCACCTCTTCCTTTAGAGACTGTGATCTCACCTCCCTATTTCCGATTGGATTGCTATATTTAGGAAACTGTCTGCGCTTTATAAAGAGATCGCGGCGGTTACTGGTAAAAGGTCTGCAGCTGGTAGACAGGGATCGGCTTACGGGACGAGTCTACCCTGCCTTGGTTTAAAGTATAAACGCAGTGGGAGCGGGTTTGAAGCGGTGGACTGGTGTGTTTTTCGGATGGTTGAGCGGATCCGCGGTGGGGATGGCAGACATACGGAAGAAACTGGTCGTAGTCGGGGACGGCGCGTGCGGCAAAACATGTCTACTTATCGTTTTCAGCAAAGACGAATTCCCAGAGGTGTACGTCCCGACTGTGTTCGAGACATACGTGGCGGACATTGAAGTGGACAACAAGCAGGTCCAGCTGGCTCTGTGGGACACGGCCGGACAAGAGGACTACGACCGGCTCCGGCCCCTCTCCTACCCGGACACCGACGTCATCCTGATGTGCTTCTCCGTGGACAGCCCGGACTCGCTGGAAAACATCCCGGAAAAGTGGGTCCCCGAAGTCAAACACTTTTGCCCCAATGTGCCGATAATATTAGTGGCCAACAAGAAGGATCTCCGCAACGACGAGAACGTGAGGAACGAACTGTCCCGGTTGAAGCTCGAGCCGGTGAAGGCGGAGGACGGCCGCGCCATGGCCACGCGCATCGGTGCTTATGACTATCTGGAATGTTCGGCCAAAACCAAGGAGGGAATCTGGGAAGTGTTCGAAACGGCGACACGAGCTGCCTTGCAGAAAAAAACAACGCCGTCGGGGAGTTGTTTTAAATGCTGTGTTTTGATGTGACATAAAAAAATCTGAGGTGTCTGGGGAAAAGTCGAACGTGCCGCGTGGACTTCTGGGAAATGTTGTGCTGAACATGTCTGGACAAGGAAGATTTTGGATCCGAACCTCAGCTGATCCACATCTGTGACTGTTTTCAACAACACAGCCCATAATTATCAGATGTGTGTGTGTGCGCGCGCGCGTGTGCGTGTGTGTCTGTTAAAAAAAGCACTGGTGAAAGCGTGTTTTCTGTGGATCACATCACATGATCCTGGTCTGACTGGTGGAGGGGAAAAAAGGACAAGCTGTTAAATTTTATCCTCCACTAATGTGGTTCTTATTTTTCTTATGAACTGTGTGGCTATAAGCCTGCTTTTGAGCCAAGTTTTCATTTGCTCACTTTTTTCTTTTCAAAGTACTTGCATACACCTTAATGCCAAGGTAATGCTTTGTAATAGCCTATACAAAACAGCAAAATTGCACTCGTTATTTATGTCCACTTTGTATTGTTAAAAAAATATATATTAAGTTTGGAAAATTGCACATTACATTGACACTACAGTGAATCACATCGCCGTTTATTAAAAAAAAAAGTACATTTCAGTGCAATGGTACCCATGCTGTAATGTGCTGTGTTTGTTTTTGGCTGTTTTGGTTTGTTCAGACGTTTTACACCTTTTTGAGTATATCTCTTACGTTAATGACATCAGATGTCTCAGGTTTTTTTGTTTTAGTTTTAACCCCATCCAAATAGCATGGTTTGTAATTTTACAGTATTAAATATCCTGTCTTTTGGTGTCCGTGTTATGCAACAGGCCAAATTCCACAACAGATCTAACAGACTATGGATTGTTCAGTCTTTAAAAACTTGAAAAGGGCTAAGTATTGTAGAAGAAACATTTCAAGTGTTTGGGTAGAGTCTCTGTTATCCTTAAATGCACAAAGAGTTCATGTGTTTCTAAAATTGCCTGCTTGGGACTGCAATATTTGGGAGGATATGTTGAAACAAGGGTTTTTTGAACGTGAAAGGACACCGTTACTGTAGCTTGTAAATAAAATGTACTGAAAAGCAAAGGAAACACATTATACATACTCAAACCAAATATGTTAAAGCACATACATACTGTATACTAATGTTCTGAAGTCCAATACTATGTTTTAAGCAGGCAACATTTTTGCCTCAAAAACATTGAAGACTTTCTGTTGGATTCACTTACATCAATGATATTTTTCCAGACAAGACAGAGCATGTGAGAATGTTTACTATCAAAGTGGTTTGTCCAATGAAACACATTTTCCAAGGAAGTTGTGAGATTGCTTGAATTTTACTGATGGCAGTAAATATTGAAATAATGTCATGTAACGACACCTCAACAAATGCGATAATGTTTCATCTAAAATTGGAAGCAATGCATTTATACACTGCTACCATCATCTAAATTTTTAATACAAGAAACACACAAGTATATTTTGCTGTCTGAATGTGTAAAACGTTTGTTTGCAACACTAAAAGAATTATGATTAGGAACAGAATAAAAACACAAAATGCAGATTTTTTTTTTTTTTACCTTGACGTCTTCCATTATAAAAACAAATATGAATGTAAATGACATTTAAATCAGAAATTGCTGATGGCACCTTGAAGCTATCAACTGAAAATCAATCTCTATAGGTAATTTTCCATACTTGTGAAATAAAGACAGCTCATGTTCAATCAGTGTTTACCTGAAAGTATTATGTAATTGCTGTGTTACGCAAATGACAGAGTTGTGTTTAATATGACAGCTATGACCTTTAACTACAAGCTGTTGTGACGCTGGTAACTGAAGAATAACCTCAAAGGATTTATATGAGCAACTTTTTTGAAACAAAAAAAGGTTGAGTTTTACTTTATACAGTTATTTTTTTTTTTCATAGTAAGGAACTGTGGTAAAGTTAAGTCATTTAACACACTATTTTTTTAAGCTTCAGCCAGAGTTACGAGGGTGTAAAAGTCACAGTCCTCCCTGCCCGCTGTTGCTGGGCATTTTGCTGACTTACAGGACAGGAATGCATTGTGCTTGACTGGTTAATTTTCTCACTGTCGCCCCCCCCCCCCTCCCTCATGTGCCTCTGGTTTGTAATGTTGCTCAGTTGTTATTCACTTTTCAGACAGTCCATCTTTTGTTTTGTTTTGTGTGGGGTTTTTTTCTCTTAAAATTTTAAGAAGAAATTACAAACTAATGGAAATGTGCCAAAATTTATGTCTGTTGTATGTTCACAGAAATTAAATGAATGGTACTGTTCTGGAAAAGTCAATAAAAGCAAGAATGAACATCTGTACCGCTCTGTGTTTTTAAAGTAATTTATTCATTTCAATTCAATGTAACTTTATTGTCAATTCACCATACAACATACAGAGAATTGAAATGTTGTTTCTCTCTGGCCAGTGCAAAGTGTGCAAATACACATAAAAATGTATATAAGACATATAATACAAGGGTAGAAGTAAAATAAATATGTGTCTATTTGTGCGGTAAAAAAAAAAGGTGAACTGACATGTGTAAATAGGCATTAAAAACATAACCCCCCCCCCTCAGAAGAACAGTAACCAATAAAACAATAGCAGCTGCCTCATGTAGGATGCCCTGGGGTTCTGACTTTATTTGTATTTATTAATTTTTTTTGGGGGGGGTGGGTCAGCCTCCTGATAACCTGATGGAAGAAACTGTTTAATTTTTTTTTTTTTTTACACCATTAATAGATCAAAAACATCATTACTTTTAGGATGATCTTCCACAAACCATCTAACCGCTCAAAAAATAATAATAATAATCACATCTCATTTCTGTTTTTCACTTTGCACTTTCTATAAATAACAAAGAATACTGTAATTATATTTTTACACCTTCACTTTACATGATTCAGTTATTCTGAACTGACACTTTAATATGATATTGCACCTTACCTTTTTTGGACATTGTAAACCCGAACATTCATAATAATTAAATATATTCAGTTGTGAAAACTCAAAGTTTCAGAAATAGTACTACTAACTCAAATATTCTGTAACATGTTCTTCTTTTTAACTGTTGTCGCTATAAGTGAACATAACTTAAAAACATAGCTGAGGTTCAACTGAGTGGAATTAAGTCATTAAATGAGGAGAATGATATCGTTCTGTGATTTCTATTGTTTCAAATAAGGATAATTGAAAAAAAATGATGTAGTAGATGATGAAATACATTAATATCTATCACACAAAAAAATCCAATTTACTTTAATAAGCATCTACATTCTAAGTTCTGGAAACTTGTATTTTTTAAGTTTCATCAACTTAAAATAATTGAGGCATTTGATTGCCTTACTTTTTTATTTTTTTTACTTCTGCTAACTTATCCAGATTTACAGCATGAGATCAATAAAGTACTTCTATCGTATTGTATTGTATTCTATTTACATGTACTTACACTGGTCTACTAGTAAAATGCTTCTGGAATAAAACTAATGAAATGTTACCACATGTGTGTTACTGATAAAGAAAACTCAAGTCTTTAATGCTGGTTTTCTCAAGTTTCCAAGATAAGTCTGGAGTCAAAATGTAAAATTCTTAGAATTAACAAGAAAATAATTTTCACTCCAAAGGTTACAGGTTCTTTCTAGTGGAATATTTACTAATCCATTGTATACATGTACATAAACCACAATATATGTGCAATAACACACCATCATATATATTAAAAACATTAACTGACCAGCACTAAAGTCATTTGTTTTCTGATTCATCTTATTAAAGTATGTAAGATTTAACACATTTAATGTTTGAAGCAGATACTTTATAAAAAAAAAATAGACCAGTGTAATCTACAAATAGATGAATTGTTGTTTTTTTTAAACATTCTTGTAGTTCTATTATGATTATTTTTTACAAGAAAATGGACAATTGGATCAAATACACTGTCAAAGTGAGTGCATCTGTTAATATAATGTTTAGATTGTAAGACAGTGTATGTCACTGAAGCTATTTTTGTCTCATCTGAATAAAAAGCTAAGATTACAAATGACCACTACATCAGTTAAGTATATTTTTTCAATTATCCTTATTTGGAACAATAGAAATAACAGAACAATATCATTCTCAGCATTTAACGACTTAATTCCACTAAGTTGAACCTCATCTATGTTTTTAAGTTATGTTCATTTATATCCACAATAGTTCCCCTTAATAAAAAATTATTAGTTGGAAGAATTTAAAAAGAACATGTTACAGCAACTTAATACATTTAAGTTAATAGTACTATTTCTGAAACTTTGAGTATTCACAACTTAATATATTTAATTATTCTGAACGTTCAGGTTTACAGTGAAGATGTAATGTGATTTGCTGCATTTAAGAGACTCAGACATGTCTGCATTATAAACTGTCTTTATTGACATTCATGTTTGTTTTTATTAAATAACACAAGACACAAGTGAAGCACAGTACAACTGTCTACTGTGAAAAAAATAAATGGTTAATTTCAATCATTTGAATACTGTAGTACAGTCCTTAGTTATGGAAAGTTAGTTAGTTAAATTTAGCAACAAATGGAATTGGAATGTCAACCTCCATCTGTCTGTCAGTGACTCGCACATATGGTTCAACAGTTTTGCTTTTCTCTTTAAGAGTGTCGATGACATTGATATGGACAGCATTCACACGTTTAACAACTCCATCAATCCAGGACATGATATCAGCCTTAAGTTGTTCAATAGACATGCTAGCAAAAACATCCTGGAGTTTAGCTTTCACAGTTATTAGATATTCCTTTACAATTGTGCAGATCTTTTCACACTGTTTGGTGACATCAGCCAGGACCTGAGAGTTCATGGCATCGTCATAAACATCAGCCATGAAGGTGGTGAGCCTCTCAACATTCGGAGATTGTACAGTTTGGAGAAACGTCTCGCTTTGCTCAACAATAAACTGCGTTAATCCAGAAAAATTCTGAATGATATTTTCTAGCTGGACATCTTTGAATTTCCTCACATTGACAATGACCTCATTCTGGATTTTTGTAAATGCTACAAACAGGTCATCGAGAATTTCTCTTCCACTGACAATATGAGTGGAACCAGGAAGGACAAATTCAATGGAGCCGAAATATTCAATAACTGTTCTGAACACGGAGGAAAAGTATTCTGGAATTTTCTCCACAGCCTCCTCAGATACTTCACTAACAAACGTGCTAACCTTTTGATAGACGTCCAGACCAGACATTCTCTGTGCGTACCCGGGGATCTCAAACTTTGTCTCTCTCAGGAATTTGATAACGGCATCGAGAACGATTTCAACTTTGTTTCTGTACTGTCTCAGGACCAAAATAGTTTTATCTGTGACGGTTGTTACGAAGTCAGAAGGATTTACTGTTGCAAGGTTGTCAACAGCTCTCCTGAACATCACTTTACCCTGGTTTCTAGCCTCCTCAAAAGAGCCCTCAAGACCTCTAGCGTGTCTGGAGATGACATTAAAGGTATTGACAGCAGGTGTAGATACCATGTCCATAACATCAGGAACATGTTCCTTCAGGTTAAGCATGGCATGATACGGCATTTCCATGTTCCAGGTCGTCAGCAGGTTCACCTTCTCAGCATTCATCAGAGCCATCTTAACTCCAAAGATATCAATGTCCATTGTGGGCTCAGACTGTGGGAAAATGAACACAGAACAACAACTAAGTTACTATAAAATAAGTGCATGATCAACATGGAAACTACAATCCACATAAATTAGTTAACAGATAACACTGGTCTACAAGTACAAATGCATCTGAAATAAAACTAATGAAATGATACCACATGTGTGTTACTGATAAAGTAAACTCAAGTATTAAATGCTGGTTGGTTCAATTTTCCAAGATAAGTCTGGGGTCAAAATGTGAAATTGTTAGAATTAATAAGAGAATAAGAATCTGTGTATTATTTGTTCATTCGTTTTTCAAAATAAAACAAAAATAAGACAACTAAAAAAACAAATCGTTTATTATTTGTTTCCCAAAACAAAATGAAAAAGCAGATAGTGATGTGGTTTTTCATGTTTTCCTTTTTGTGTTTAAATGAATAATAGAAAAAAACAGATAATGATCGTTTTCCATTTTATCCTATTTTGACCTGAAGGAAATTAAGTAAACCGGAAATGACCTTTGACCTGCAGTGACAAAGATGGAAACCTTCATCATATTTGGGGAAACTAAGAGGTTCACCCTAAGACGTGAAGATACGACCACGGAAAAAATTTGTGTCATATCAAACCATAATGATCTTCAAGTCCAGTGGACATGTTTCTTTCTGTTTTTAAGTTTCATTTATAGTTTACTCAATTTGCTTCTGGTCAAAATGAGAAACGGCCATTATCAGTTTTTTCTATTATTCATTTTAACACAAAAAGGAAAACTGCAAAACCACATCGTTATCTGTTTTTTCCATTTTGTTCTGGAAACAAATAATGAAGAAACAAGTTGTTTTTTGATTGTCCTATTTTTGGTTTTATTTTTTAAAAAACGAATCAACGAATGATACAAGGATTAATAAGGAATATTGGTGTCAGATCTACTTCCAAACACTGTCTGCACATTATGATCCAGTCACTTTACAGGTTCTATCTAGTGGAATATTTACTAATCCATTGTATATATGAACATAAACCAGTATATATGTGGAATAACACACTATTATATATATTAAAAACATGAACTAACCAGCACTAAAGTCATTTGTTTTCTGATTCATCTTATTAAAGTATGTAAGATTTAGCACATTTAATGTCTGAAGAAGATACTTTGTAAAACAGTTGTAGAACAGTGTAATTAATTAAACAAATGTTCTCTTACCGGGTAGCGGCCATAGAGTCTTGCTTTCATTTGTGCTGGACGCTTTGTCTGCATCTGAACTCCGATAAGGCCGACGGCAGGAGTGGACACGGACACAACAAGGCCTTCCTCTGGATTTCCAGTAATCACCTGGTAGATTTCCATTGTCATCGAAGGTAGGTTGAGCATCGCTGAGTTGGCAATGGATGCATCTACATTTTCAGAATTTGCCATGATGTTCCCTTCATGTTTTCCCTCTAGCATTGTGTGCTTAACCATCAGAGTGGAGGCCATTTTAAATCCCTCATCCATGTTCACGTCGGCGTTTCCTTCAATTTTACCACTCAAAATGTCAAACTCAGAAGATGAGTAGGCATCAAACTTCATGAGGATGCTGTCCTGGTTGAGGAGGCTGGCACCACTTTTGAGTGTGATCATTGCAGTTTTCATGGAGAAATCGTACGTTAAATCACCCATGAGTGGGATGTTGATGCTGTCAATTGTGGGCAGAGTGATTTTTGGCAGAGTCAGCTTCCTAAGGGCAGATGGCACACTGAGAGAAGGCATTGTGACGAGACTGAAGTCAGGCAGGGGAACAGTGAAAGTGGACATTTCAACATTCATCACTGGAATTCTGTAAGCTGGGACTGTGATGGTTTGGGGTAATTCAATGCTGTATTTTTCATACTCTTCCCTTGCTTTTCCATAAGATGTAGCAATCATGTTGGCAGCTTTGTCTTTGCTAATGAGCATTTTTTTGTGCAGAAATTTGACATTGGCGTTGATGGCATTGATGACTGGTTCCATATCAATGTCGATGGTCATCATTTTTGGGTTCTTCATGTATTTAAGAGTGGAGCTCATGTCCAGTGTCTGCTGAGTTGAGACCAAGAAGTAGCTCAGGGGTGTGTCTACCCACAATGAGAAGTCTTGCACTTGTGGTGTCTTCATTCCAAAAAATGGCACAGTCACTGCAGGAATGGTGATGGGCTCTTTCAGTACATCGAGATTCAGCTCTCCGTTCATCTCGGAAACAATATTAATTTCTCTCTCACCATTATCCATGGTAAAATAATGGGAGTATCTGTACTGGTTGAATCGGGCCAGGCCGGTCCAGCTAGCCTGCTGCACATCAGAGTTCAAGGTGAAGGACATGTCATTCTGGAGATCCATCTTTCCAGACAGCCTGAATGGAAGAGCAATTTTAGTATTTCCTCTGTTCTTGGTATCAAACATTACTTCATTAGGGGTGATCAAAGCAAGTGCAGAGTTTGAAAGGGTTCCTTCCATCTCTCCTTCCAACTCAGTGTTATGAGTGGCGGTGAAATCAATTTTCATGTCTTCGACCTTAGCTTGAAACTTGGCCTCTGCAATGCTACTCTTAATGAAAGGTGCCTCTGTCTCAACCTTGGCATCAACAATTATGTGACGGAAGATGCACATGTCAACAACTGCATTTTGAACCATTTTGAAACTGTAGAATGCTGTGTCTCCAGAGAGGGTCACTTTAACTGTGTGGAGATCCATGACAATTTCCATGTTGCTCTTGTGGCTTCCCTCATCTGAGAAGTCCTGAATTGCATATTTTGTATTGAGCAGATTGTTGACGTTCAGGCTGGCAGTTCCTTCCTCAAGCTGGAAAACACTCTTCTGACCCATTAACATATCACTGAAGATGTTAAGTGGTGGGATGTTGACGTTGTGCTTGTACTCGTTCTCGACGGTGGCAGACATCCCTTTCTCCATGGCGAGGAATGCTTTATTGACGAGCTCTCCAACATAGATTTCGGTGGTGATTTTTGCAGTTGTTTCAGCAGAGGCTTGGCCGGAGATGCCAAAGAAGAGCATTGAACCTTGGTGATCGAGATTGAAGGATGACTGCTCAAACTTAATGTTCTCAGAGATGGACACACGGTTCCTTCTAGGTGCAGCAACATGTGCGCTGGCATCCAGGGTGTAATCAAGGACTCCTAAAGTGGATGTAGCCTGAGATTTAAGGTTCACTTTGAATTCTGGTGTTTCTGTAGAAGTTGTGGTGTTCTCAAGGTCGGAATTGGTTCTGAGGTTGTAATGAGGTGAGGTGAGTCTGAACTCTCCGTAAAGTTTTCCAAAAGAGGGAATCTTGCTCATGTCAAGAATTTTCTCTTTCAGCTCCATGGTGAATGTTTCGTAGTCGAAAGATCTTACTCTCTCGATCATTCTCATAAAATAGTCACTCATGTCCTCCACCAGCTGTTTGAAGTCAATAGCATACAACTCATTCACAAGCCCCTGAACTGGCAGTATAATTCTGATGACCAAAGGCCTGAAGTTAGTTGACCTCAAAGCAATAAATACGGCCTGAATTCTTTCCCTCACCTGATACTGCTTCATGATTTTAACAACTTGATCCATGACAGCTCCGACCATTTTTTCAACCTCATAGTTTGAGAGGATTTCCTCTATTTTGGCGTACATTGTAGTGAACTTTTTAGCGATGTCATACTCCTTGAGCCAAGCCATGATGGTGTCCTTAACAGATTCCAGCATATTCACAATTGTGTCAGTTGGCAACTTGGCAACCAGGTTGGTCATGGAATTTTCCATTAAGCTGATGAACTTTTTCACATCTTCGACAAACAGGTTCAAGTCAAAGTTGTCAATAACCTCCTTCAGCTCAGCCAATTTGTTCTGAACCTTGGTACTGATGTCATACTTGGTGTTGATGTCTTTCAGCACATTTATGCTCTGGTCCATCAGCCTCATCATTGTCATCTTCATGTTATCGATCACTGCAGGCAGGTACTCAATGAATGGGATCTGGATGAAGTGGCTGTCGCTGTTCTTGTCATATTTTACAAATCCAGAAATGGTGTAATCATTGCTGTTTTCACTGAAGAGGGTGGTGGAGATAGCTCCCATCATCTCTACTCCCATTCTCTCTGCGTTGTTATAAGCATTCAACTCTTGATTGAAATCATGGTCATTTACTTTTGATGTCATTTTCAGTGTGACGCTCTGCTCTTGGAGGCTCAGCATGCTGTTGAACTTGTTGTCCATGTTGGTCTTGATTGTTGGTCTGCCTTCAATTTCATGAACAGTTGAGGCTCTGTGCTCAAATGAATGTGTGAACAGCAGGGGTTCTGCCTTCAGGAGGAATTTGCTGTACATTTCGCCACTCTGTTCCCCGTAGAAATTCAAAGCACCATTTGAATTGAACATGGCATCGATGTTCAGAGTGAAGGGGGCAGCAACTGTTTTTACCGTGCTGTCAAGACGAAGAATTGGTGAATTGAAGTTGGCAACATTGTTAAACTTCACGGTCAGACCAGAAACCTCCATGTCAGTGGAATGTGTCATGTGAGACCCCAGCAGTTTACCATTGGTGTTTCCCTTTGTAGAGAGGACCATGTCAACAAACTTGATTTCATAGGTGTGCTTCAGCTCTTCCTCCAAGAACACTCCCATGGTTGTTCCAGTCAGCTCCATGTTGTAAGGCTCAACTCTGAACTGGGCATCATTCACAAAGTTGATCTCCATGATCTTCAGGTCATTTTTCATAATCACAGAGGCAGTAAAGGGCTCCATGGTAACTGTGATATCATGCATGTAGGTGTTTTTCTGGTTAAGGAAGTTATCGGTCTTGGACTGAAGGGTAAAAGCTCTTGCTGTCAGAGACAGTGAGTGGGTGTTTTCGGTTCTCATCTCATTCAGGGATCCAACCATGTTGTTGGAGAGAACTAAGCTTTCTTCATTCAGTTTGAGGTTCACTCTGTTCCTGGTGTTCAAGTCGAAGAGGTTACCTTCAAAGATGCCATTGAGATAGATCTCAGAGCTAGCCATCTTACCTTCAACACTGAACTCAGCCTTGTTCTCCCTTATGCCTCCCTTGGTGTTAAGAGACATCGTGGCACCAGAGGCATCGATTCCTCCATGGAAAACGTTTTCAAAGGTGATTGGAGTGGACTGAGCAGTTGTGGTGCTGCTGGTGGTAAGGCCATTCATGTTCAGGGTCAAGGTTGCTTTGTGAGAGGCAAGACTGGAAAAGACATTAACTGAGGCATCAGAGTTGATCTCCAAGCCAGATGGGTTCATGGACCCAGTGAGCAGAGAGTAGGCACGGTTGGTATTATCTTCAGCTTGATTCTCAATTCTGAGGGTGGCCTGGGCTCCAGAGCCGATGAATTCAATCTGGCTGCGAAGCACTTTCTCATCTGCCTTGGTCACAGAGTCAGACTGCATGGTGAGCTTGTCCTTGTAAATAAGGCTAATTTTTGTGGTGTGCTTGATGAGCTCACTGTTCATGTTTGTGTTAGATTCAACCAGAAGTTCTTCATTTGCATAGGATGCCTTGACCTTGTGTGCAAGCTTCATGATTCCAGAGTTTACTCTCAGGGTGCTCTCAGATCTTGCTTCTTTCTTCACTGGCTCAAGAGAGAAGGTGTGTTGGTAAGTGGTGCTGGCAGTCATGGGTCCAACAGTCATGCTTCCATCTGCATTCATGTCTCCAGAAAGAAGTTTTGGATCTAGCGTGAACTGGGTAGTAACACTGATAGATGTCTCCACTTCGAGGGGGGAAACAACGTTCATGCTGTAACTTCCTGTTGACAGAATCTTGTTTGAGACGGCGACGGTTTCCATCACATCAAAAGATGAGCGGAGGAACTGATGGTTCATGGCGCCGTTAATGGTGAACTTCATTGTTTTGTCTTCTGTGTCGGTAACCTCTGTACTTCCTTTAAAACAGAAAAATCAGTATAATATTTATGAGTTTCAACACCTATGAAGCAACAGTTTTGTTAAATCTAGAAAGTATTATTTTTCTAATAAGAAAGAACAATAAATAACTTACCTTGAGCTGTGAAGGCCAGAACTTGAATGGGACTGTCAGTCACGATTTTGAATTTGGCCAAGTAGTTGGGAGAGTCAGCAGTGTTATTGCCGGCAGACATCATTGCTTCCCAGTTGTAATAGTTGCTGTCGAGCTTGGAGGACACTTCTATCATTCCCATCAGTGGCATGGTCAGCTCGTACTCAGTGGGGATGGTAAAAGTGGGGATTCTGATATCACGAGGGGAAAGCTCCACACCCACCTGGGGGATGGAGATTTCTGGGGACGTGATCACAGCAGGTATTCTCAGCTCCTCAGATGATTTACCTCCGAGAGGCAGAGGAATGTTGATGGTCATAGTTTCCTGGTTAAACTGGTATTTGAAAACATTTTCCCTGAAAAACAAAATATATAAAGAAATAGTTTAATTTAAAACCATTAATCTGTGCAAGCTTTTATATTTTTAATTCAATTAAATGTTGGAAATGCTATTATTAATTAATGTTCCTCTTGTGTCTTAAACCTCTTTCTCATGCCTTTCCTTATTACACTTCCTTATCCATGAAAACACTCCTTTTAATATTTTTGATGTGGGCCTCAGGGGCTTTTTTGTCTGTTTACTCCTCAATGTCACCAACTCTACACTGAACTGACCTCGTGTTTGGATGTGCCCATCTGTGCATTTTGTTTTTTTGTGCAGGTAAACTGGAGAAAAAATAAAACTGAGGATCCACTAAAGCTCACATTAGAAGATTTGTCTGTCAGTGTGTTGGCTGACAGAACACTGAGAATTTCAGTTTTGGCTCTAATATTATTTTTACCATTGGGTCCAAATCATCCCTAACAACACAAATGTCATAATTTCAACCAGAGCATAATAATTTAGTGAAAAAATATTGTTTGATAAAAAAAATACTTTGCTGAAATAGAGGTTCCTGACTAAGTCAAAAAGCCTTGAAGCAAAACTGAATTTTTATGAGGTTCATTAATGCATTTAAACCTTAAAATGGGTCAGTGCTGAAACTAACGGAAGAGGAAGGTTGAATAAAGGTGTTACTCACATGTTCATGTACAGCCTCTCAGGGATGGATGGCATTTCCACCTGTGCAATTTTGTTTCTCAGAGTCTCGACATAGGGAAGATCATCTTGAAGCTTGTCCATCCAGTTGTTACCAGCCTAATAAAAACACACACACACACACACACACACACACACACACACACCTTAAGTTGCTGTCTGAAAGGACTGAGGAAAGGAGGGAAACATTGTATTTTTTGGAAAAATCTAAATTATTTCATAGTTTTTACCTCAAGCCCCTTGTTGAAGATATGGCGCACTCTCATGTCAGTCTTGACAACCTTCTGGTCCATGACATCCTCCACAAACTGTCTGAGCCAGACCTGAAGGGCTTCAGTGTAAGGCACCATAACTGTGGTGTCAGCATTTACATTAGACGCCAGCTTGACCTCAGCCTGATCTGCACCTGAAACAAAAGAGCGTATGTCCATTTTAATCTAAACAGAGTATATATCAAATAAGATCCCTTTGTACAAACCACTGAAAATATCAAACTTCAATTTGACCAATTGTTTTACATTTACCATATATGAATGTGACTGCCTGAATTGAGGAGGTTGCTGGGAGTTTCACATCACTTGTGATCTCCATTGTGAGTCCGTCAGCTTTGTTCATGGTTGCAGTAATGGAAGCATCAGTCCTGAGTGAAGGGACTACCAGCTGAACCTGCAGCATACCGTCAGTCATGTCCTGAACCCTGTGGTGTCGAAAAACACGATCAAGTCAAATCCTCGATAGATGATTAAATGTAGACATTGTAGACATCATGTAGACATGCATCTACATGAAAAACACATCAGCTATTAAACTGTTAACTAGGGCTGTCAAACTATTACAATGTTTTAATCAGATTAATCGCAGAGTTGCTTTGGATTAAGTTCAATTAATCCAGAGTCAATATTAATTTCTAATCTATATTAGTTGTGTTTCATTTTGTTCGACCAAACTGACTCAAGAAAGAAGTGAATATATATATGCACTTCACATGTTTATTGTAAGCTGGGTGACACTTTAGCTCCAGTGTTAGCAGAATCCCAGACTAAAATATGCTTCACATTAATATGGTATTTCAGGGTGGAAGTGCTTTGGAGAAAAGAAAACTCCATCTTGCAGAATGTGCAAAACATTTTATGTTGGTTGACTGTTCTGTCTCAGATTTTTTCCCCTTTAATTTGACACAAAATACACAGAAATACACCAAGAAACACAAAAAATGTGGAGAAAAAAAATATATAGACATGCTAAAAACCACTAAAATTGACAAATAAAACCCCGAAAACACAAAAAAGTGATGAAAAAACTAAAACTTATTCAAAAACTCTTTTAAAATACAGAAAAAGGCAATAAAATACCGAAAATATATGCATAAATATCAATATATAATAATAATAATAATAATAATAATAATAATAATAATAATAATAATAATAATAATAATAATAATAATAATAATAATAATAATAATAATAATAATAATGGATTAGATTTCTATAGCGCTTTTCAAGGCACCCAAAGCACTTTACATTATTGATCCATTATTCATTCACTCTCACATGTTCCCTCTGGTGGTGGTAAACTACATATGTAGTCACAGTTGCCCTGGGGCAGACTGACAGAAGCGTGGCTGCCATTTCGCGCCTACGGCCCTTCTGACCACCACCCAATATTCATACGCATTCATACACCAGTGTGAGTGACACTGGAGGCAAGGAGGCAACGGACTGACTAGGACAGAGCGGGAATCGAACCGCCAACCCTTCGATCAATGGACGACCCGCTCTCCCAACTGAGCCATGGCCGTATATGTAATCAACATGTTTATTCAGAACCTTCAACAGTTTCAACAAAACAAGTGTTCCATTTAATTGCGTTAAAATGTTTAATCATGTTTAACCGTGACGATGGATTAATCTGTGTTAATGCATTCATTTTTGACAGCTCTACTGTTAACACAATAAGTAACTTAATTGACTCACTTGGCGCGTCCAGTCAGAGTGACCTGTGGGATGTCTTTGTTGGCGATTTCAAAGATGATAGATTTGCCTCTGGTGTTGCTGTCAGACATGCCAAGTTTAACTGAAGCCTCTACGTCCAGGTCGGGGATCTGCACCTGAGTGGTGACGACGTTCCTGTTCCTGTTGTACTTCATTGTAGCTGAAGCTTCAATAGGCTGGGTTCCTACGGTCAGACCATATATGACAACTCAATTATTGAGGCATTTAAGTGTAAAGTATAGACTGGACATTTCAACATGGTGAACATTTTATTTTTAAATTCTAACACTCATACCCTCAGCTCTCAGGATCATATTTAAAGTGTCAACCTTCTGGCGACCATCCTTTCCTTCACTGAGGAGGTTGTAGGCGATGGTGGCTGTGTACTCAGAGACTCCTTCAAGAGGCTTGATGTCTAGAGCAAACCTAAAATGAACGAACACAGCATTAGTTTGTAAGGATTATTTTTGGTATAACATACACTGTACTATTTCACTTCTATATTTATAAAAACATGCAATATTAACCCTTTACTCCTAATGTAACATCAAGGTAAAAGGTGGTTCTGATACAGCCTAATATGATATAAAGTGGGCACTAATTATCAGTAAAATAATATAAATAATGACATAAGAATGTATGAACAACATCAACTCCAAAGTGTTTACATTGAATATGAAACATGAACAACTTGAACAAATATAAATACCCTGAAAAATCCAACGAAATAAATGCAGTCTTAACAATCCTCCATCTTAGTTTATCATGTAGGCATGTGTATCACACCTTACAGATCACAATGAATCAACAAATACACAAAATATTTAATAATAGACAGAATACACTGGTCTACAAGTAATGTTTCCGGAATAAAACTAATGAAATTTTTACCACGTGTGTTATTTATAAAGAAAACTCAAGTCTTAAATGCTGGTTGGCTAAAGGTTCCAAGATACATTTTAGGTTAAAATGTGAAATTCTTTGAATTAACAAGAGAATAGGTTTTAGTCCAAAGGAATATTTGTGTCAGATCTACTTTTAAACACTGTCTGCACATTATGATCCATTCACTTTACAAGTTCTTTCTAGTGGAATATTTACTAATCCATTGTATACATGTACATAAACCAGCATATATGTGGAATAACACACCATCATATATATTAAAAACATCAACTAACCAGCACTAAAGTCATTGGTTTTCCAATTTATCTTATTAAAGTATGTAAGATTTAGCACATTTAATGATTTAATGTCTGAAGCAGATACTGTAGACCAGTGTTGGAAGATCTAAACATCTAAAACATGCAGGATAGTAGCTCTCCAGGACCAGGATTGAACACCCCATTTCACAAATTCATCCCTCAGGCTGGATCAGACCCTTTTTTTGTTCCCCGTACCTCATGTTTGACACCTACAATCTGTGATGTTACATTGTCCAAATAATAAAAAGAGAGTCTCCAAACGATAACTTACTCTGTCTCTCCATTCAGGGGGAAGAAGGGAACGTCTCTGTTATCACCAGTGTTTGCACGAAGGGCTTTGGTGCAGTATTTGACCCCAGGGAAGAGAGGACTGCAGAAAGATTCACCCTCATTGTGTGGAATCACTGAAGCGTGGTCAGCACCCACGATCATCACCCGATTGCTGTTACAAAGTAAAAACAGCAATATCAATGCCTGTCACTCAATATCTTGTTAGAAAATTTAACCTCTTGAGACCCAGTAATGCAGTTTTGTCCTCTGGAGGGGAAAACTATTTTACAGTTTTACTTAAAGATTCTGTCCTTTTAAATGACATTCCATTTAAAAAATAAATTCTGAATAAATGAAAATATTTTTATATTTAAAAAAAAAAATGTTGCAATGTGCAATTTCCAATTAAGATTCAATTAAAAAAAAAAGAAGCTAAACTTTCACTTTATATACAAAGCAATACAGAAACAACACAAATCTATTTTCAGTGTTGGTCAGGTGGGTCATTTTGGAAAGTACCTTGTGTACCTTTTTGATGTTGTAAGGTGCTATATAAATAAAATTTGATTGATTGATTGATTGATAATGTAGGTTTTTATTGAACGCTTGAGTGCATTTGTGTTGTTTTACCTGACAGTGAGGAACTTGGTGGTAGTCTGTGGGGTGGGGATGGAAAGCTTGACCTCATTCTGCTCCATGGTGACCTTGGCATGGAGTGCGCTCTCATGGTAGATGTTAGAGTGCATCTCCACAGCAGAGTCAACAAATTCAGGCACATGGACTCCCATCTTTGTCACAAATTCAACTCCAACAGAGGGCATAAATGACAGCTCGTTCTGTACAAAAAAAAAAAAATGACATCAAATCAATTATTATATTATTTAAGATTATTATATTTTGCGTATCTACTCCTTATTCTCTGAAGCCCAGGAAAGTACAAGTTTAGATTTTTCTTTTTGGCAGTAAAATACAACAGTTTTTCCAGACGCATTTTCCAAATTTTTATGGAATGTTCTTCACATTACATTTTTTTTCTACGATAAAACTGTGGAAGTCTTGTCCCCGAAAGAGGACTCGGGGTCATTGAGAAGAAGGAATGTACTACAAGCAATGAAATATTTACCCTGTTTGGGGAAAAGTGAACTCTTCCTTTTGCTCCAGGAGTGAAGGTACCAGACAGAGCAAATGTCAGAGGAAGGCCAGATGCTGTTGGCAGCATGAACCTGTTGTCCATGAAGATGTAGTGGACAAACATTTCATTGTACTCACTGGACATCACACTACGCATCACCTGATAATAGAAACAATTAAAAAAATTTAAATCAAAACAAGACAATTAAATTAAATTAGACGTCCTGCTGTGGACGAGCATATTTCTACTGTATTTTCTGAACAATAAGGCGCACTTAAAAACCTTTAATTTTCTATATAAATGACAATAAAATACATCCTGTACTGTACTTCACCATAATATTACAGTGTGTATATAAGGACTGAACTGATTATGTTGTATTTTATGTATTATAACGGAACAATTTTGACAGTTATTGTGAATACACGAAGGTTTCATTTATGGCAATAAGAGTGTGTTTTATATTCAGTTATTGAGATCTATACTGATATAGTCACTTTTTCTTTCAGTTTTTCAGTTTCTAATATGATAGCCCTCAACTTTAATCTGATATTTCATGAGCATCTACATGATTGGTGCCTAAAATATAGGACAAGTCCTGATTTTCATTGAGAAAATAAAAGGTTAATACAGAAGATAATATAATAAATGGTCATGCTTTATATATATGATATATTTTTTTCAAATAAACCATTCATTGACAGTGTGCCTTCTAATCCAGTGCGCCCTATAGTGCAGTAAATACAATATATTTCACTGGGCAGGTGTTATTTAAAATGAGTGGAAAACAATACCTTCTGTGGAATCACCCGCATGAAAAGGTTTGCATACATCATCGCACTTTCTGCCATTGCCTCCAGTTCATTAGCCTTGATGTAGCCGATCTCATTTCCCATAATCCTCAGGTAGGCCATGGCTTCTGGAGCCTCGAAGCTCTGAAGATCTTTCACCAGCTTGTTGAAGTTGCGAGTAATTTCCCTCATAAGATTGGCAGGAACCTGAGGAAAGAGTTTTGTATTTATTAATGGTGAAGTGCAGAGGATTTAATAGATATAATCATTCAACAATATATACCTGCTGTCCCTCTGATTTTAGAGGAGCAACCCATTTCTCCAGAACTTCCTTCATCTTGGGGGGCATCTTATCTTCAGTCCAGTAAATAGCCTTGGACACGGTGTCAGGGAAGAAGCCGTTCTTTCCAAACAGGGACTCGATGGTTGGTTCAAAGCCCTTTCCTTCCATGCCGATCTACAGACAAAACAACACAATTTATTTCTTTAACAATTTGGTTTTAGAGTGTTATGTTCTGATTGTGTGTGTTTGTATTTCTATCTTTATGAGGACATTGATCTGTTTACACAGTCACACCATGGGGACCTCTGACACCATGGGGACCTCTGACACCATGGGGACCTCTAACACCATGGGGACCTCTAACACCATGGGGACCTCTAACACCATGGGGACCTCTAACACCATGGGGACCTCTAACACCATGGGGACCTCTAACACCATGGGGACCTCTAACACCATGGGGACCTCTAACACCATGGGGACCTCTAACACCATGGGGACCTCTAACACCATGGGGACCTCTAACACCATGGGGACCTCTAACACCATGGGGACCTCTAACACCATGGGGACCTCTAACACCATGGGGACCTCTAACACCATGGGGACCTCTAACACCATGGGGACCTCTAACACCATGGGGACCTCTAACACCATGGGGACCAAAATTCATGGAACATTAAAAAAAGTTTTTATATGTTTTATTCTTTTAATGAAAAATTATTTAATTTTCCTAACATTACCTGTTAGAGGCAAGAAACACCACTGACTAAATATTGATAGAATAGTTAATAATGGAACTAATAAAGAAATATTGACAGTGCTTATTAGGTTTTTTTGGTTTTGGACATCTTTTGGATAATTAAACGTGCACTGGGTCAAATAGATCAGGAACACCATTTCTGTTCCTGACAAATGAACATAACAGGAGGGTTCATTTCTACAAAAATCTCATGCAATGAACTAAGACAATATGTGTCCTTTGAATTTAAACATTTTCAGTAGTTTTTTTTTTTTTTCGTGTGAAGGTATGCTGTTCCACTACGTACCTCCCACATATCCATGCTGTATCCAAAGGCTTTAAGGGTGGTCTCTAGCAGGACCTCCCTGGGCAGTTGGCTGCTGGGGTCAAAGATCATGTTGCCGTGAATGTTGGCGGCCATGTTGTCATATGCCACGCCCAGCTTGTAGTTGCGAGACTTTGTGATGTAGTCAGTGTGTGCAACAACGTCAGTGTCCTCCAGGGCATCGATGATCCTCTTTCCAAGCCTGAGGTGGAAATGTTTTCAAAGAAACGATCAACCTTTTCATGCATGTCTTATGAGTCTCTTTATTCCTCTGTAGGCATTAAAATAAATAAATAAAATAAAACCAAATAAAATAAACAATAATAATCATAATAAAAATAATGCGACTGAAAAAAAAAATTATGAAGCCATTTTGAGTTACAAAAATGTTTGGACCCCATGTGTTTAATTGACTGATATATAAATAAAAGCATTTTAATGCCAATCTGATGTTTTCACATATTTTAACATGTTTTAACCCTCAGTTATTCATCCCAGAAAAGCTCTTAATAAACACCAAGTATGTGAAAAAAGCACAGTTATGGAATAATGTCAAAAAAAGGTTCAAACAGTTTGGTATTTTTATTTACAGCTGAAATTGATTAAATAGTAAAATATTTATACGAATACTCAATAATTGTAAAAAAAAAAAAAAAAGTGGTCTCATTTAAATTCTGAAAAATAATATGTTTTTTTTTTTTTTAACATAAAGTGCAAATTGTGCATAAAAAGTGCACCTGGGTACCAGAGGGTTAATACTAGTTATTTTTTTTGTTAATTACAGTCGAACATAGAGCAGCCATGGCTCTGTTGGTAGAGTGGTGGTACGATTCCCACTCTGTCCTTCACCCTCCTCACCTCCAGTCTCATTCACACCGGTGTATGAATGCGTATGAATGTTCGGTGGTGGTCAGAGGGACCGTAGGCGCAAAATATCAGCCATGTTTCCGTCAGTCTGCCCCAGGGCAACTGTGGCTACATATGTAGTTTACCACCACCAGAGGGAGCATGTGAGAGTGAATGAATAATAGTGCACTAATGTAAAGTGCTTTGGGTGCCTTGAAAAGTGCTATAGAAATCTAATCCATTATCAATAACAATGACAATCAATTGATTTACACTAACTGGTTAAATCAGGTTTATCAAGAACAGTGTTGTTATCAGCTGCAGTGTAAGGGATGATGCACAAGAGTCCAATGTGACCCCTGATATGAAACTAAAACAACAAAACCCATGAATAAAAAAAGACTGACTGTAGAAAAACTGTCCACTGTAGTGACCATGATATATGAAAGTGTTAAATATATCATATTTCTATCCAGTACAGTATTCTTAATGCAAAAAGAAAGCCTTCTTACGTCTGGGTCTGTGAATCGGTTGATGAAATGATGTTGTAGACGTGGGTGGACACAAAGGCCTTGACCTGCACGTTCTGCTCCTGCTTGAGCAGCTTCTTCACCACTTCGATGTCACTGTCCTGGGGATTCCTCATCAGCATCAGGTAGGCAGCCAGACGCTTCTGCACAGCACCCTTGGGATACTGGCTGACCCTCTGGAGGTTGGAGCGAACCTGGAGAGAAAAGCAACAGCAGCTCAATAAGGACGATTTAGACTAGGGTTAAAGTAGAAGCAAAAGACTGATGTTGAAGACAGTTAAAGCACAAAATACACAGCTTTAATTCAGTTTCTACATTTATATGATTGGAATACACACTAAATGTGAACTTAGGATATTATTGCAGACAATCTTACCTCATCAGTCACAGACATACGCCTGAAAGCTTGGATGGCAGCCAGCTGCACAGACAGAGTGGTGGCAGGTTGTCTCATACACTTCAGCAGGGTGTTCTTAATGGAAGAATCCACGTCCTCCAAAACATCTCCCAAATTTCCAACGATCTACAAGTTTCAAATGAAAGACAAAGAAAATTAGACTGTATATACTATATATATATATATATATATATATATATATATATATATATATATATATTTATACTATACATATATATATGTATGTATGTATCAAAATTACTGCATTAACGCAGATTAATCAGTCATCATGATTAATCTGATTAAAAATCTGAACCTAATTAAATGGAAGAGTTGTTTTGTTGGAACTGTTGAATATATATATATATATATATATATATATATATATATATATATATATATATATATATATATATATATATAAAATTTACAGCAAAAAAATTTAAAATTCGAACATTAAATAAAATTGTAAATAAAAAGATAATGCAAAGTTGTTTATTTGAGAAAATTGTTATTTTTTTCTATGTAGCTGTAGTTTTTATAGGAAGACTATTTTAATAAAAAACATATTTGATTTTAGGACTTATGCATTTATTGTTTTGAGAAAATAAATCTATAAATTCAAAAACAATGTGGTGTAGTTTAAATTGCAAGACCACAATGTTGAAATAACAGCCTATTTGCTTAAAAAAAGTAATAAAGAAGTAAACACTCAACCATTTAAGATGTTAAATATATAAAACAAAGTGTGGCTGTGGCTCAGTTGGTTGAGCAGGTCATCCTGTGAAGAACTTGACATTTTGACCCCAGTCGTACCTCACAAACTTGAGCCAATCAGCATTTAAGACTTAACTTCTCTTTATCAGTAACATATTTGTGTTAAAATGTCATTAGTTTTATTCCGGAAGCATTTGCCTCCAGTGTTACTGACCCTCAGTGTCAGGAAGGTCAGCTCCTTGTCTCCAGCACAGTCGGCGCCCAGAAGAGAGTTGATGAATTCAGAGACAGCGATGACCTCAGGGACTTTACCCTCAGCCTCATACAGTCTAGCAACAAAATTAGATGCATGATTAGATTATTTTGAATTGTAGATTAGATTATTATCATTATTCCTGAATAACAGGATTGTTTAAAGGCACACAGACATCTGTTTGTTTGTTTGTTGACTTACTTCCTGGCGATATTTCCCAGCGTGTACATGATGGGTTTGCTCTGCTTGAACTGAGCCATTGCCAACACGTCTCTCACCATGAGGGGGGAGGGGTTTGGCAGAAGACCCAAGGCAAAGACGATAGCATCAACCTGAAGAGCATCCTCAGGGTAGGTCCTCAGAACCTTCAGCATGGCGCTGGTGCATTCTGGGGTGCCGCACTGAGCCAGAGCTTGCCACATCAGAGGCTCGGAAACCTGGATCATGTCAACGGCAGCAGCTCCTGCAGCGTCCACCTTCAGGCTACGCAGCTCAGACACCAGCCTGTAGAAGAGACTGGCACGCCTCTCACCCTGGGTGGTCTCAGACAGAGCGTTCAGCTCCTGAAATGTGGTCATGACGGCATCCTTGGTTTGAACTAGAGCCTTGTCTTCAGTCACTTCCATGGGCAAGAAGCGGAGGTTGTCCTCATCTGAATGAATGAATGAATGAATGAATGAATAAATGAATGATAATAAGAATAAGAATAAGAATAAGAATAAGAATAAGAATAAGAATAAGAATAAGAATAAGAATAAGAATAAGAATAAGAATAATACTCACTGCGGTCAAAGATCCTGTCGTTGATTTTGGCGGTTTCCCTCAGAGTCACAGTCTGCTTCACCATTGTAGAAATGCCATATTCATTCCTGTTTGCATATGAGAATCAGCCACATATTAATCAAGTGTTTTAATGCTGGAG
The DNA here is from genome assembly GCA_020466265.1 of Siphamia tubifer. Taxonomy (NCBI): domain Eukaryota; kingdom Metazoa; phylum Chordata; class Actinopteri; order Kurtiformes; family Apogonidae; genus Siphamia; species Siphamia tubifer. The sequence continues at coordinate 37,285,369 of CM035805.1, forward strand.
GCGCAAAATGGCTTCAATGCTTCTGTCAGTCTGCCCCAGGGCAGCTGTGGCTATGTATGTAGTTCACCACCACCAGAGGGTGCATGTGAGAGTGAATGAATGATGGGTCGCTAATGTGAAGCTCTTTGAGTGGCCAAAAGAGAAATATATAAATCCAATCCATTCTTATTATTCATTATTATATCAAAATTAACTCTTTAAGTGTTATATTAACACTGGTGGATTTACTGTGTGGGACTAAAACCTAAGTGTGTTAGATTGTGTGAAAGCGTACTGGCTGGACAGAGGCAGGAACAGGTGTTTTTCTGTGCAGATTCCACTGGTCATGTGTTTCTTCTGGTTGTCGAACTTGTAGTCGCAGGTTTGTGTGCTGCTGATCACCTTAGACAGAGGGTAATGCTGGTGGGAGAAGAACAACATGACAACGTTCATGTTTTATTCCATCAGGATGGAAGACTTAGAATAGTCATGCAATGATCAATCAATCAATCAATCAATATTTATATAGCACTTTTCATACATGGTGTGTAGCACAAAGTGCCCCATTATCCCATAGTTGCAGATACAGTACATAGAAATAAATAAATATTGTAATAATAAAAAAGAATACATGAATATAATAAAAAAAAAATACAAATAATAATCGTAATAATGAAAAGATAAATTATAAATAATAAATAAATAACTAAAATTAATGGGAATACATTTATATTCTCTTTGTTTAATCGCTTCAAATGCAAATGGTTCAGTACATTTAAATTATTTCTACTACATTATTTCCAGTTTCTGATCATGTTTCAACATCCACTGCTTTACATTATTTCACATCCTCCAGCGTTTGTTTATGAAGAGGACAGATTTAACCCTTTAACCCTTACCATGCCAGAGATGAGCGCCAGAGGACTTGTGTTTTGTCTGCGAGCAATGAACCAGTCGCATCTGGACAGATCTCTGTTGACGGTAACGTCTGTGACGATGTCCTCTCTGGCGTTGACGGTGAAGTCTGTTGAACATACTCCATGTACAGTGGCCTGAAAATGACATTCAAGTCAGACACTCAATTAGGTACAGTTTTAAAATTAAATAAAACATATCACCATGTGGAGGTATTACAAGTTATTTTGTAAATATTTATTAGTTTTTGTTAATGTTGTTCCTTATTTTGTTTCATATTTCTATATTTAATATTGTATTTCATTATGTTTCTTCACTTTTGCGCCATTTGTGTCTTATTTTATTCATTTTACTTATTATTTTGTTGGTTTATTGTACATTTTTGGCTTTTATTGTCCATTTTGTTGCATATTTTATTACTTTTTGACTGAAACTGCTGAAGTCTCAGGAGTTAAAGTGTTAAAGGTGACAAATTTATGTTACAACATGAGTTTTTTGAAGCGTTTTTTTAATCGTCATTTATAAATTATATAGTTCCATAGAGGTTTAAGCCAAAATGTAGGGAGTAAAAGTAAAAACTCAAGTAAAGTACAGATACTTATAAAAACCTAGTTAAGTACAGTAATGAAGTACTTATACTTAGTTACTTCCCACCTCTGGAAACTGATTATCAATCGATCTGAAAGGTTGATGTCAGCACAGATGATGCCATTAACTAGATAAACTTATCTGGAACTTTGACCTGCAGCTGAAGATTGTCTTAGTGGGGACATAAAGTTACAGGAGTGTGTCTGGGGCAGCTTATCTGCTTATTGTGTAACTCCTTTATCTACTCCTGAGTTTCTACCACAAACATATTTATAATCTTTGCTTGGTAAATCTGTCATTAATTGATCAATGTAAGCAGATTGTGAGGAAAAAAACAAGGCCATAAACTGACAAAGAAACAGTCCTGATTATTACCATTTCTTTGTTCTTCTCTTCTTCCATCACAGGAACAATGAGCGCTGACACGATTCCCCTCTTGATGTTTAAGATGTTGACAGGCTCATCAGTCTCAGGGTAGAGTTTCACATCAGTTTGTCCTTCCACTGTGATCTTCAGGGTGTTCCTGTTGACATGGAAACATCATTGTTCTTTAACAAAGGGGGTTTGGCATGAATGTGTTGATAATATATAGTTTAAATAGGGTGATATAAACATTATTACCATAAGGAAATAGAGATTATTATGGATTAATATTATGTATATTTTGGTGTAATTTTCTTTTATATGTATGTGAGCGCTAATGCTAATGCTAATGCTAGTATGATAATTTATAAATGGGTATTGTTGTATTAGTCAGAGGTGAGAAGTAACTAAGTAAAAATACTTCATTACTATACTTACATTTATATTTTTAGGTGTCTGTACTTTACTTGAGTATTCATTTTTCTGGCAACCTTTTACTTTTACTCTACATTTTTTCCACAAGTATCTGTACTTTATTTCTCAGAACAGACTTTTTCAAACTAAACAGGTGTGACAGTATGAAAAATATGTAATTTCTGAGTGAAAATCAGTGAAGAGAAATTGTGACTTTTTATTTAATAATTTTTATTATTTATCTCATGGTTGACTTTTTATTTCAAAACTTTTTACTATTCAGCTCATGATTTGGACTTTTTAATCTCATAATTTGCTATTTATCTCCTAATTTTTTACTATTTATCTAGATTTTGCTTTTTATCTCATATTTTTTTCCTATTTATCTCTTGATTCATGTTTTATACACTACTCATGCATGTGACTCAACATGTGCTCTTGTTTCCTGTACTTCCTTGTTGCATCACATGACGTCAGGATTTTAAATAATCTTTGGTTTTATTGGTCAAACAGGATTAAAGGTGACACATTTATGGTACAATATGATTTAGGTTAGAGGTTTGGGTTATTTTTAAAGCAGTTTTTATAAATGATGTAGTTCCATAGAGGGTTAAGTAAAAATCTAGGCACTAAAAGTAAAAATAAATTACCAGAAAAAAACTCAAGTGATGTAAAGATACCTATAAAAATCTAGCTAAGTACAGTAATGAATACTTATACTTCATATGATATGACTAAATTAGTTCAATTCTAAATTCTTTAAAATTTCTGGTACAATATGTTTGGGGTGTCAAACTCATTTTAGTAGAAATAATAGGATGAAAACATATAAATAATGTAAACTTCAAAGTTTTCTCATGTTTTTGAGCAAAAATAGTAATTAAAATGTGAATATTTACGAAATGTACTTGAACATAACATGAAGAAATATTAACAATCTGAAAATTCTAAAGAAAAATAAGTGCAATATTAACAATATTGTGCTTTAGTTTATCATTTCTATACATGTGCATCACAACTTAAAGATGACACAAATACACACAACATTTAGTAACATTCAGAATATTGGTAAAAATCCAAATACATTTCAGATTATTCACCTTTTTTCTAACAGTATCGTCTTTTTAAAATTAATTTATTCCCTCTTTTTTTTTTTTTTTTTTTTACACGAAAACGAAGAAAAATTGTGTTTTTCATAATTTATTATTTATTATGATCATGGCCTAATCCATTTTAGATTGAATTGATGTAAAATGATTTTAACTTCCTTAATTATTATTATCTTCTGTGTAATTTTTGCATTTCAGGGGCCAGATTGGACCCATTGGCAGGCCAATTTTGGCCCCCGAGCCGCATGTTTGACACCTCTGATTTAGAGGCTTGTGTTATTTTTAAAGCAGTTTTTTTAAAGCGTCATTTATAAATAGCGTCGTCCCATAGAGGGATGAAAACAGAAGATGTTTTCTGCAGTTCAGACTCACCGGGCCATTGCAGTTTTAAAAGCGTTGGTTCCAGCAGCAGGTCGATACACTGGGTTCCCTGCTTCATCCACACTGAAAATCTCATTCAGGGAACATTCTGTTGTGCGGATGATGAAGCTGCACGTCTGTGGAACTTCAACCTCAACCTGTGCAACACACACACACACACACATATCTGTTAGTGACACTGGCTTGTGTTTTTAGACACACACACACACACACACACACACACACACACACACACACACACACACACTGATATGCCAGCGGTCACACACACCTGACAGGACACTTTGGGGCCGCTCTTGTTGTCCGTAGCTCCGTTCACACCGTTAAAGCTTTCAGCTTCGTAGTCGTACACATAGCGTCTGAAGTTCTTGAATCGTTTGGCCACTGTTGACAATTTAAATGATCAGTTACAGCGCAGGTGTCAAACATAAGACCCGGGGGCTAAATTCGGCCCCTGAAAGGTTCCAATCTGCTCCATAGTAGAAATGCTATATTCATGCTATTAGTTTAAGTCAGAAAAAAAGACACGTTCATACTGAAACTTTAGGTAAATAAATCAACATGATTAACGGTTTCCACAGTACGGATTCAAAGTTAGTTCATATACTGTATATATATTTATTTTAACTTAAGACATTACATCAGTTATTATTATTAAAACTGTAATTTAACCAGGTAAAAAGCTGATTCAGTGTAAAAATCTCCTTTTCAAGTGTCCTGGCCAAGCAGCAGCGAGAGTATAAGCTACATGAAATGGAAATCATAGCTAATTATCCACAGCAGGGATGGTTCTGGTCAATATGGTACCCTAGGCAAGTACCCCTCTTTCCTTTTTGTGGAGAGAGCAATTTGCATCTGTCATAATTATGTGATTAAAAAGTCAAAATTATGCGATAAAATCAAAAAATTATATAATAAAAAGGTAAACTTACACAATAAAAAGACCAAATTATGCTATAAAAAGTCTAAATTATGTGACAAAAAGTCTAAATTATGTGATAAAAAGGTAAAATTATGAGATAAAAAGTCTAAATTATCAGATAAAAAAAACAAAATTCCCAGTCACTAAGCACAACCAGAATTAATCCATATATAAGGCACATTGTGAGAAAATTAGTCTTTTAAGTGCACCTTATAGTCCTGAAAATACAGTATCGTAATATTCTGAAATTGCAGTTTTTACTATTAAACAACAAACTCACATGGACAGACAGGAGAATCCTCTAGACTTCCAAATTCTTGCTCTGTAAAAAAAAAAAAAAAAAAAAATTATTTTCACAACAACAGTCTGCATAAAATGACAAAAAGGGTCAAATAAAGTGGACAAAATATATTCAGCTGACGGGTGGAAAAAAAGAACAAAAATAAAAAGAAATGAATAAATGAAAGATACAACAAAGTAAAATCCACACAGAAAATACCTTGTTTATAATATTTAACTGACTGGGTAAAAAAAAAATGAATAAAAGACACAGCAAAGCACAATTTAAAGGGAAAACACCCTGAATATAATATTCAATTGACTGGATAAATAGATAAATAAATAAACTAATAAATAAATGAAACAACAATGTTAAATTCACACAGAAAACTCAGTCCAAACGTTACCAAATTGGAATTTTGTGTGGAAAAGGTCCTATTCTATTAATAAAATAATATTCAAATGAGTATAACTAACTCACTAAATAAAATACACAGTAAAGTAAAATTCACACAGAAAATACCTAGAATATAATAGTTAAACGACTGGAAAAACAAATAAGTAAAAGACACAGTTAAGTAAAATTCATTAGGAAAATACCCTGGATATAATGTGAAACTGACTGAAAAATAAAGAAATAAATAATATATAAACAAAAGATGCAGTAAAATTCACACAGAAAATACCCTGAATATAATATTAGACTGTAAAAACAAAACAAAACAAAAAAAAAAGACACAGTTTAATAAAATTCATAAAGAAAATATCCTGGATATAATATTAAACTGACTGATAAATAAATAAATAAATAAATGTAATTAATTAATAACACATAAATTAAAATTCAACCACTCCCATTAAATAAATCCATTATTTGGTCTGGTATATAAATGAGCAGATACTCACGGGCCAGGGTGTAGGTGCCCAGCAGCAGCAGAAGGCAGAGCTTAGAACCCCCCATGACGGGCGTAAGTTAAGCTCCTGAAAACCTCGAGCTAAAGGAGAGTCCTCCTCTTTCAGTGAAGACTAATCTTTGGGCTGCAGTCATCTGCCTTTTATACGTCTCCAGTCTCACCCTGTGTCATTACCAGGACCTGCAAATGTGTTGCCCTGGTTCCAAAGTCTGTGCAGAACTTGTGGCAGGCCAAAGGTACAAACATTTCACAAACCCAGACTTGTCTGTCAGCACTGGGTGGGGGTGGTCCGCCGTCACATCTGCCTAAACCTGCAATATTTGGACCATTTTCTGAAGTCACGACCCGTTCTCTGGACGGTTTTTAAAAAGAAAATCCTCAGTTTTATTGATATTAAAACAGCGTAAACAGATTAAATCCTTATCATCGTGTCATGTCATGTACGTCATAAAACAGTTAATACATTCTCTATCACTAACTTTATTGTTTAGTTGGTTCCAAGCTCTTTTTTATCATTGGCACAGAATCCAGGGGATTTTGAGGCACAATGTAAAATTTAATTATGACTATTTATTAATAATAATAATAATAATAATAATAATAATAATAATAATAATAATAATAATAATAATAATAATAATAATAATAATAATAAAGTTAGAAAAACTCATGAAACCATTCCTTTAAATTTTGGAACCATGTTTTTTAGGCAAACAACCAGACTGTATAATAGGAATTAATAAAAAATATTTGTTAATCTTGCCAACATTGATTGGGAGAGATTATAGTAATCACTTTGTGTGTGTGTGTGTGTGTGTGTGTGTGTGTGTGTGTGTGTGTGTGTCAGCAGACATATCAGATTCAGATTCTTTATTTGAGCATCCACGGTGACACACTCTTAAGACTGCAAAGATACAAAGTGCAAAATATAACTATACAAATATAACAATATACAAAAATATATAAGAAAAGAAAGATTAGAATAAGTAAAGTATAAAGTAAGTAAAATATAAATAAGAATATAGAGAAAAACATGAATAAAAATATAGCCTGGAGGTAATATAAATATGTACATTGATATGAATTTTAATATATACTGAGTGGTGATGGTTGGGGTAGATGAGTGGGGGGTGGGGGGGCTTATGTGGTGGGTAAGGGGTTTGTGCTATAATTTAATAAATACTTAAGACATCACCATAAATTACATTCAAACATTTACTTTTCTGTGTCTCAGAAGGATATTTCTCACAGTCCGACACACTTTTACCTCCAGTTTGACTGATGGGTCAAATTGACCTGAACAGTATCTATGTGATATAAACAAGAAGAGGGTGATCACGAATATGTGACATGAATCATTTTCATATTATATGTTTATTACACTTATTAAATCAGAAGAAGTTTCATAACGAGGGCGTCCCAGTGGTGCAGTGGTTAACACTGGTGGTGCAGTGGTTAACACTGGTGGTGCAGTAGTTAACACTGGTGGTGCAGTAGTTAACACTGGTGGTGCAGTAGTTAACACTGGTGGTGCAGTAGTTAACACTGGTGGTGCAGTAGTTAACACTGGTGGTGCAGTAGTTAACACTGGTGGTGCAGTGGTTAACACTGGTGGTGCAGTGGTTAACACTGGTGGTGCAGTGGTTAACACTGGTGGTGCAGTAGTTAACACTGGTGGTGCAGTGGTTAACACTGGTGGTGCAGTAGTTAACACTGGTGGTGCAGTAGTTAAAGGGTGGTGCAGTAGTTAAAGGGTGGTGCAGTAGTTAACACTGGTGGTGCAGTAGTTAACACTGGTGGTGCAGTGGTTAACACTGGTGGTGCAGTGGTTAACACTGGTGGTGCAGTGGTTAACACTGGTGGTGCAGTGGTTAACACTGGTGGTGCAGTAGTTAACACTGGTGGTGCAGTGGTTAACACTGGTGGTGCAGTAGTTAACACTGGTGGTGCAGTAGTTAAAGGGTGGTGCAGTAGTTAAAGGGTGGTGCAGTAGTTAACACTGGTGGTGCAGTAGTTAACACTGGTGGTGCAGTGGTTAACACTGGTGGTGCAGTGGTTAACACTGGTGGTGCAGTGGTTAACACTGGTGGTGCAGTAGTTAAAGGGTGGTGCAGTAGTTAACACTGGTGGTGCAGTGGTTAACACTGGTGGTGCAGTAGTTAACACTGGTGGTGCAGTAGTTAACACTGGTGGTGCAGTGGTTAACACTGGTGGTGCAGTAGTTAACACTGGTGGTGCAGTAGTTAACACTGGTGGTGCAGTGGTTAACACTGGTGGTGCAGTAGTTAACACTGGTGGTGCAGTGGTTAACACTGGTGGTGCAGTGGTTAACACTGGTGGTGCAGTAGTTAACACTGGTGCCTCACAGACAGAAGGTTGTTGGTTCTATTCCCACACCAGACCTTTCTGTGTGGAGTTTACATGTTCTCCCCGTGTCTGCGGGGGTTTTCCTCCAGGTACTCTGGCTCCTCCCACCATCCAAACACATGCACTGATAGGTTAACTAGTTAACCAGTTAACCGGTTAATCTAAAATCACCCATAGGTGTGAATGTGTTAGTGATTGTTTTTTCTATATATGTTCAGTCCTGAGATGAACTGGAGACTCATACACGGTGACCTCTGACCCCGCCTTCACCCATTGTAGCTGGATTAGACCCCCAGTGACCCCTGTGACCCGAGTGAGGATAAAGTGGGTTCAGATGATGAGTTTCATAATAAAAAAAATACTTTTGACTATTTCTCCCAGATGTTCAAACTTTAAAATAGGTCAATTTAACCCAAAACTTAACAGGAGGGTTATATTACAATATAATACATAACAATACAATAACATATTCTTAACTATTCTGATGATATGATTGTGTCAATATCATTTAATATTGATAGATAATGTGTAACTGGGATTTCTATGTATTTATTAAGGTAATTAATGCTGTGTGTAAATAACAATTAAAAAAATGTGTCTTAAAACTAATTAATTTCAACTTTTTGTAAATCCTTTTTCCATTAAATAATAAAAAAGTGCAAACATTTATGTAAATTCATGGCATCCAGGATCAGATTAGTAACACATAACAACCTTTGCCCCATTACTGATAAATCATATTGACACAGAATCAAAACAGAATCATAACTCAGAGCATGACTTAACACAATTTAACTAAAGCTGTCAAATGATTACAATTTTTAAATCACATTAATCACAGGGTTGCTTTGGATTAATTAAAATTATTATCAAAATACTTCATGTTGGTCCACTGTTCTGTATCATTTTGGTTTTTTTATTACTCAAATTTCCCACCAAATAAATAAAAATATACAAAAAAATGCTGCCTCCCTCTCTCGCTCGTCATCTGAACCCGCTTTATCGTCACTCGGGTCACAGGGGTCACTGGGGCCTAATCCAGCTACAGTGGGTGAAGGCGGGGTCAGAGGTCACCGTGTATGAGTCTCCAGTTTGTCTCAGGGTTGAACATGTATAGACAAACAATCACTGACACATTCACACCTATGGACAATTTAGATTAACCAGTTAACCAGTTAACCAGTTAACCTGTTAACCAGTTAACCTGTTAACCAGTTAACTAGTTAACCTATCAGTGCATGTGTTTGGATGGTGGGAGGAAACTGGAGAAAACCCACACAGACATGAGAAGAACATGTAAACTCCACACAGAAAGGTCTGGTGTGGGAATAGAACCAACAACCTTCTGTCTGTGAGGCACCAGTGTGACGCCCTTCACAAAATTTTCACACACACACAAAATGTAGAAAAAGTAAAAAAAACAAAACAAAAATTCAACGACTTCTGAAAAAAAAAAAAAAACACCAGAAAATGTGATAAAACATCAAAAACATATAATATGAATATAAATGTAATTAGGATGTTAATTCAACACCTTCTATAGTTAAAAAAAAAAAAGTTCTGGAATATTTTATTTTTTAGGTTCATCAACTTAAAATAATTGAGTTAATTTTGAGTTCTGCTAAATTCTTCAGGTTTACAGTGTGTTGGTTAGTTCATCTTTTTAATATATATGATAGTGTGTTATTCCACATATATGCTGGTTTATGTTCATGTATATAATGGATTAGTAAATATTCCAGTAGAAAGAACCTGTAAATTGAATGGATCATAAATAGATCTGACACTAATATTCCTTTGGACTAAAACATATTCTCTTGTTAATTCAAAGAATTTCACATTTTGACCCCAGATTTACTTTGGAAACTTGAGTTTTCTTTATCAGTAACACACATGTGGGAACATTTCATTAGTTTTCATTCATATTTACTAATCCATTGTATACATGTAGATAAACCATAATATATGTGGAATAAGACACTATCATATATATATTAAAAACATGAACTAACCGGCGCTAAAGTCATTTATTTTCTGATTCATCTTATTAAACTATGTAAGATTTGATACATTTAATGACTGACGCAGATACTTTATAAAAATAATTGTAGAGCAGTGTTTTCAGAAGCTTTGTTAGTTTTTCCTTTAATTTGTCACACAGCTGTAGCCCTGGCTAACCTTTCACCTCCTAAAGCACGTCTGTGAACGCTGTTTGGTCAGGATTACAGCAGAGAAAACTCAAGATAAGTTAATCATCCCGAGAAAGACGCTGTTGCATAAGAGTTCTGAAAAATCATTATGTAGAGACGATGTAATTGAATGCAAAGAAAACAACGACAAGTAATGGATATATCATATAACAAGCTGAAGGGATTGAAAATGTGCGTGAAACAGGACTTTAATGGATCACTTGGACGTTGGAACTGAAACAGAAAAAGTGAGTCATGTCATAGAAAAGTCCATAAAGATGGGAAAACAAAACCTTGAAGGTATCTGATGTGGTTCTGCAGTGTTCTAGACATCTGAGATCAAGTCAAAGTTCAAAGCATGAAGCTGATTACCTGCATGAACTGAAGCTGTTCCAGACTAGAGGTGAGTCAAATGAATACAGTCCATGTTCTGTGTGAGTTACTGTAGGGCTGTAAAAACAGAAGATTAGAAAATGGTGGATAAGCATCAGAGGTGTTAAAGTACTCACATTATGTACTGAAGTAGAAGTACTTGTGTGGAAAAAAAAAAATACTCTGGTAAAAGTAGAAGTACTGATTCAACTCCTTTACTGAAGTAAAAGTAAAAAAGTACAACTTCTTAATTGTAATAAAGGGGAAAAAAAAGGAAAACTGCTTTTTTTAAATTTTATTTAATTTTATTTTTTGCCATGGATGATATTATACAATCTAAAAAGTTTAAAAATTATCAAAACACTAGATCACTCCAAGAGTTCAGACCTCAGTGAAGCAGCAGCAGCAGTCAACGTTTGGATCTGGACGTTCATAACTTATTTATAAACTAGTGTTCACTAACCATTTATTTTATCGGTCATTAACAATCGCTTGGTGAGTTTAAAAAAATTCAAAGAAATCCTGGGTCCCGTTTTTCAAATATGTCCATTTCAATATTCGACCACGTATGACGTCACACAACGACCAAATGTCACATGTTAGATCTAATGTTAAATATGAAGCACAACATATTGTCTGATTTAACTAAATATGTCAATAAGCTGCTTTAAGGTAAAGGTCATACATTTACCAAATATAGCATTGGCTTGACGTCACATGACATCAAAACGTGACGTCATAGAGCCTATGGGTGTTATCTGAGGTCAGAAGGTCAGACGAAGTGAATGAAAAAAAAGCATCTGATATTATCTGGTCAAGATTCTCAAAATGTGAGTAACGTCAACTGGACACGTTTTAGGAAAAACCCTTTAAACTTCCATTCAATTTCACCTAAATGTCTTAATAAAGTCAATTAAATACTGTTGTTTTGTTCATTTTAATAACAATTGTTGTTTGTTTATCTTATGAATCCAAATATTAAGTTGAAAACTGGGGTGTCCTGTTAAATGATGCAATAGTTAAAACATTTGTGGATATTTATTGATGTTTTGGACGACGTATAGACAGAGTTTTTTGTTTGTTTTGGATGTTTTTTGTTGGACTATGACTGTGTTTGTTGGAATATGGTTCCTCTGTGGATAATTATGACACATAAAGGTTCAGATCAGCTGTTTGTTGTTTGTATTTTGAACAAATAATTGTACCTGCTGTGGATATTTTATCTGAAGGTGGTTTATATCTTATGATGTGTGAGAGTCTCCGTTGTCAAACTACATTAGGTCATGTGACGTTTGGGTGGTTTGATTAACATTTTTGAGTGACTATTTCTGGACCCATGGAAGTTTCCTTTTTTTTTTTTTTTTACAGTGCACATGACATCAAAATACACTGATACAGCCTCTGCAGCCAAACGTCACATCTTTGACAGATTTTGGATGAGTTTGTTAGACCCAGAAGTGGAGAAACGTTGACTTAGATCAGACACGAGAAGAGCTGAATCATCAAAATTATCTGAAAAATAATTTTGTGAGTCCATATTATTGGAGCTTAAGAAAGCATGGGTTCCCAGCGCTGACACAACCATGCATCTTCCACTCATGTGACGACACCATAACACATTTTACTGAAGAAACACATTGTATTATGATAGAAATATGTGCAGTCTTCCGTGGCCAGCTGATCAGTAAACACAGCGGGAGAGGATTTGATTGTTTTTTTTTCTTTTCCACAGACATAAGTTTATGATAAAATCTTCTGAGCTGCTGTTGAAAACTTGTGACCGAACATCATCGTGACGTTTTGTAGATTTCTTTTGGGTTGTGTACAGTTGCAGGAAAAAAAAAAAAAAAAAGATAGTGCCAAAGGCCCTGTGCTCATGTGGACCTCACAGCTGTGATGTCTTCCTATCAACAAAAGGGAGTCATTTCATAGATCATTAAGGCTAAATTTAAATCCCTTGAGAATTGAGGGAGGAGAAGTTGTAAACAAATTGTTTACAAAGGCAAATTTAAACAAACAAAGTGATACGTTTTGTGCCAAATGCTTAGATCAGACCTGGGCAAAATGAGACCAGAGGACCACATGACGTCACTGGCAAATTAAAAGTCAATGCAAATATATAACCTACAGCTTTTATTTTGAAGAATCTGCTAAATGAATGTTATTTTCACACTCGGCATAAGGCGTATGTACCAAGTTGGTGTGTTGCTCAGTTTCAGCCCATTCATGTCAGCGAACACAAAAAAAATGAAAGAAAAATTTATTAAAAATGCAGAGATTTTAACAAAACGTGGACTTCTAAGTATTTCATTATTGAAGTCAGAAAAGGAACTGAGATACACAAACAAATCTGTAGTTAGGATTTTTTATGTAAAGTTAATATGGAGTTATATAAAAAACATTTTCTGGGCTTTACATTTTCATTGCATTGTTTCATTTACTGTTTTTTTTTTTTTTAACAGATATTGAACAGAGCTATGGGTGAATTGATCCTGTTCTTAATAATTATCAACATTTCTTATTTGGTCCCATAGGAAAATTAATTGCCCGCCCATGGCTTAGATCTATCTAATAAATCAATCAGAATTTAAATCCATTGAGAATTGAGGGAGGAGAAGAGATGTTAGTGAATTGTGGACGACACCGTACGCCGATAGACGAAGTGCGATGGCAATAGCTCATCGCAACTTCGTCCGGATTAGCTAAAACCTAATAAACCATCAAAAGTTTGTTGTTCTGTTTGTTTGCTTCTCTATATTACATATCCCAAACTGCTCAAATGATGATACTTTTGGTATCTATTGCAGATAACTACATTAAAGGAACACTGTGTGGCTCCAAACTTCACACACTTTCACTTTCAAAAACTCCTCTTGTCCGTCGTAGTCCACCTGTCATGTCATTTTCAGTAGGTCTATCAGATGAATAACACGACTCATCCACCGTGCTGTCGGGTCGTCATGGTAACAACTTGCTGGCCCAGTCTCTAGCTGCTAGCTCTAGAAGTTCTATTACCTCAGCTTTGTGTTTTGTCACTTTGTGTTTAGTTTATATTTTGAGTAAACGTTCTAAACTGGTGTGAAATGGTCGAACCACATAGATTAACTGAACTCTGTGTTTGCTATTAATAAATTACGCCTTGTACTGCTATTGTTCAAATTCATATTTTTTAAAGATATGCTATGGAGAGTTCACAAAGCTTCCTCTTTATCACCTACACTACAGTGCAGAAGAGTTTGTGTGGTAGAATGACTGACGCAGGATGCACTGTCAATGAATGGTTTACTTTTTACATTCTTCATATACAAGTATATAGCTTGAAAAAAAATGGCGGATCAAAGTGGTTCATGTGCTCTCTGTGGAAATAAAAGCCTTGTTTTTTTCCCTGCACGTTTTCAGAACAAGCAACGGCACGAAACCTAGCTGGGTGTTACTCTGGTAAAGGTAAACACACATAAAGCGAGAGGGGAGGGGGAACTGTTCCTTCACATATTCTGAGCCAATCAGAGACGCCTCATCACCGCGTCATGGACATGTATGAGGAAGTAGAAGTAAACTCTGTTGTTTCACCTCAAGTCATTTTTCTACCGTGAAAAAACAGCTGGAAACAAAACAATCCGGACGTTTGTTGTTTTTTTTTTAAACAGAACCAACACACAATGTACTCAAGAGCAGCAGAGAACACAACAATATTAATGAAACAACGATGGAATGACACCTTTAAGACAATATCCTGCATCTTTATTGATAAGTAGTTTTGTATCTCCACCTACTTGATAACATGTTCCAGGACTGTTAAAGCAGAGTCACTGATCAAAGGTTTCAGCTGCTGACACATGTTAGGTGTACAGTTGACCTCACTAACATTTCTCTTAATTTATCACTTTCTACTGAATTATTATATTTATTTAAAGTACATTGAAGTGAATGAAAACAGTTTAGTTAAGGCCATGTATAAACCATGTGATATTCTCAATATTACAGTCGCTGATAAAAGTATTAGATCGACAGTCATCAAAAACAATAGTTATGCAATCAAGTACTAACAAATGTGTGTATCGTGCGTCTGGAAAAGAGAAGAGAACATGGAATGAATAAAAGTACTGTTTTTGATCTCGTCCAACCTTGGATGGGTGAGATTATCGTAATCACCTAGTGTGTGTGTGTGTGTGTGTGTGTGTGTGTGTGTGTGTGTGTGTGTGTGTGCGTGTGTGCACAGACATATGTGACCCACCACCAGTAAACCAGGCATAAGTGTGTGTAAATCCAAACAGAGTTATGTGTGTATCTTGGTAGAGTGGAAACTAAGGTTTAAGATGGTGAAAAAATGATGTTTCTATCACAAGTAGAACCAAAGTTATGGTCATTTTAATATCCACATTTGGACATATTTTACAATTTGCATATTTTTAGATATTGTCCGTTAAAGTTTTGGACTGTTTTGGGGTAGGAAGTCCTTAGCAACGCATAATAATTTGTATCCGATTGACACAAATTGTTGACAGATGTTAAAGGACACTCTGATGGACATGTCACAGAAGTTTTATATATTATAATAATAGGACAGAAGTGTGACGTATTATAATCATTTGGCTTACACCATTGGACAGAACATTCAATATAAGCTTTTACCTCGTACCAAACACTTGGGTGTTTACCCACGGAACGGAGATCGTTTTGTTCGGCGAAAAGAGGTGGAAGTCGTCTTTGTCTTTGCTCAGCAATACCTGAACTTTTGTCGCCGCTTAAATAATTGACTCAATAAACACCTTTATTGATTGGATTTCAATGTAATGACCACAGGAACTGAACATAGAGGTGTTAAGGTACCGTTTTTTGATATGGTGTAAACACAAATAAGAAATCGCCTTCCAGCCTAAATTTGGCTGTAGCTCTGAACGCCTGATTTCGTGGTGGCGGGTCACATATGTTATAACTCAAAGAATAATTGCGATATCACCATGAAATTACATGGGCATATACTGTATTTTCTGGACTATAAGCCACTACTTTTTTTCACATGTTTTGAACCATGAGGCTTATACAAAGATGCAGCTATTCTGTGGATTTTTATTCCACCACTAGGGGGCGCTCTAACCGTAATTAGAATCAAAACTAAGAACAATCAATGCAAAGAAGTATTTTTTATTTAGCTGATAGAACACGGACGACAAATTAGCAACTGTTAATTAGGTTCAAATTCTCACCCCTTCATCATGGAACCCACATGAAGTTCATTTTTTCCTCTTGGTTCTGTTCCATTTAATCAGTATATTTGCTGTCATGTTAAAAGACACCATTAGGAAAAAAATCAGCTCAGGTACAAACATGTAACTACATTTTCATTTCAAAATCATTCTGTACATGCAGAAAATATCAGATTTTTCAACATAGATATCTGCAGCTTATACCCCGGTGTGTTTTTATTATATATTATTTTTTTAAATACAGCAAGTGCAGTTTATATACGGGTGCATCTTATAGTCCAGAAATTACGGTAGCTAATGCACATCAGATGCAATGATCCATTTGAATAAAGGTCAAAGTTCAGGGTCACAATTTAAAAGATCAAAATCACATTATCGGTTATAACTCAAGAACAGAGGGTCACAGAACTTCCAGATTGGTACCAAATGACGTAGAATGAAGATTTCTACAATTCTCGCAAAATTAACTTGTGTAAAACTGTTTGTGTCAAACATAGACATATCACGCTATAATTTAATCAATACTGGATATATTATCATAATAGTACACACACTGATGCATATATACATATATCGAAATTATCAATATTGTTAAAGGTCAAAGGTCAAGGTTGCATTTAGCAGAAAGGTCAAAATCACATTATTGGCTCTAATTCAAGAACAGGTTGTCATAGAAACTTGACAGTAAAAAATACGGACGAGATTAGACATTCTCTGAATACTTGTTGACATAGATATTGATGTGAGAACTGAAGTGGTTTTAATTATCATCATGAAAATATGGAAAATTGAGTTGGGTTTGGATGGTGGGAGGAAACTGGAGTACCTGGAGAAAACCTACACAGACACGGGGAGAACATCTAAACTCCACACAGAAAGGTCTGGTGTGGGAATAGAACCAACAAACTTCTGTCTGTGAAGCACGAGTGTTAACCACTGCACCACTGTGACGCCTTCTATAGTATAACAGTAACTTTTATTGTATAAATTAGACTTTTTAATGTTATCATTTTTACTTTTTAATCTCATAATTATGCATTTTTACATCATAATTATGACTTTTTTATCTCAATTGTGACCCTCACCCTCCATTTTTCCTAATTTTCCTGTATATACCCACAAAACTGACTACTGTGACCTGATCAAACACATTATATACGCAGTAACTCACTTTTAAAGTCCTTAATTTTGTATACTTTTAAAACTTTTCAGTTTTTTTTCCTGGTTAAATAAGTGTTATTTCATCCATGTAAAAAAAGCAGTTATTTTTTTTAATTTTTACTTTCTTTCTTTAGTTTTCACAGTACTTCTACTTTTACCAGAGTATTTTTCAGCCAAGTAGCTGTACTTCTACTTAAGTACAGAATGTGAGTACTTCTACCATCCCTAACTAAGAACCACATACATAATATTAATGTCATTATAGTTCCAAAAGGTGCCAGTGACACCCGCTGGTTGCTAATGGGTATTACATTGGGAGTTTTGGTCATGTGCAGACAGAGTATACCAATTCCAAATGCTGATTAACAATTAATTTCTCCATTTTATTGGTGTGTATATTACAGCAATGAATGCTATTGTACATTTGGTAGGAAAAAATAGACATAAGTGCCATTTTTAATCAGAGGTTTACATGATGAGTGAATGATCACTTTCCACATGATTTGATTCCATTTCAAATACACCTCAATATACTGTACAGCATCTTCATTTTTCTAAATTAGAACATATACTTACTTTTTACTCCGACCCTCCAAAGGACAATGGAGTATTGTTTTTTATATGTTTGTCAGCAGATTTATGTAAAAACTACTGGACGGATTTCCATGAAATTTTCAGAAAAGATGTGAGGTGGTGCAGAATTGATCCTGTTCAATGTTGGTGAATGTAGGTCAAAGGTCAAGGCCAAAGAAACTAGACTAAAGTGTTATTATCTATGCACATAATATAATATAATATAATACCGTTTCACAAACCAACAAGAAATACAGTCATGAAATTTTCAGTTTCAAATTTGTATTATTTTGTATATAAAGTCTGGAGCTCTAAATAGTGCCCAAACCAGTGATGGGTCTGATGACACCAACGTGTCAGACTTGACTTGATTAAAAGCTTTAGTTAAAAAAATGTTGTATGTGTGTTTTTAAGAAGAAAGTCACCACACACCTTCACTGCTGCTGTAGAAGCATCAGTGCTTTGGCAGCTGAAGACAGTCATGATGATGTAATAATAAACAAGTCATTTGATAGGTTCACAAATTAAAATCAAAATGCAGCGTCTGTGTGACAGTTTTTATCAGCAGCAGTGGAGATGTGTGGTGACTTTGTTCTTAAAAACACAGATACAACTTTTTTACAACAGCTTCAACAAAACAGTGTGAAATGTTTTCCATTTTCCTATGTGGAAACAAACTCAGGAGCCCTTGTATCCCAGATTACCAAGTGGTGCTGTCAGATGTAGCTAGCACAGCTAATAAACAAACAGGCTAACGAGACACTATTAAACTGGGATCATTTAACACTTACCCTTCCAGTGATGATGCTGCAGTTTTGGGATTTAATATTCCACAACTGAACGTTTGAAACAAAGCCAGACTGAGTCAATCTGTAAACTTCTGGGCTCTTGTAGGCTCTCAGAGAGTCCTCTGTGTAAACTGATGGGAAGCTAATGACGTAGCTCTACAGATGTTAGCATACCGCAAATCGGGACATCTTCTTCACCTGAGGAGACACTTTTGAAAAACACCCCAGGGGCATTATACGTGTCCCTTATATTTAATCTGTCCAATTCCTGCGTATAAATCTGAATTTCACGCGAATTGAAGTGAGATGTGCACTCAGATGATGCGAAGGTGGTCATCGTGTTTAGTGCCAACATGGCGTCTGTTTGACACGAGGAGCTCAATGGCAGGTCAGTCATAGAACTGACACTGACGGGTTAAACTGTGTTTATAATGAAGCGCATCTGTCAACATGATACATCTACCAAAAGAATCTATGATCTTTTACAGTTCATTGTCAAATTCATCAAGAATTATGGAGCAGCCAAAAAGGTTTCCGTGATGTGGGACCATTTTAATCTCAGATCGGAGATTAGGGAGCCGAAGTCTCCGCCCCTTCCGGTTGGTCCACTGGGCCTAAATTCGGAAAATTTTAACATGAGAGTGGATGAGGAGAAGATAATTATTTTCTGGTCCACTTTACTTTATGCCCCGAATCACACATTTGCTGTACTTCAATTAAAATCATAACCAATGATGTTTGTTTGGAGTTCATTTTATACGTGTTTTGTGATTTATTAGTGTGTAAAAATATGTAATTATTTGGACTCTGTTTGGACTACATATCAGACGTCGCATAGCTGACGTCAAATCAAATCAAATCATTTCATTTTATTTTTGTAAAGCCCAATATCGCAGCCACTGCTGCCCCAAAGGGCTGTAAATTAAGAGTTTGTTTTTACACAACATTTCACAAACGTCACAGCAGAATCTTTCCCTGCAAACTTTTCTAAACCGTATACCGCCTTTTCTATTTTTCATTTGCAAATGCCTGTGTGCTTTGTGCCCCGGTGTAATCACAACACCATTTCCACATGTTCCCTCTACCGCTTCCTGGCTGACTAGAGAATGTCCCGCATGCTGGCTCTCACTCGACCAACTATCTCTCCCCCGGAGTAGCTGCCACTTTCCACATGCCCCGATTTAAAGTGGTTTTCTCCACGTTTGATGCTCTTGCCTTCGTCCTGAAAGAAGGAGGTGAAGCTCGCCAAAGTCACAGCCATTTTCAAAGTGTTTGATGGTGAAGCTTGGTGGTGACGTCATATTTGTGAGACGAACGTTGTAGTCTATTACTTACTCTCACATAAAACCTAACGTAACTTTTGATGCCTGTCCAAAGTGAGTGCTTTCTCAATGTGAAAATGTGTCTTTAAAATTCACAGACATCATATGTGAAAACCATAGCACATTTCAAACGGGACCAGAAAATTACTCGCGTTCATTTTTTATGGCACTGAGGTCCAATTGCCCGGAAATCGACCGGAAATAGAATTGCGTCACTTAGGCTCCCTATGGAAACAGGACGAAAACAATTAAATTAAAACAGTTTCCTTTTAAACTATCTGAATTCAAAGCACACTCTTAGTTTACTATTCATGTTATTTTCTGCAGGTTAAATATCACAGAATCATCTGTGCCATGTGAGCGGGTGTTTTCTACAGGTGGAGAATTTGTATTTAAAAAAAGGGGGGGGAAAGCATAACAGATTTAATTTAAAAATGTTGGAAAATGTTTTTCACTGAAATTTAAAAAAAAAATAAAACAAAGAATCCCAGTCCACAGGCATCCTCATTCACAACACATTCAGTTTGATTTTCACATGATGATACATGCTCACATTATTTAACTGTATCTAAATCCTAAGTCCTTGTGAGTTCCTGAGATGCCCCTTGCATTGTGCTGCTGAATAATGCATGCCAGTGATGCACGGGGTGACTCAAAGTGAGCGGGTGCCCGTGGTCACCCGCAGTGGCAGATCATTAGAAAATATTTTTCATGATATTTGGGTTGTGGTCAGTTGGGTTGTTTGTTGTTTGAGATAAACATTAACATAACCTGGTAAATCATGGTAATTTACATATTAGGTATAATTTTCTATTATTAATACATATACTTCATTAACTGAATTTCTGTAAAGGTGATGTACAACATCATCAGTATCCTAGATACCATAGGTTACTGATGGAGGGAGCAAGAGGGAAAATAAAGTGAGGAAGCTCCAGAAACATACAAACAAAGATAATAGGGTTTGGGACACATTCATTGAGATTTTTAAAGGTGATGAGTGGGTCCCCGTGTTTTCTTTTCCATGGAAACCAGGTTCAAGTGTCTCTTTTGGTGTTACAGGTTGTTGACCCCTGGTTTAGATGCTGTGTGTTGATAGGGTTATTTTATTATTTTTTCTCAACATATTAACTTACAAGCAATGACATCAGGTTTTAACACAGAAATAAATGCAGGTATGTGAGTAAGGTCATGTGATATTCATGAAGACCATTGACCACTTTTTTTAAAAAATGTGGGTTGAGAAGCAGGGCAGGTCCGTCCTTTTCAAATATATTTCTTGCGGTTTGAGTTGTTGGCAGGTTAGTCTAAAAAAGCAGCCGGTTACAGGTCATTTATACATTGACCTGCACATCACTGACGCATTCTACGCTGGCATAAATGACAAATATCCATGACAAGTTAACTGTGAAATTAACCAAAATGTTAATATATATATATATATATATATATATATATATATATATATATATATATATATATATATATATATATATATATATATATATATGCAATAATACCTTTATTCAACACTAAACAGTTTCAACAAAACACCCTGTAACAAAACAACTGTTCCTTTTAAGTGCATTCAAACTTTTTATCAGATTAATCATGGTTATATATTAATCTGTGTTAATTTGGATACCCTTAATTTAGACATTTTATTCCCATGCAGCTAAACTCCGGAACAGTCTTCCTAATGACGTCAGAGAGGCTTAGACTCTGACAGTGTTTAAATCTATTCTATTTGCACTCTGACATTTTACTTTATTTTAATTGATTGATATTTATGTTTGAGTGTTTTGACTGTAATTGTGTGTTTTTAACTCATCTCTTTTTCTATTTTTGTAAAGCACTGTGAATTGCCCTGTGTATGAATTGTACTATACAAATAAACCTTGCTTGCTTACTTCTGACCACATCAGGCAGTTTGTAAATGTAACGATTTGTTTTCCATTATGCTTGTTTTGTTGATAAATGTCTTGTATAACTCTGTAGCTAAAATACAGTATAAAAATCTGTACCTATAAAAGTTAGGGTTTTTGTTCTTGTAGTTCAGTATTATGTACGTGTTTTTGCGTTTAGATGTATTGGATAGTCAAAGTCCTCTGTATTTATTCTTATCTGGGAATCAATTGTTGCTTGAGTAGGTAAGTGATACAGAAAACTGGATCACATGGTCGGAATAAATAATGTGATATCACTGTCAGTAAGCAAAAATAAAGTTTAAAGTATATACTGATAATCGGTCCATTCAATATCTAATCAGTAAGTTTCCAGTTCCAGTTGTCAAAAAAAATTCTAAAAAGATCTCTTACAATTCTTTGAAATACTGGTTTATATTTTACAACAGTATAACTTTTAGTTAAGTAGTTGAATGAAGGAAAAAAAAAAAAAGACTGAAGCAGAAAAATCAAACATTAACAGATTGTGTTCTCGTGTTTTATTGATGTTCACTCGTCACAGACAAACAGATGACAGTAAAATGTTACAATTGCAAGGTTTACATACAATAACAGAAGTACTCTAAGTAGAAACAATTGCTTCTAAGTTCTCATAAATATGGCAAAAGAGCAAATTGTCCATAGTCCAATTAAGTGATGTTTGACAGATGGTAGTGTTTCATATGGACTTAGACTTCAGTCTGTTGAAGTCCTTAATATTGGAAGGGAAATGGAAGGTCAATCTCAAGTCTTCCTTCGTTAACCTTCATAAAAGCTTCAGTTTCCTCTGAAACTTGCTGTAAAACACCATTAACAGCGGTATTGATCTGGTCCACCATGTAAATGAACATGTCCATAACATACTCAAAACTATTGTTAATCTGCTCCATATCTATGGCAGAGATCTTATCAGCAACATTCTTAAGTACAGTGACAAATGAACGGTAGAAGTTATTGACATTGACAAACATATCATCTAAATAGTCTGACTTGAGAGAGTCAACAAACTCCTGAGTTTTCTCAACAATAGCCTGGAAGGTCTCCCCGATTTTAACTAGCATTGTGTCAAGACTCTCCATGTTTTTCACAAAGTCCAAAACTTCATTAAAGATGGTCATTAGATTTGCTTTGATGTTTTCGAAGAACTGGCCTCCATTAATTGCATCACCAAGTGGCATGCGTACCTGGACATATTTGATCATGTGAATAAGGTTATCATAGAATTTTTCCATGTTTTCGTACATGATCTCAATGACTCTATCAAGCACAGTGGCAACGCTGCTAGTCAGCTTCCTTAGAACCTCAGGAACAGTGGTCATGTCCTCAGACCCAGGCAGTTTGAAATGGGTCTCCCTCAAGAGCTTAACAATAGCATCCAGGAAGACCTGGACGGTCTTCTGGTACTGGACAAAGGTGTTCCTGAAGAAGATGGACAGCTGGCTCAATTGAATATCATAGTTGACTGCAGCATCATAGGCCTCACCGACGCGAGTGACGAAAGCATTCTTCAGTTCCTCCATGTTGCTCGTAACCTCATACTTGTCAGCAAACATTCTGAGGGTAGACATCATGGAGGGGAATTTCATCTTCATTTCAGACAGCACTGCCTTGGGTGCCTCCATGTTGTATGCGAACTGCAGATTCATCATGTCAGCATCCTTAGGAGTTGATTTTACCATCAGGATGTCAACGTCAACCTCTGGTGCAGACTGTTGAATAAGGAGAACGAAAGGAAAAACAGACTAAGTATTTGGCCTACGCTTTGATATTATTGTTGTTGTTGTTTTTTTTAATGAGGTTGAAAAGCTAGGGACACTTACAGGATAACGACCGTAGAGTCTTGCGTTCATCTGAGCTGGAATTCTGCCGTTGATCTGAAGACCCAGGAAGCCAGCAGATGGGGAAGACATTGAGGCGCTGATACCATTTCTGCTAGCAGCGTAGCGCAGGTTCATGTCAGTGAAAGTAGGACTGTTGATGTCGACGTTCAGGGTGTGACGAGAGATGCTGGAAGAAGAAAAAGAAAGTCGTAAAAATATGAAATGTTTTGTTTTTATCTGCAATTTGATGTGAACAAAAATAGACTCGTTACATGATTAAAAGGTAATGTTTAAAAAGTAAAGACTCAATATTTACCTATCATCAGCCTGGCGCTTTCTCCTGAAATGTGAAGAAATCAAATAAGTTATTTATCACCTTAGACATGACAGGAAATGATTAAGCCAAGTATTCATTGGAAATCAAACCAAATATCTTACCGTAGAGCTTGAGAAATAACATGGTTGACGTCCATGTTCATGTCAGTATGTGTCAGGGTCATCTTGTTGATCATGCTCAGAGCATCATTCTCAAAGTTTGTGCTGGTAGTGGCTATTGAAAGAAACAGATTGGGGAAGATTTAGTGTTCAGTATTGCCAAAAATAAGCAAAATCACACATCTTTAAAAAAAAAAAAATGTAATCAACTGTGGGCACCAGTAAAAGGTTCTGAGGGTTTTTAAGATTGTAAATTAATATTTCAGTAATTTTTTTCGTAGAGTGAGGGATGTTGACAATTACTCTGCTAGAGGAAGTTCCACAGATTTTGTTTGAAAACTAAAGTAGGGAAGAAGTCCTTTTTATATGTAGTAACTAGTATGTGGAATAAGTTACCAGCTAACGTAAAAACAATCACCAATTCAGATGGTTTTAAACGTGCTCTGAAAACATGGATTAGAGATCAGTCAGTGTAGGTCTTGCACTTTTAGTGTGACTATGATGTGCAATTTTTGTGTACGCTGTCTGTGTAATCTTGTTTTTATATTATTATAATATGTTTCTTATGTCATATCACTGTGCCACACTTGTCATTTTAACATCGGCTGCCATCCAACATCCAAGGACCACAATGGAGATAAGCCTTCAGCCTTTATTGTGATATCCTGACTCTTTTTTTGTTAAGTATAGGTTGTGGTTTATTTTAAACTGCATCATGTATTTGCTCTTATTTAAGAAATGAGATTGTCAAATAAAATCAATCAATCAACTCACCATCCATATCGTATTCCAAGAAGGTCATGAAAGAGGTAGCAGAGGACTTAACGTTGGCTTTGAAGACAGGGTAACTAGCTTCCACTTCTGTTACAATGGTTGTTGTGTACACGGGGCTGACAAACTTGGTGTTGGTGGACATCATTTGCTTGGCTGTTGTCATTTCAGCAGCAGCCTTCTCGAAGATGATGATGTCACCCATGTTAGTTGGCTGAGATATATCAATTTCAATATCAGCTGTCAGTGACTGCAGTGGTACAAAGTCAAAGTTTGCCTGGGCGGTTTGCTTCCCCTTGGTGTTAAAATCGAACAGGTCTGCCTCGTTGTTGCCGGTATACTTCAGCACGGCGTAGACACGGCTCAAGGAAGCTTCAATTGCAAGATTCTCATTTACATCCATGCCAAATACTTTGACGGTACCATGGTTAAGCTTGGCATCTGCAATAATTTTGGAGGTGGAGCGCAGGCCATTTTCATTCAGGTACATATTAACCTCATTGTCCAGGACTCCCAAAGCCAGATAGTCTTCCAACATTGTCCCATCCATGGTCCCTCTGGTTGATGACTCCATAGAAACATCCTCAAAGGTTCCCTCCATCTTCAGACTGTGATCTGCGTTAGCTTTTACAACTGTCTTGATCAACGGGATGTCAATGTCACTAGTTATTCTGAAAGTGGACAGAACTTTGGGTTTGGTCTTGGTGTCTGCAACCAGATTTTGGTTTACTTCCAGGTTGACAATAGGCAGTGTAATCTTTGCAACAGTAACGGCAGAGACTGCTGTTTCAAAAGCCTCAGGATTCACAGTGATGCTGCTGTCATGAGTGCCTTCAATATGATTATTTTCAAGGGACAGGGAGTTGGCCAACTTGAGACCTCTGCTGGTTGTCAGACTGGTAGTGCCATCAAGTTTGGCTTTGAGGGCTTCAAATACTGATGCAGTGGTAGCTCCCAAACGGAATACAATATCTTCCTGAGTGTACAGTCCAGCATTAACATTCAAATTGATGATGGCAGATTTCATGGACAGTTCTGTAACAAAGTCACCCACACTGGGAATCTGGATGAAGTCCATCACAGTTGTAAGGGGTGCATCCTTGCTCTTCTTGTACATAAGCTTGGCATCCACATCAACAGACTGTTCAGTGGTAGTCAAAATGTCCTTCAGAATAGTTTGTTCATATAAGTTAATATCACTGACAGCAGGAGTACGGAAGTCAACAAAAGGTATATCAAGCTCAGGGATGCTGATGGGGTATTTCAGGAAGTCGAGATTGGCCTCACTTTCCATGGCAACAAAGACTCCAGCCTCATCTTCATTATTGTCAACAGTGAAGTTGTAGAACACTTTGTACTGATTGAAACGAGCCATGGTCATTGCGTTCATCTTCTGGGTATCAGGCTTGAAAAGAGCTGAGTAATCACTCTGCAAATCTATCTTGGCATTAAGAGATTCAAAAACATTGACTCTGGTATTTCCTTTGTTTTGGAAGTCAAAGACAAACTCCAATGGACGGACCAAAAGGTGGATTCTGTTGGATAGGGGTCCAGTGATGGCACCATGCAGTTCTGTGTCATGGTTCACATTGATGTCAATTTTCATATCAAAAAGATTAGCATTTCCAGATGCCACAAAAACACTGTTCTTGATCATTGGGGCTCCTGCCTCATTGCGGACATTGAATTTGAAGTAAGTTAGAGTGCCAATTTCAGCATCCATCACCTGTTTCATCTTGAGCACAGCTGAGTCAGTGTCACCAGTGAAGGTTAGCGTGGTAAGGCTGGGAGTGGCTGTCATCTGCAGATTGCTCTTGTGATTGCCCTCATTATCATTAAACTTGGTCTTGCCATTATTGTCAACTGTTAGAGTGAGCTCGAGGCCATCTTGGCGAGCAATGGCTTTCTGGCTTACACTGACTTCAGACATGACATCAAAGATGTCAAGGTTCAACAAATGATTGTAACTTGTTTCCAGAGAGGCTGACATTCCTCCTTCCATAGCAATGAATGCAGTATTCATAAAGTCAGCAGTGTAAGGTGTAGTGGTAACCTTCAATCCAGTCTTGGCTTGGGCCTGGGCTGAAAAGCCGTAGAGATTCACAGATGCCTGATGATCAATTCCACCAAACATGTGGTTAAGCTTCAGTGTCTCTGCAACAACAATACGGCTCATCCTTGGGACTGCAATACGAGCACTGGAGTCAAGTTTGTAACTAAGAATTTCAAAACTTGGAGACGTGGCTATGGAAGACAAGAATCCTGTGAACTGTGGTGTCATTTCATTTTCAGTAGCATTCAGGAATTCTGCATTTGTCTTGACAGTGTAGATTGGAGACTGGAATCTAATTTCTCCATAGAGTTTGCCAAAGCATGGAATGGTGAACTCGCTTGGAATGGTTGGCAGCTTGATCTCAGGAATTTCCAGAGTCTTGACAAACTTTTCAACAGGAACTTGAGGGAGGTTAGGGAATGAGATCTCAGGGAGAGTGAATTCTGGGAAGGCTATCTCAGGCATTGCAGGAAGGTTCATAGTCAGGTCTCCAAAGAAAGCATCCAGATCAACCATGCTGAACCTAAAGTTCACAATGAAGTCAATGAGATCCATGATTTTCTGCTTCATTGCGCTGTATGAAATTGTGGTGGCTGGAACAGTGTAGAAGTTCAGGATTTTAAATTCGGGGATGTCTACTTGTTCTGGGATTTCAATTGCTTGGGCCACATCCATGCTAAACTTCATGGAAGGCACAACAAGATCAGTCAGAGGAACAGTGAAGGATGGACTGTACAGCTCAATTCTCCTAAGTTCAGTCATCAGCCCGATGACCATCTGCTCGAGCTCATCAAACATCTTTTGGTCAGGCACAAACCTCTTCATCACATTGACCAGTCTCCTGACGTAAAACGTCATATTACGAATGATATTGTCATAGAAGTCTTTTACCATGTCCAGAAGAGTGGTCATTTTTTCTTTGATGTCCAGATTGGCGATATCCTGCATGAACATTTCAGCATACATCTTAGCATCATTCAAAACAAACTGGTCCAAGGTGTCCTTGACAGATTTCAGAATGTCTGCAACTTTGGTTTCTCTCAGCTGTTCAAAGTAGCCTCTTAGAGAGGATAAAGCCAGATTGATAAATTCCCTTGTTGCCTCAAGTTTCTGGGGGATTTCGAGTGTCTTGATCATTTCATTCATGGAAGTAGTGTATCGGGCAATAACTTCATTGGTGTAATTTACAAAGTCATTATATTCCATGGCCTTAAGCTTCTGAACAATCATGTCAATGAAATTGTTCAATTGCTGAATTATATCCTTAACCTCAGTTGCTTTTAAGTAATCGATAACCTGCTGGAAGGTTTGCATGAATTTCATTGGGATGTCGGCATCTTTGACCATCTGGACAACAGAAGTAATGGTTTCGTCGATTTTAAATTGCTTGATGAGTTCCACTGCTTTTTCCACAACAGCTTGTAGTATTTTGTCAACTTCAAACTTGACAATGATCTCTCTCATTTTAGCATAGAAGGTGTTGATTTTACCAATGATGTTGAAGTCTTGGATATTTTTCTTCATGTAATTAAATATATCGGTCAACATTTCTGTGGGCATGTTCATCATCAGCTCTTCAACTACAGAATCAAAGTTAAACCTCATAAAAAACTCTTTAAATCGAACAACAAATCTGTGGATGTCAATGGACTCAATAAAATACTTTATAGAATCGAAGAACCTCTGCATTTGAAGACGGATGTTGAATTGGTTGTCAATGTCAACAAGGAAAGCCATGCTGGTGCCCTTTAGGGTTTCCAGATCCATTTGCTCAAAGGCCATCTTCATGGTTTCAACCACATATATAAACATATTCTTGATGTCATATTCTTCCCACATTTCTTGGATCTTCTGACTGATTGTTTCAGGCAAGGTGAAATTTTCCATCATATTTTTTGCCAGTTCAGCAAACCTTTGAAGGTAAAATGTGAACTCTTTCAGCAGTTTTTGAATCTCATCTCTTGCAAGACCCAAAAAGCCTTCCACGTCTTCCATGGAGATGGAGAAGTCTTGGGTGAAATCACTGACGAGCTGCTTCAGCTGAGTGACTTTACCTTCGATATTCAGTTGAGAAACAAAGTTGCTTATATGCTGGGGAACAGCTTCTAGCCTGGCCTTCAATTCCTCATTGTTCATGATGTCCTGCAGTGCCTCAGCCATTTTCACAACAAAGCCCTTCACACTTTCCAAGAAAGCAGGCACACTTTCAATCAGAGGGAACTGAATCACATGGGAATTTGTGTTCTTGTCATACTTGAGGAAACCAGCCATGGTAAATTCCTGATTCTCAGGGGTTTCTGAGTTGAACAGGTTTGTCAATACAGTGCTAGAAACCTCCATCCCCATTCTCTCAGCGGTGTTGTAGACACTCATGTCTTGATTGAAAGCATGTTCATTCATTTTAGACTTCATTCTGAAGGTGGTTCTCTGCTCTTCAAGAGACAGAGCAGTATCCATCTTGTTGTCGAAGGTGGTCTCAAGAGCAAAGCCATTATCCAGCTGCTGTGTCACTGATGCTCTGTATTCATGGGAGCTAGCAAAAGCCAGGGGTTGTGCTTTAACAAGGAGCTTGCCATAGAGTTGAGCACTGTGCTTTCCATACATGGTCAGGTCTCCATCAGCATTGAAAATGGCATCAAGGTTGAAGTCAAATGGAACAACGCTGCAACGGATGGCGTTATCAAAGCGCATTGCCTGTGAGTTGAATTTATTGTCATTTGTGAATCTGGCTGCAAGACCCATAACTTCAAGCTCAGTGTTGTGGCTCATGTGGGTTCCAAAAAGTTTTCCAGTGGTGCTGCACTTTGAATGAGCAGTCATATCTGCAAAGGTTATTTCATAGGCGTGCTTCAATTCTTCTTCACCGTAGATGGCTTTCATGCTTCCAGTCAGGTCAATCTTGTAAAGCTCTGCCTGCAGCTTGGCCTCATTAATGAAGTTGGCCATCAGGAGTTTCAGGTTGTTGTTAACATTTGCAGCGACCGTGTAGGGTTTCATGTCAACCATAATGTCATGAGTGTAACTGACATATTCATCGGCAGTAGCTTCAGCCTTTGAGTTGAAATCAAGGCCAGAGGCAGACATGGTAAAAGAGTTAGAATTATCAACCTTTATGCCACTGATTGCAGCCTTGTTGGTAACGGATAGAGAAGCTCTGGAGAAATCAAGTCCAGCATTGAAGGTGTTTTCAAAGGACAGAGGACTCTGGAGTGTGGTTGTTCCGCTTGTGGTCAAACCATCCTTGTTCATTGTCATCATGGCCTTGTGTGTAGCTTCATTGTCAAAGAACTTCATGTTGGCATCACTGTTTACAGCCAGACCATTGACATCAAAAGTGGCGGTCATCAAAGAATAAACACGGTTGTCGGAGTAATCTGTATTTGTTTCCATTCTCATGGCAATTTCCCCAGCACCAGCAGAAGCTTCAGCCTGGTTACGGATCTTCATGCCAAGAGCAAGGGCGTTGGCGTCGTATTTGACTGCCAGCTTTTGGTCTTTAAAAGAAAGCTCAATGACGTGGGTCAGTGCATCTTCAAAGGCATTGGTGTTAGACACAACTGAGAGTTCACCGTTAAGAAGAGATCCTTTAATTGTGTTCTGGGCTTTAACGAATGTGGAGTCAAGCTGAACAGAAGAGTCAAGGTTCGCCTCTGGTCTGAATGGGAAGACATTGAAAGACTGGGTTGAAATGGTTTTGCCATTGATAAGTCCAGCTTTGAATGTTCCATCAAAGTTGCTCTCAGCACTGAGTTCTTCATTATTCACTCCAGTCATGCCATTGTGGTTAAGTACCAGATTGAGACCAAATGGGCTAGTAACTTCAAATCTGCTGACTGATTTCATGTTGATTTTGTCAGTTACAGTTGCTTCCTCAGTTATCCTGAAATTGGCATTCATTAAGCTATGGATCAGAGAGCTTTTCACTTCAGCTTTGATGGAGTCAGTTGTGGCCAACATTCCAGAGCCTAAAAAGAAAACAAAAAAAGAAGAAAAGACAAAAAAGGTAGATTGGAAGTGATTATTTTATATATAGTAATAGTTGAATTAATCAGGGTCAAACATATTCATTTGCATATAAACATCTGAATAGAACTCAGCTGTAAGCACATTAGTAAAAAAATGACAGCGAAAGACACATTCTTACAACTTTGACATAATTTAATACATTTACACCTAATATTTACTTTTATGTACCTTCAAAGTGCACTGATAGGATTTCGATTGGAGAAGTTCCTTTCACATCAAACATAGCTGAGTAGCTTGGTGCTTCCACTACATCTTTGCCAACAGCCATTGAAGCCTCCATGTCATAGACGTTGCTCTTCATCATTGTTGAAAGCTCAACTTTGTCAAACAGAGGAATAGACAGAGTAACGCCCTTAGGGACAAAAAGCGTTGGGATGGGGATCTCCATGGAGACGATTTCCAGTCCATATTCAGGGAAAGAGATGCGTGGTGTGGTCAAAAATGGAGGGAAGTTGAAGTCATCTGTTGATTTTCCTCCAAACGGGATAGGAATTGTAAAGAAGTAACGATCATTCATGAAGTGATAGGTAGCCTTTGACTCACTGTGGAGAAAAGCAAACAGAACATCAGTTAACATTTTATTTACTGTATTTTCTGGACAATAAGGTGCACTTAAAAGCCTTTAATTTTCTCAAAACCTAACATTGTGCACAGAACCTTTTATGGATTCATTCTGGTTGTGCTTAGTGACTTGGAAGTGATTTTGTGTCGTACACGGTGCTCATGATGTGGAATAAAACATACTGCACTTCCCCATAATATTACAGTGTATATATATTATATTACAATATTATATGTAATAGTGTATATTACAATATTACAAAGACTGAACTGAAAAAGTTAGTGTATTGTGTTGTATTTTAGGTGTTATAACTGAACAATTTTGACAGTTATTGTGAACATGCTAACGTTTAATTTAGAGGAGTAAGGCTACATTTAGACGGAGGCGAAGAAAACACAAGACGCAAAGGTGGCGTCCCGTCTTCAGTTTTTCATCCACAGTTAGACGAGCGTATTCAGGAGGAAATCCTTGTTTATACAAAGACGCAACAGTAGGAGTTTTTGACATATATAATTGTACACCCGCCTCTGATCGGCTTTGGTATGTTTATAATGTCTGAATAGCTGAAACAAGTCCTGAACATTTACTAGAGCTGCTAATGCTAATGCTAATGCTAGTGCAGCTGGAAGATCTGTGGGATCCAGATTGTCCCACATGTTTTTGCTTTACCCACTCAGCGTATGAATTTAATGTGAAAGTGTATACAACGTGAACATATGTGACATAAAGATGCTTGCAATGTGAACATGTACGTTTCTTGCCATTTAGACAGAGACGTGACCCAGCGCATCTTCAATACGTCCCACTCTAGAAGGAGTCTTCAGACTTGTGTGAATTCACACCCTGACGGCATCGGCTTCGTGTAAATGAAAGGCACTTCTGATAAAATATACTGTTGTATTCATCTGCAATCCTCCTTGTGTAAATGGCCCCTAAGAATGTGTTTTGTTACAACTCCACAAGGTTGGCAGCTATGTGACTACGCTCATTAACATGCGAAAAAAAGGTGATCGTTATCGTGAACATGTTTAATAAAGTTGAAAGTGGACTGACTTATCTAACTGTTTTATTTCACTTAATGCACCTTATAGTCCAGTACACTTCATATATGAAAGAAAATCTAAATAAATGAACCGTTCATTGACAGTCTGCCCTATAATGTGGAAAATACAGCAAGCCGTTTTCAATGCAGATAAATGAAACCGTTCACTTACGTAGTCAGGAACAGTTTCTCAGGCATGGACATCTCGGGCATATCGGGCACTCTGAAGTTCTGGAGGTAAGGAATATCAGCGCCATACTTTTCCTTGTAGTTGTTTAATGCCTAAGACATAAACATTATTTAATACTTGGCTACTAACAAAAATCAGGTCAGTATAATGCCAAAATTGCAAGATTCATACCTCTACAAACTCCTTGAAGATGTGACGGACTTTCATGTCAGTCTGTCCAACCTGAGCGTCAAGGAAGTTTTCAACCAACTCAGAGACTGGGAAGTTCCTGGTGTCAGTGTTCATATCAGACTTGAACTCAACCTCAAATCTGCTGTTATCTGTAACATGAGATTACAATAATTGAATCTTCAGAATTCAGGAAACATGTATGATGGTTGGACATTTCTATATGAACCCAATCTATAAGAGAATGTCCAACCAAAAAATAAAGAACTGTATCATTTCATTACCATAACTCAGTTCAATCTCCTGCTCAGATGTAGCATCTGCGACCTTGATTTCGCTCTTAAGCTCCATTTTCAATTCTTCCTTAAACATCATGTTTGCTGTGACAGTGGCAATGGAGGGGACGACAAACTGAACCTTCATCATATGTTCCTGCGGACTGTGAAATATATGAATGAGTCAGTTTAATCTCAGTCAAAAGGGGAACATTCATTTTCATTCATCAGAATCCATGAACAATTTCTTACTTTAAACTGCCAGCCAGAGAGAGCTCAGAGACGTCCTTGTTCAACATGTCAAAAGTCATGGAGTAAGTGCCGTCTCCCTTAGAAACTGCATTCACCCAGATCATGCTAAGTCCGGCCTCCACATCAAACTCGGGGATCTGGAGGTCAACTCTGGCCCTGGTCTTTGTTCTGTCGTATTTCAGTGTTACTCTGGCTTCAGTGGGGTCTGTACCTGTTTGTGATAGAAATAATGTTGCAATGATATACTTCTCTTAAATGAGACAATGATGAGTTATGAAGATTTATGACACTGGTCTACAAGTAAACTGCTTCAGGAATAAAACTAATGAAATGTTACCACATGTGTGTTACTGATAAAGAAAACTCAAGTCTTAAATGCTGTTTGGCTCAAATTACCAAGATAAGTCTTGGGTCAAAATGTGAAATTCTTAGAATGAACAGGAGAGCATGTTTTAGACCAAAGGAATATTGGTGTCAGATCTACTTCCAAACACTGTCTGGACATTATGATCCATTCACTTTACAGGTAAATATTTACTAAGCCATTGTATACATGTACATAAACCATCATATATGTGGAATAACACACCATTATATATATTAAAAACATGAACTAACCAGCACTAAACTCATTTGTTTTCTGATTCATCTTATTAAAGTATGTAAGATTTTGCACATTTAATGTCTGAAGCAAAAACTTTCTGAGAAAAAATTGTAGAGCAGTGTTAAGTTTGATGCTGTTATTTTATGGTCTTTTATTGTCTGTACGGTGACCCTGGGTAACTTTAAAGGCGTTACCAAATAAAGTGCATTATTATCCTCCTGAGACCTAGGAAAGTGACATTTTTATTTATTTGGACACCATTCATAAGAATGAACATTGAAACTATTTTCATAAGAGGATTTATGTAAAGAAAAAAAAACTAAATTGTATTTCATTTCTCCTTTTTTCTCTTTCTTACATTTTCAACTGGTATTCAATGTTTAATATTTCATTTCATATTCCCTTTTTTATAGTTATTTTATTTTATTTTATTCTTGTTCTGTCCATTCTTGTAAAATTCAATAAAAATAATAAGTTAAAAAACAAAACATGAGCTAACGAACACTTTTGTAAAAAAAAAAAAAAATTCTGATTAATCTTATTAAAGTTTGTAAGATTTAGTACATTTAATGTCTGAAGCAGATACTTTCTAAAATAAATAATGGAGAGCAGTGTAATTAGTGTAAAATACCTTCAGCCCTGAAAACGAACTTCAAATTGTCAACCTGCTGGTCAAGATCTTCTCCCTCCATAAGGAAAGCGTAGGTAACGGTGGCGGTGTACTCAGTGACGTCACCAGTAGGATGGAGCTCCACAGCATATCTATGAAGATAATTACATTGATGAGCCAAACTTCTTAGATAATCCGTTTTAAGAGAAAACAAGTATTTTGTAGTGGGTTAGAAATTCTTGCTCACTTGCTGTCTCCGGTCAAGGGGAAGTAGGGAGCTGTGTCCTGAGAGGAAGCGTCAGTGTACATCACAGTAGGGCAGTATTTCAGTCCAGCGAAGAAGGTGGTGCAGCTGTAGGTTTCAACCTTATCCGTCACCATGGGGGGGATTGTCGTCCTTTCTGATCCAGTCACAGCCACAAGGTTGTTTCTACATTTTAAAAACAAAATCAAAGGATCTCTTAATACATTGTATGATTCTGCACATTTGATTCTACTGAGATAAACAGTCCACCTTTTGCCTCTCCGTCTATTCAGTATTAAATCCCAAACAAACCATATATCATCATCTGTGTTTTATCCTTTTTGCTTGTTGGGACCACTGGTTAGTCACATGTCCTTTTCAGTAGCCATCCACAAGCTTCTGACTCAATCTTTGACCACTGCTCTTGACAGAATCGATGAGGTTCAGCAAACTTAATACTTCTTATTGCTGTATGTATATTTTTGACCCAGTAGATTTGGTCACATTTCTAGTAGATTCATAATAAATGAATAAAAGAACCAAACTACAGTAAGGTTTCTTTTCACAAAAAAATGTGTGTTTCAATCAGTCTATCACAGAAAAGTAAAGAGTTCTAGGAATTATTGGAAACTCAAGACATGACATTATGTTCTTTACTAGTGTATGTAAACGTTTGACCACGAATATATGCAGTTAATTAACGTGTTTATTCAGCACCTTTGACAGTTTCGACATAACAACTGTTCTATTTAACTGTGTTAAAATGTTGAATCAGATTAATGGGTTAATTTTGACAATCTTAATTTGAACATTTAAAATTGTACTATATACATTTATAGATTATATGCCCATTTTATATCTGCCGCACAACTTCCATGTTTATTCCTAACCGGAGCCAAGCTACCACATTTCATTGATTTATTTTTTTTGTGCAACGACAATAAAAGAAAGTCTAAGTCTAAATGCAGTCTTACGTCATCTTGAAGAATTTTACGGGACCGGTTGGAGCAGGGATGGTCATCTTCAACCCAAAGTCAACCATGGAGACCTTGGCTGTGATTCCACTTTCATGATAAATGTTGGTTTGCATTTCTAATCCAGAGTCGACATATTCGGGGATGTGGGCGCCAATCTGAGTCACAAACTCAACACCAGCGGAGGGCATGAAGGAAACTTCACTCTATGTCCAGACAGATAGAAACGTGACATATTTATTCGCCGAAGGATAAAAACATATAGGAAGCATTACAACATATTTAAGGATAATTACCATGTCACGAGCAATCTTCAGCCCGCCCTTGACACCGGGGGTGAAAGTTCCAGAAAGTGCAATCCTCAGAGGGACGCCAGCGATAGTAGGCAAGAAGAATTCATTGTCCAGGAACATGTAATGGGCGAAGAAGGTGTTGTCGGTCTTAGTCATCAATGCCTTCAGTATCTGTGGCAGGAAAAGATGTAGATAATTACAACAGTGCTGCAAAAAATAAATGCAAAATTGTTTTGGTCCTTCAACCTTTTTCGTGAATGAATTCTGAGAACCTTAGCTGATATTTCTTTCCTGAGTGTTTTTTTTAATTTTTTTTTAGGTGTGAAAAACACAAAATCAGTAAGTTTACAATTATTGCCTTTCTGTGATTAAGGACTCTTAACTGAAGTTTCCAAGAAACCCGAGTTTACATGCACTGAAGAAATTCAAATTATTATGTGAGGTACGTTGGACTCCCAGACAATAGGTGGTGCTAAACGCCCTTTCACCTTAGCATGCTTCTGGTTGGTGCCATAGAAAAAGAACAATAACTAAACAAAAGCGGCAGATATTGTTGTTGTTATTATTGTTGTGATTTCTGTATTTTACGGACTATAAAGAGCACTTAAAATACTTTATTTTTCTCCAAAAACCACAGTGCACCTTAGCGCCTTATATATATATATATATATATGGATTAATTCTGGTTGTGTTTAGTGACTTGGAATTTTGGCTTTTTAATCTCATAAGTTTGTACTTTTTATCTCACAATTTAGACTTTTTATCTCATGATTTTAATTTCATTTAATGCGCCTTATAGTCCAGTGCACCTTGTATATGAAAAAAGCCATTTGTCGATAGTGCACCTTGTAATCCAGTGCGCCTCATAGTGTGGATATAACCCACAAAACATGAATATATAACAGAACAGCTGTGGTGTATTTGTCCCCTGTAGTGACCAGTATGTATGAAAAGGTTCATTTTGCTTACATCAACAGGGAACATCTTCAACATGCCGTCAATCATCATGGCAGCAGAGTAGGCCGTCTCTTCCAAATCATTGGTCCTCAGATATCCCATCTCATTTCCCAGGAGCCTCAGGTATACCATTGCCTCAGGAGATTCTGCCTTCTTCAGGTCCCTCACCAGTTTGTTGAAGTTGCGTCCAACCTCCCTGATCAGGTTCTGAGAAGTCTGAACAATGCAGAGTAGAGAAACTACTGAAATATCTTTGGTTTATGTGAATAATATGCCACCAAAAATAAATAAAGTAAAAATAATATATATATTTTTAACCAATATATTGGCCAACCGATATATATCAGGCCGATATTTACACTCTTTTTTTTTTACCCCCCCGCCATAATTTACTGACAGGTGAAGAAAAGAAGAGAAAATGGTGGAACAAAACAAAAAAGAAAAGAAGACTGAAGGAAAAAAAGGAAGAGAAAAATGACAAAACCAAAAGGAGAAAACAAAAAGAGAAAAAAGTTGAAAAAAAGGAAGGAAAAGGAGAGACGTAACAAAAGAGGGAAAAAAAAGAATAAAAGGAGACTAAAAGGAAAAAGAGAAGGTGGACATTTGGTAATATTTATTAGGATAACTGTCACAATTTGTATTTTCTAATTGTAAATAAAGAAGATTTTATGACATTTATTTAATTTGACAGACAAAAAAAAAAAACTGTATCGGCTCCAAATATCATCTTAAAAATATCGACTGAGGCTAATGTTAAAGAAAATTGGTATTTGGCCCCAAAAAAATCCACAGCGGTCGATCACTAACCGTAACACAAAAACTTAAACTTTAAAATAAAATGCAAATAAACATATTCGAGTGAATACCTGTCTCTTCATCCTGTCTCTCCTCATGGCGGGCAGGAAGTTCTTCAGGATCTCACTGAGTTTGACTGGCATGTTGTCGGACACAAAGTACATTGTTTTCAGAGCGGTGTCTGGGAAGAAACCATTTGGTCCAAACAGGGCCTCGACGGTTGGCTCAAAACCCTGACCTTCCATACCGACCTGAAAGGGTTAAAGAATGTTCACTGTTACAACTCAGAAAATACTGTAGTCCTTGTCTCCTGGGTTAGTTTAGTTTATTCCACACTATAAAAGATAAACACATAAGCAAGTAAAAATACAAAAAAAAAAACAAACAGTGCAAGAGAAGCCAAAAGCTTAATCTGCTTATACAGATCCTCCCTTCATCAACTTAATTAACACTTACAATTAATCAAATAACGCAAAGTAACTTAATAAAGTCAATAAAAAAAATACAATAAAAACATAAATAATAAAAGAAATTATCATTACTAGAGTCAGGGTTCCTACAGCTTAGGGCAAGACTTTTGAAGACTTTTTTTTAATGCTGTTTGAAATTAAATTTAAGACCAAGCTGAGAATGAACTAAAATTGAAAAGGGAAAAAACACCACTTGAATTATTACCTGGGGAGTTTATTGCAGGATGAACAATTTTCCCAAAAACTTGATGGAAGATATGCATGTATTTCTTGAGTTAAATATAGGTTCTACAGAGAGACTAGCTACAGTATGGGATGCTCGTAAAGAATTTACTAGAGGTAAGTTTATCTTTCACAGTTCATGGTAAAAAAGGAAAACTGCAATAAGTTACAAGCATTAGAAAAATAAATATTTGATTTAGAAAATAGAAAAAAGTTGGCAGAACAGTTTGATGAGGAACTAATTGAAAGCCTTGTGTTTAACTAGAATAACCCGAAATCTTACCTCCATCATGTCAACATCGTAGCCGAATGCTTTAAGAGTCATGTCGAGCATGACCTCCTTGGGCAGGTAGCTAGAACCCTCAAAGATCATGTTGCCTTCCACGGAACCCATTTTGTAGTTACGGGAGAACTTGGTTGGGTTCATAGTTTGGCCGATCTCATTATCCTGCAGAGCGTTAAGAATCCTTTGTCTCAGTCTGTGGAAGAGACAGAAAAATGGGATATTTCCTGGTTATATATACAGTACATGTTTCTTTACTTCAAAAATTAACTCAATGAAAAATAGGTTCATTAAAAAATGTTTGAATCACATTGGGGGGTTTTTTTAACCAGGAAAAATTTTAATCTTGATTAAGGATCTCATAGTTTGTGGATGAAAGGGTTAAACATGAATTAGAAATTATTAGTATATTATTACTATTTGTTAGGTTTTGACTTACTGCATGGTCTGGGGCTCAGTTGAGGACAAAATGTTGGTGATGTGTGAGATGACGAAGCTCTTGAATTGTGTGTCCATTTCACTGGGCAGAGCAGAAGCCAACTGGGACACTTCACTTTCTTGAGGATCCTTCATGAGGACCAGATATGCAGCAATACGCTTCTGCAGAGGGCTGGCACTGTTCAAGACCACCTGCATGAGAGGCTCTCTGCTCTGTGGTCCAAAAGAGAAATAGTGTGAGAAGGCTGCCCAAAATAAAGATTTGCATCATTGTACGCATCTAACGCTGGTCTACAAGTAAAATGTAATGGTTATTACCGTTTTATCTGCACTATAAGGCGCACAGGACTATAAGACTAAGTTAATTAAGCTAAGTCAAAATCATGAAATAAAAAGCATAAATGGTGCGATAAAAAGTCAAAATGATGGGATAAAAAGTTAAAGTTATTTGATGAAAAGTTAAAATTATTAAATAAAAAGTCATAATTATGAGATAAAACGTCAAAATTCTAAAATAAAAAGTCAAAATTATGAAATAAAAAAAAATTTAATTACATCATGATATAAAAAGGCAAAATTTTTAAATAAAAAGTCAAAATTATGAGATAAAAATTCAAAATTATTAGATAAAAATTCAAAATTATGAAATAAAAAGTCAAAATTCCAAGTCCCTAAGCACAACCAGAATGAATCCATATATGTATAAGGTGCTCTGGATTATAAGGCGAACTGTGGATTTTGGAGAAAATTCAAGTCCTTTAAGTGTGCCTTATAGTTCAGAAAATACAGTATACAGACAAAATTGAAAGAAAAAAAAACACCTTTTCAGTAAAGACACCATTAGCTGAATGTAAAAACAGCATGTTGAGCTGCCTTGGAGACATGGTTGGGGGCTCTAAACCCCATTAAACTTTAACACATTTACTGTCTGAAGTAGATAGTTTCTAAAACATTGTGGAACAGTGTAGTGAAATGGTTGGTGTTACCTCCTCAGGCACAGCAGTCAGTCTGTACACCTGGATGGCAGCCTGTTGCACAGCCATGGAAGCTGCAGGTTGGTTCACACACTGCATTACAGCATTTCTGAGGGCAGGACTGGCAGGCACCACAGCTGCAGCCATGTTTCCAATAACCTATAAGAAGGGGGAAAAAAAGGTTTTAGGAAAAAAGGTTTTATATTTATTACAGGTTACACCTGATTTGCTAAAAAAAAAAAAAAATTAAAATAAATAAATGACACATTAAAAATGTCAATTACTATAAGATTCTACTTCATTTTATCTGGACTTTGGTGTTATAGAAATTCTAATTTTACTTTCAATTATGTCTTTTGCTGAACTCAGTAAATGAGCTGTCAGGTTTTTTTTTTTTAATAATTAGGGTTATTAAATTATTAATTTTTTTTGCTTTGGACTAATTTTGATTAATCACGACCAAAACACTTTATATCGTTTGACTGTTCTGTCTGTTTTTTGTACTGAAATTTCCCACAAAATAAACAACTAAAAAACATATGAAATGCAGAGAAAAATATACACAAAACATGCTAAAATTCACCAAAAGAAATAAAACTAACACAAAAAAGTGATGAAAAAATTAAAATAAAAAACACCTTAAAATGTGATAAAACATCTAAAACATACGCAATATTTGTGCAGACTTTCTTCGTATTCATAGCACAACACATCTCAATAGTAGTAATCACTGTAGCAGCACTTAGCATGCTAACTTTAGCAAAATTGCTAACAAAATTGTAACTTTTAACAGTCATTGTAGTTGCTAACACCAGCCAGATACCATGACCAATATTAACTCAACTGGATATAGTAACATACAGTTATTAAGGCTGGTGCAGTGTGTTAAATTAAAGGCAGTGTTAACGTTTAGCGCAATTATTTTGTTGTCATGATAAACTCTATGGCTGTCATGACTTTAGCTGTTAGCTTGCTAGCTCGCTTTTCAGACACCCTGCAAATTAAATTGTAGAGTCCTAAATCGAAATATGTTGTCATCACATACCATTATAACCGATAGTACACTACATAAACTATATATTTCATATTTGGAGCTTATTTTAACGAAATTATTCTGCTAACAGCATCTAGGAAGACTGTGGTGCTAGCTACTTCTTAGAGGCAGCCGGTGGACATTAGAAACTTTGCATTACTGCCATCTACAGGACGGACGGTAGAACTGTATGACTAAAATCTACTGTGGACAAAAAATACCTCATATGGTATGATACCATACATACCGCCCATTCCTAATACTTAGTTACTTTCCACCTCTGCATACAATATACTCAAAATACTAGTATTAATTACAGTCTTGAAATATTTCATTGGACACTTACTCTCAAAGTCATGAAGGTCTGGTCTTTGTCGCCGCTGCAGTCTCCCAACTGGCTGGACATGAACTCAGCCACAGCATGGATCTCAGGGATCATTTTTTCCTCTGCTTTGTAAAACCTGAAATGAAAATTTGCAGTGTGTGAAGCTTATTTTACAAACAGCAACTTCACAAGTAAGACTAGATACAAGAAAAGTGTGGGAAAAAAAATTGATCAAACTAAAATAAAACATATATAAATTACCAATTTAAAAAGCACGCACACACACTCGTTTATATGTCTCATGAGGATCGAGTTTGTAATCAAGTAGGAAATGGGCAATGAGTGTAAACACATTTTTAATTTGTTTAAATAAAATAATAAAATTATGATAAAGATTTGAAAATGTAATAAAAAAATCAATCAATCAAAATGAATGAATGAATAAATAAAAAACAATAATAATCTAAAATAAATAAAGAATATTATATATAAAATGAAAAAATTTATAATATATATATATATTTTTTAAAAATACATTAAAAATATGTCTTTTTTTTAAAGTAACTTCTTCAAACCCATGCTTTATGGGGATTATTGGGTGAAAAAAAAAAAATTCATGTATTTATAGGGCCACATAATTTCTATATTTACTAGTGGGTACCTTTATTTATATTTAACCCTCGTGGGTACCTGAATTTTAGTCCCTATAGTGTCAGAGGTCCCCATGGTGTGAGTGTGGAAACTCATCAATATCCCCATAAATATAGGAATACAAGCACACACACACACACACACACACACACACAAAACTAGAGTTCAGATGTGATTGTGGTCGATAAAAACTGTTTTTTTTTGTTTGTTGGTGTTTTTTTATTGCTCTAAAACTCCTTCCTGATGGTGAAAGTTGGAACAGACAATGACCAGGATGGGAGGAGTCTTTAAGTATTTTTTTTTTTTTGCTTTTTTTGAGGCAGTGGGTGTGACGCAGTTCTGCATGAACCAAGTATTGTGATTTGTACGGTATGAGCAGATTCTTATGGATACACACCTGTGGACTTCACTCACCTCTTGACCATGTTGCTCAGAGCGTACATGATGGGCTTGCTGGCCTTGAATTTGGCCATCTCGAGCATGTCGTTGATTATGAGTGCGGAAGGATTAGATACCAGACCCATGGCAAAGACGGCGGCGTCCACCTCAAGTGCGGAGCTGTCAAAGGTCCTGAGGATCTGCATGATGGCGCTGCTGCACTCAGGGGTTCCGCACTGGGCCAGAACCTGGTAGGTCAGGACATTGGAAACTGCCAGGGCCTCTGGAATGGCGGGGCTCAGGGTCTCGGCCTTCATTCCGCGGACCATGGTGACAAGTTTGTGGAAGAGGTGGGGCCTCTTCTCGCCGTCAGTCTCAGGCAG
Source organism: Siphamia tubifer (assembly GCA_020466265.1). Classification (NCBI taxonomy): domain Eukaryota; kingdom Metazoa; phylum Chordata; class Actinopteri; order Kurtiformes; family Apogonidae; genus Siphamia; species Siphamia tubifer. The sequence continues at coordinate 37,328,383 of CM035805.1, forward strand.
AGTGGCCAGCTGAGTCAGGAGAGTCAGAGCTGCATCCTTGTCCTGTGTAACAGTCTTGTCCTCCACTTCCTCCATCGTGAGACTCTTGACAATGTCACCTAGTAAGGAAAGAAAGTGCATTTTATTTACCGTATTTTGCAGACTATAAGGTGCACTTAAAAACGTTTAATTTTCCCAAAAAATTATAGTGCGCCTTATGATCCAGAGCACTTTAGATCTATCTTTAATTCAGCAAATCTGTGTCTGTAGTGTGTCCTGTCTGTCTGTGGAACACCTAACACCTGCACAACTCCATCAAATGATGCCAAATTTGAAGGGTGACTTTCCAGTACTATGGTGGATTGTGAGTGAGTGTCTTACTGTGGTCGAAGACTCTGTCGTTGTGAGGAGTCACCTCAATCAAAGTAACTGTTTGCTTTCCCATGTTGGTAACTCCAGATTCTCCGCTATTGAGAAACAAAAGTCGAATTAAAAACAACTGTAGACAAATCACGATGCTCACAGTAGAACAGAATCTATAGCAGGGGTGTCAAACTTCTTTTAGTTTATGGCCACATTCAGCCTAATATGATATAAAGTGGATCGCACCAGTAAAGTAATATAAATAAGAAAATAAGAAGAACAACACGAAAGTTTTCTCTGTGTTTTTGAGCAAAAGAAGAAAAATTCCATAATGAAAATCTAACATAACATGAAGAAATATGAACAAAGAAGTAAATTAAGTGCAATGTTAACAGTATTAGGCTTTAGTTTATCATTTATCACAACTTACAGATCACAGCGAATCTAGAAATACACACATTTCGTTGTTTTTTAGTTTTTTTGAAAGGCTTTTTCTGTACTTTTTTTCTTTACACTCAAACAAAAAGGAAATACATGGTTTCCATTACTTTTAGATTATTAGTATTTTACTGGTCTGATCCACTTTAGATTGAATTAACCTAAAATTATTACTACTTCCTTGACTGTTAATATCTTTGGTGTCATTTTTTGCACTTCACAAATTCATGGCAGAGGGCAGATGGGCCCATTAGGCTGGTCCATATGTTTGACACCTGTGGTCTATAGAGTCCAAAGTAAAGGTTCATTTACTTGTGAGAGAAGGGGATGAGAATGTGTTTCTCATTGCCGATGCCAGAGACCATGTGTTTCCTCTCATTGTCAAACTTGTAGTTCCATGTCTGGGAGCTTCTGATCAACTTGGAAAGAGGGTAGTGCTGCAAAAAACAGAAGAAGAAATGATAAGACATACGTAGGAATGAAGAAAAAAAATTATATGAATGAAGAAAAAAAATAAATAATCAAAAATAAACCCATTCATTGACAATGCGCCTTATAAGCCAGTGCGTTTTATAGTGCGGAAAATACAGTAGTCAAGAGTGGTGCCATCATACGTACCATGCCAGAGAAAATAGCCAGGGGGCTGGTGTAGTCCTTCATTGGGACAAATTGGTCACAATTGGACAGGTCCCTCTCCAGCTTGATGCCAGTTGGAATGTCCTCTCTGTCGGTGATGGTGGCGTAGGTCTTGCACATGCCGTGAATGCTGGGCTAAAGTGAACAATTACAGGAGGTAATAGTTAATTTTTGACGCAACACCAAACTATTAATATCAATGTGTTTAGATGTTGCTGGTACAGATAGTTTTCAGAATCATCTCCAAATGCATAAACACATACAAAGAATTATTTGCCAGTAGATGTTGTCTCTCTAATAAATTATAAATACAAGACATAATAAAAAAAGAAAAAATAATATATATGTATAAGAAATGCAAAGTCAATATACATATAAAAGATTAATTCATCGTCAGCATTAATCTGATTAACACATTTTATGCAATTAAATGGAACAGTTGTTTACAGTTATTGTGCTGAAACTGTTGAACATGTTAATTGGATATATATTAATTTTTTTGCATATGTTTTAGATATTTATTTATGGACAGTCAAAACGGTAATAACTATACTTGTTTTGCAGAATAGTTCTGTTTAATGTCTATTATGTTTTTTTTAACACAATTTCCAAATGATGTTCTATTGTATTGTTTATTTTATTTTGTTTTATTTTATATGATTGAAATAAAGTTAAAACAAAAAAAAAGTCTCATATCTACTTCCACACACTGTCTGCACATTATGGTCCATTCACTTTACAGGTAAATATTTATTATTATATTGTATAATATTGTATACATGTACATAAACCATCATATATGTGGAATAACACACCATCATATATATTAAAAACATGAACTAACCAACACTAAAGTCATTTGTTTTCTGATTCATCTTATTAAAGTATGTAAGATTTAACACATTTAATGTCTGAAGCAGATACTTTCTGAAAAAAATTGTAGAGCAGTGTTAAGTTTGATGCTGTTATTTTATGGTCTTTTTTTGTCTGTACGGTGACCCCTGGGCAACTTGAAAGGCGTTACCAAATAAAGTGCATTATTATCCTCCTGAGACCAAGGAAAGTGACACTTTATTTATTTATTTTTACATTTAATAATTGCCTTGATTGTAAATGTCATATTGCAGCAGTTTTTCAGATACATGTTTAATTTATTTTATTTTTTAATAGAATATCCTTTGCAACAGACAGCATTTTTTTTTTAAATAAAGCGGTGAAACTAGTGTATAATGTATGTATAGTGTATAATGTATGTATAGTGTATAATGTATAGTGTAGTGTATCTGTGGGTCTCAGGAGGTTATCATTATTACAACTATTATTAACATCATCATTATTAGTGCATTTTTTGTGTAATCGTGGATATTAATTAATAACTAATATCCACTAACTCCATTAATGGATAATTAATTATTACATGCATTACCATATATCCGTTCTTGTCTTCCTCCACCAGAGGTACAGCCAGAGCAGAGATGATGCCTCTCTTGATGTTCAGGATTGTTGTTGTCTCACCTTCTTCAGGGTACAGGTTGATAATGTACGGATTCTCAACCACAACCTTCAAGGGGTATCTGCAACAAGACAGCTTATTATTAACTATTCATTTAACAAAATATTTCCAAAGCATCCAATGATGATGATGATGATGATGATGATGATGATGATGAAGAATGACATACTTCTCCATTTCGGCAGCGAAAGCATCTGAGCTGGGTGCAGGTCTGAACACAGGGTTACCCTCTGCGTCCACTTCGGACACCTCGCTCAGGCTGCATTCTTTAATGCGTACAATGAAATTGCAAGTCTGCGGCACTTCGATTTCAACCTGTGAGAGGAGATCATTTTGTATTTCATTATTTGTTCTGCTTCAACCACTATAACAGAGGTGTCAAACGTGCGGCCCGTGGGATGAATTTGTGAAATGCAAAAATTACACAAAAGATATTAATAAGTAAGGAAGTTAAAGTTATTTGACATCAATTCAATCTTAAATGGATCAGATCATAATCAAAATAAACAATTATGTAAAAAAAAAAAAGAGGCACAATTTCTTCTTTGTTTTAGTGTTAAGAAAAAGACAATAAATAATAAAAAAAATAAAATAATTGTAAACACTTTAAATACAGTGTTTCTGTATTTAAAGTGTCAACAATTATTATTATTATTATTATTTTAGAATTATTGATTTATTGATATTTTTATTTACAGCTCAATTTGATGAAACAGAAAAAATATAAAAGAGTTAAAAACAAACTGTATAAACATTTTTTTACATTATTCGACAAGTGTGCTTTTTTAGTTATTCTATTCTATTCTATTCTGTTAGTTTTTTACCTTGCAGGAAGTCTTGGGTCCATTTTTCATGTGTGATCCTCCAGTGATGGCGTTCATGGATTCAGCTTCATATAAGTATTCATATTTGTGCAGGGTCCTATACCGTTTAGCCACTGAATAAACAATCACCAAGAAAAGAGACGACATATTTAAACCCAGATGTCAATGATTATTAAAATAATGTAAATGTAAAATATTTACAGACAAATTAAAGCATTTTTTTTCGAGTGTAACTTACGCAGACAGGTTTGTTCTTCATCTTGGGCAACTATTCAACAAAAGACAAACAATTATACATTTAAATGAAGCAGCTGAAAACACTGAAAAAATATAATAAGACTGATGTTTTTCAAATTAATTGGAGAATAAATACAGTAAAATGAGCTTTAAAAAAAACCTTAAGAAATTAAACACATTTGTATTTTTATTTTAAAGTAATCCTGTTAAAGGTTTAAGTTTAAATACAAAACAAAAACAATATCTATTTGAAGTGGAAGTAAAACTACAGAAATTCTGAAATGTTTTTTTTTCTTGAATCTATTTTGTTTGGTTTGTTAGATCTATATTAGTCATTTGTAAAATACATACAGTAACTTTTTTTTTACTATAAGTCGCAGTTTTTTTGACATAGTTTGGCTTATACTTATTAGAATTATAAATATTAAAATTATATAATAATTATTAACACATTATTGTATAATCTCACATGTTATTTTCACACTAACAACTGTAAGAGGGTGCTGTTGAGCATGAATATGTTCTTTATGCTATAATTATCTGAATAACTGTTAATGTGTTACGTTAACATTCCAGACACGTCCTCAGTTTGTTGTTTACGCACCATGTAATGTTAGCTGAATGTGTTACGTTAGCATGTTAGCATGTTAGCACATATTCAACCTGTTGTTCTCTATTCTATTTTTATTTTAAATTGCATTTCAAGATGAAATGTCTATAAAGCACTTGTAAATATTTATTGCCTTCACATTCCACAAGCAAAGTGTAGCTGAAATGAAACAGTCAAACAATAAAAATTAAAAAAAAAGATTATAATAATACTATTTATAGTAGTAATAATATTAGTAGTAATAGTAGTAATAATATTATTATTAGTAGTACAGTTGAACAGGTTGTTCAGTTGACCTTACATAACCTTATTTTATACAAGAAGTTGATGCAACGCTTCAGAATTCCACAAGCAAAAGCTATTATGCTAAAAAAAAAATACAACTTTTTTTTTTATGTAAACAGTTTTGGATTATTTTTCAATTTCTTATAAACGTTGGTGAGATAAAATATGTTTTATTTTTTAAATGCAAAATGCTTTAAGAGGTTCATAAAAAAACAAACAGCAGAAGTATTACAAAAACAGATTTTCACAAGTAAAATCTAACTGTAAATTCTACTGTTAAACTTTAAATAACGTTGAAAGGAATTATTCGTTCACTCACAAACCAAGGTAGATATGTACTCAAACAAAGTCAAATTAAAATACGTTTTAATTATTAAATATAAAGTACTTTAAGAGGTTCAACAAAAAACAACAAACAAAAACAGAAGCTGCAAAACAGATTTTTACGAGGAAAATCTAACTATAAATTCTACCATTTTTAAACTTTAAATAATGTTAAATGGACTCACAGGCCAAGGCAGATGTACTCAGAAGAAGCAAAAGGCAGAGCTTTGAGTCCCCCATGATGGGTTCGTTGAAGCTCTCTTCCTTGGGTTGGCGAGTACTCACACGAGACTGATTTGTGAGCGTGGATCTGCAGCTTTTATACTTTTGTCTGCATTGCCTCCGTGAACTGGGAGGAACGGACGCTGCTTAGAATGTTCAAAGTCCATCTGAGCCTTCTGTGTGGAAGGACAAAGGCAAAAGGTTTGACAGATATTCATGGCTCAAAGCACAGGCTTACAACACTGATCACATTTGACAAATGATCCACATTCATTTTATAACTGCTTATGACACTCCTGGATCTTTTAATTAATTAATTCATCTGCTTCAGACATTTTATTTTAAAAATATTGCCAGAATGTGACCCTGTTCAGCCGCATTTAGTAATGAACGTCCAAAATGTAATAACCTTTTAATTTAATTTTGTAATAAAGACAGATTTTGTAATTCATTTTGCTGCATTATGTAATAACTTATTACATTTTGAGAAGATTATTACAAAATGCACTTGCAACTCTTTTTATTCTCTAGAACAGGGGTACATGCACCATGTATGGAAAGTGCTATGGAGAGGCTAAGTGACGACCTTCTAAAAAGTCCAGATTACTTTGTTTCCAGCTGTTTTTGTACGCTAGAAAAATGACTTGAACCGTTTATCGGTACTTCTTCATACATGTCCATGACGCGGTGATGAGGCGTCTGTGATTGGCTCAGAATGCATGAAGGAACCCTCCCCCCTCCCCTCTGGCTCTGTGTGTGTTTACCATCCCAGAGTAACATGCAGCTAGGTTTGGTGCCGTCGCTTGTTTTGAAAGCGTGCAGGAAAAAAACAAGGCTTTATTTCCACAGAGACACATGAACCAGGTTGATCCGCCATTTTTTTTGCAGTTTGTGCAGCAGCTACTGTGGCGCCGTCTTATCTTGTAAATGCTAACGCTAACGCTACTTCAGATTTGCTGCAATGGAGGACGGGCTTAACCCCACGTAGGTGATGCTAATGTCCTTATGACATGTAGTGGACAGACTTTTTCTGAGTGTCTGGTTTCTCTGTTATTTTCTATAAATGGTAAATCCATCAGTGGAGGGGACACACCACGCAGGGTAACTCAGGGTGACCCATCAGATTCCAAAAGGAGAAAAGTGGAAAAGTGTTTTTTCAGCGGAATGACACCTTTAAGGATGCTGGAAGGAAGACAGGTTAAAAAAAAAGAAAAAAAAGAAAGGAAAGAACCTGCCCAGTGACTGCATTGTAATGTTCGGACAGTGTTTTGAAGTAGACGAGTATTCCTTCAGAGTAAAACCTATTCCTTCAGAGTAAAACCTATTCCTTCAGAGTAAAAGCCATTCCCTCACTGTATCTTGGAAACTACAGCCAGTGTTTTTTCTGTCCCTCGTTGCTCCTGTGCACATGTATGAGCTGCTTATAGAGTTAAGAGTTAGAGGAAAGCCTGTCAATTCTGCTTTTACTGACAATCAGCCAATCACAGTCCGTGTATCATTTGATTTTACAAAATAAAATAAAAGATACTCGTACTTGTCTTCATCCGAGTCCAGGTTATGGGGGCAGCAGCCTCGGCAAAGTAGCCCAGTAGAAATGATTTTTTCATTATTTGTTTATGAAAAAACAGATAGTGATGCATTTTTTTCAGTTTTCCTTTTTGTGTTTAAATGAATAATAGAAAAAACAGATAATGGCCATTTCCAGTTTTATCCAGTTGCTGAAATCTGCTGACACACACACACCAACACACACACACACACACATACATATACACACACACACACCAACACACACACACACACACACACACACACATATACACACACACACACAGTGATTACAATAATCTCTCAGTTCAGTTCCATTTATTTCAAGCACACAAAATCACCAAAATCAACATTGTCAACAAACATTCCTCCTAAAAGGAGTGGGAAGAAGCTAAACTGATAAACTCCCACCCCTTTTATAAACTAATACTCCAATAGTGTCTGCTTCCTCCTGTATGCCTCATATCCACCCACCATTAACACAAACATCCATCGTCTTTTATCAACACATTCTCCCCTCACACAATCTGATTTACACAACCAGTTCAGTTCACATCAATCCTCTTTGACAAAACAATCCCGTTCTGTCCCGAGTAATAAAATAAAAATAAAAATAAAACTAAAGGACATGAACATGAAAAACCAAACACAACATGTCTTCATTTGTTATTAAAACTGAAGTCATCCTTTTGAACCAAAATCCCTTCTCTCCTCCTTGCAGAACATTTCACTCTCCATCGATAGTCACTTGGTCACCCCCCCCCCCCCCCCCCCCCCACACACACACACACCACCCCACCCCCCCAGCCAGAAACATCACCATTATCATGGGCCCCACCCTCTCCTTCAAATCTCACATTAATCCTATCACCAAAACATCTTTTTTCCATCTTTGTAATACTGCACGCCTCCCTCCCTCCCTCCCTCCCTCCCTCCCTTTCCCCCTCCCTCCCTCCCTTTCCCCCTCCCTCGCTCCCTCCCTCCCTCCCTTTCCCCCTCTGCTGTCGAAAAACTCATCCATGCCTTCACCACCTCCAGACCTGATAATTGCAGCAGTATCGTGTATGGACTTCCTTCCACCAGCATCTAAAAACTACAGTATGTCCAAACCTCAGCCACGCGCCTACCCACCCACTCCCACTCCAGAGGTCACATGACTCCTCTGCTCCTTCAACTCCACTGGCTCCCCATAAACCTAAGATCCTCCTCATCACCTATAATGCTCTTTATAACCTCGCCCCCTGAGACCTATCTGACCTTTTATTAATCTCACCCAACATTGGTTGAGTGAGATTATTGTAATCACCGTGTGTGTGTGTGTGTGTGTGTGTGTGTGTGTGTGTGTGTGTGTGTGTGTGTGTCAGCAGAGACATATGCTATAACTCAATGAATACTTGAGATATCACCATGAAATTACATGGACATATACATATAGTTAATGTGCATCGGATGCAATGATACATTTGAGTAAAGGTCAAAGGGCAAGGTCACAATGAACTAAAAGGTCAAAATCACATTATTGGTTATAACTCAAGAAGGGAGGGTCACAGAACTTTCAGATTGGCACCAAAGGATGCGGAATGAAGATTTCTACAATTCTCATAATTGATGTTATCACCTCCAACCAATAGTTTTTGAGATCACATTATTGGCTCTAATTCAAGAACAGGTTGATGTACAAACTTGAGATTGGCACAAAATAGGGGCAACATTAGGCATTTTCCAAATGTTTATTTGTTTGTTTGTTTAATTATTATGATTTCTACTTATTTTATCTCCTTTTTTTAGTTAATTTTTTATTTTATCTTCTAAAAATAAGAAAGTTCAAGTAATAATATATATATTTTTTAAAAGGAGTGCAAAAGTCAATGAACTCAGTCAGTGTAACTGTTTTTAAATGTGCACAAATGACTGTTTTCTATGTTTGTATGTTTTTCTATTATGTGTTGATTACAGTATGTCTGCAATCTAACTAAGGCTTTTAACCTGCTTAAATACAGGCCAAATGTAACACGCATTGACGCATATATACATACAACGAAATTAGCAATATTGCAAAAGGTCAAAGGTCAGGGTTGCATTTAGCAGAAAGGTCAAAATCACATTATTGGCTCTAATTCAAGAACAGATTGTCATAGAATATTGAGATTGGCACAAAATAGGGGCGAGATTAGGCATTCTCTGAATACTTGTTTCCATCGTCTACTGCACATTGTTTGAATTTGTATTTATTACTATTTTTACGTTTTGTCTTGGCTGTTTATGATGTGCAAATAAATAAATAAATAAATAAAATTAAATGTAGTAATTTTTGTAAATTTGACTTTAATTGACTGACTGGAGCAAAATGTTAACTAATAATATCTTCAATTGAAATGCAGTCAAGCGTTTTGAGGATCAAGGCCCCTTTGGACTTGTTCTGTGTACCCGTCTGTTCGTGCAAACAGTTAGTATCGGTGAGATGGTTAGAAGTTCCTTTGGGAATATATTGCATAATTCTGTTACACAATGTTCCAATGTGGTTATGTGATCAGAGTAAAAAAAAAAATCAGTTCTTTAAAGCTGGATGGTCTTTCATCACATTTTAAATCTGTAGTTAAAGTTTCTTGAAGGAGACTACATTTATATAACCCATTTATTTATGAGTAATAATACTTATATTGAGATATAATGTTAATATAAAATGTTATTTAATAAATTAATAGTACAATTTAGTGCAGACATAAAACACAAGCACAAAACATACAGAATTAATCGAATAAAAAAAAAAAAGGAGATTCAGAAGGGCGTTTCTTTCTTCTTCTTGGCGTTGTTTCTGCGCTTATCTGGCAACCACATTATGAGATGCTTATCTGGCAACCTCAGTATGAACTACATTTGGTGATTGGCTGTCTGCCATTGCCATCACTTCCACTTTCTCGGTTCACTTTTAATGGTGACAACTTTCACTGCTACGGTCAATTAGCAATGTTCTATCGTTAGCCACGGCCCATTCGGGGATCCACAACCAGAATCGGAACTAGTAACGGGTTAGCTCATTCCCTCTATACAAACACATCAGAGCAAAAGTGTCATTCTTACAACTGGGATAAAGTGCAACACAAACATAAAACAATGTAAGGAAATGTAATAATTACAGCTGGGGTTGATTTTGTGGTAAAGTTAGAACTGATCCTCTTCATAGCGTTAAGCGCTGGCTGAAACCAGCTCCAAATTGTGGCAGCTTTGCAAAACAGTCCAATGTGAAATGCACTGAACAAAGAAACAGTTGGTGGTTGAAAGTATTGGGGATGTGATTAAAAATGAAAACAAATATTCAGAGAATGCCTAATGTCGCCCCTATTTTGTGCCAATTTCACATTTCTATGGCAACCCATTCTTGACCTTTGACTTTTTGCAATATTGATAATTTCATTATATGTATATATGCGTTAGTGCAACATTATGATAATATATCCAATATTGATTAAGTTATAGTGTGATATGTCTATGTTTTGACACATACAAACAGTGCTACAGAAGTTAATTTTGCGATGTCACCTTTGACCTCCAGAGATCTCAAAACGTATTTGGTCAGATGTGATAACACCAATTATGAGAATTGTAGAAATCTTCAATCCACATCGTTTGGTACCAATCTGAAAGTCCTGTGACCCTCCATTCTTGAGTTATAACCAATAATGTGAATTTGGCCTTTTAGTTAATTGTGACCTTCACCTTTGACCTTTACTCAAATGGAACATTGCATCTGATATACATTAGCTGTATGTATATATCCATGTAATTTCATGGTGATATCTCAATTATTCACTGAGTTATAGCATGCTATGTCTCTGCGGACACACACATGAGTGGTCAGTCAGTTTCAGGGAAATCTAGCTAAAAGTTACATTGAGCGTAACTAGACTAATACAGTAGCACAGCTAGGCTAACATAAACCAGCATATATATGGAATAACACAACATCATATATATTAAAAACATGAGCTAACCAGCACATTTGTCATTTGTTTTTTGATTCATCTTTTTTTAAAGTCAAATTTAGCACATTTAACGTCTGAAGCAAATATTTTCTAAAAAAAAAATTGTAGAGCAGTGTTATTGTTATGGTTTGCAGGTGGTTCCTGTTTCATGCCTTTTCCATCTACCTCCCCTTCTGTTCATCAGGTGATGCCAGTCTACTAATGGCCCCAATGCAACATCCAAATAAAACATGTAAAAAGAATAAAGAGAAAGTCTACACAGGGAACCAAATCAGAAACACACTATGCCACAGTCAACTGAAGGTCAAGTCACTTTTGGTCTTTTCATCACTGAATGGTCCACCTGATGAGACCATAAACTCTGTGACCCAGATGACAGGAGGCATGTGCACTCTTGTTACCTAATCAATCACAGAAGGTAAAGGTCATTTATTTAATCCACTGAAAATATCAGAATTTCGTTCCCATTTACACAGTAGTCTGTGGAACATGTGCAGCTTCTTGATGCTGCATTATCAAGCCTCTTGATAATGTAATTATACATGACAAGTTTAAAGAAGTGCAGAGAATATATCTACTGTGTGCACCCATCTGTGTAATCACAAACTTATCTCCTTTCCCAACCCTGTAGATTGGAGCACTGAGTAGTTCAACAAATCAATTTTACAACAGCAGCTTTATCATCGCAGACTGTAAGATCAAACCAGACTGTTAAAGTGATTCAATCTGAAGATCACACATGGGATATTTTATCATTATGAACAGCTAATTGTATATCCTTTCTCAATCATTATGCGAGATCAGACAATGAAGGTAAAATAGAACAAATGGTTCCTGGCACAACAAACCCCACCCCTCGCGAAAAATGTTTAGCTCTTAATGGACATTTCCCTCTGAAATCATGAGACTATGGGTTTGATCGTTCAAGGTCGCTGAACAAGGTCAAGATGTAATTTAGGAACCTACATCTAGTTCGCTATCCGTCAATAATATTAACTGAGTACTTATCACCAGTTTTAATGGAGTTACGACCATTTCAAATCATGTGACCTTGATTTTGACCCAAAGTCAAAGGTCATGATGCCATTTTGAAGCCCAATGATATCTGTCAATAATAGTATCTATCTTCACTGGTTTTCCATTATAGTCCATTTTGGGGGTTTTTTTGGTATTGATCAAGTGACCCTGACCTCTTGGGTCAACAATAGGTCAAAATGTAAACACACAAGATATTGAATTAAATGACCAGCATGGTGGTGCTCACTGGAATCTCCAAAATTCAATTTGGACCTTCATTGTGACCTTGACCTTTGACCTTGAGTCTTCAAATTTGTCCTTCGAGGTTCTGATGTCAATGCACATCAACAGTGAGAGCAAAAATCAGTTATATGTAAAAGTGAGTGAACAGAGATGAAAAGGAAATATATGATTTGTCCTATCTCTGAAAACACATTTTTGGAGACCTTGACCTTTGACCCACATTCACCAACATTTAATGGGATCTATTCTGGACCACTATGTACCTTTCCTGAAATTTTCATGGAAATTGGTCCAGTACGTTTGGCGTAAAGTTGCTGAAATACAAACAAACAAATGGACAAACAAAAATAAATTAACCAAAAACAATACCCTCTGTCTTCCCTTCGGGGGAGGGGGGTGGGGGGTATAATTATGGAAACTGATCATCAAAAAACTTGATCTGCCGATTGCTGGTCACAGAAGGAATTTTAAACGTCCATACCTTTCATGTAGGTATGGACAGTTACAGCCCTGTTTGACAGTTGCATCTAGGGCTGTTCCACAGCTCAGGTGTGTCCCAGTAAAACCCACCTTTTCATTCTAACCTCAGGAACAATCAAAAGGTCTGGAGTCTGAGGATCTGAGCGGCAAAGTTGGCACACAGTTTGTCTGAAGCATATCTCAGAGATAACATATGGGCAATTCACCAATTTCAAACCCAGTCAGATATAGTGCTGATTATTAGCTGCTGCAATGTTTTAAAGATCAGAGTGATGTGAACTCTGTCTGGGTTTTGTTAGAACACATGCTGCTGTGTTCTGTGGGAGTTAACAGCTGATCGATGATTGTCTCAGACAAAGCAGACAAAGGGATGTTAGACTAGTACAGATAAAGCCATTAATTAACACTTTAACACATGGGAAAAGAAGGATCTGATCTGAGCAATGTCCTTTTTAACGATAAACAGGCTCTACATACATTTCTAATGGGACACTCAGATTTTACTGCCCTGTCAAAGTCAAGAGTTTTTCACTTAGGATTTTCTATCTGAGTCAAAAACATTTGCTTTAATAACACTGCTCTACAAGTAAAATGTTTCTGGAATAAAGCTAATGAAATGTTACCATGTTGTGTGCTACTGATAAAGAAAGTCTTAAATGCTGGTGGGCTCAAGTTTCCAAGATAAGTCTGCAGTCAAAATATGAAATTCTTAGAATTAACAAGATAATAGGTTTTACTGAAAAGGAATTATTGGTCTCAGATCTACTTCAAAACACTGTCTGCACATTATGATCCATTCACTTTACAGGTTCTTTCTAGTGGAATATTTACTAATCCATTGCATACATGTACATAAACCACCATATATATGTAATAAAGAAAACACCATCATATATATATATATATATATATATATATATATATATATATATATATATATATATATATATATATATATAGTTCTAGACCTTGACATATTTCATAATATTCTGACTATTTTGCAGCCTTGGAGAATTTATGCATTAACTGAGTCTTTAGGATGTGTTTTACAAGGGCTGTTTCTGACTTTGTAGGGACGTTAAGCAAGATTCTGGTTGGGGATCCCTAGTTTGTCAAACTACAATGAAGAGATTCCTAAATGTAACCACATCTAAGCCACTCAGGTGTGAACAATTAAAAAAAAATGTTGTGGAATCAGTTACATAGAACAAACTGTGGACGATCTAGAGTTGATAAAAATCTGAATCCAATGTTCATGTTAAACATGACTTATATGATGAATCATTCCTCATGCATTACTCCTTAATGCAAAGTCTGTTCACATTTAAAATTAAAACATGACTCTTGTTGTGACCCCATTTGTGTAAATGTGTCACGTGTTGGAACATGGAGAAGGAGGTCGAGGTATAGCAAGATATCAAGGTAATAAATTACGCAACCTTGAGGGCAGTTGTGTGTATTTAAACTGCGGACAACCAGTTTGTGTCTACTAAGACCAATATATCTGACATTCAACTTTTTCTGTTTGCTTGTTAAGTAAGAATTTGGATGCACTGTATGAAGGCAAATAAAAATAAAATAAAGTTAAAAAACATGACTCTTGCTCTTGTCTTTGACAAGATCGTTCAAAAAGTCACATTTTGTGCTACACGTACAATTACAAAACACCAGAAATTATAGACAAGTTTACGCTACAAACCCTGGGCGGCGCCATTACCATTCAGATGTACATGTTATTTCCGCCGGAAGTACGTTTCGCAGTGTTTGCTAATGTGAACAGACTTCGATTGCTAGCTGTTTGTGAGCTATAATATCCTTGGAACATAGTTTTAGTACTTTGTCTGGAGATGAAGTTGGTGCAGACCTGGGAGGATAATATGATGACGTAACGTACGGCAAGATATGTGCGTATTTCAGGGACTCCATTGCAATAGACGGGAAAGCTACGGACAATCTGGAAGCGTCCGAGGCGTATCAGTATCTGCATATAAAGCATTAATATATAAAAATAAAAATCGTACTCTCTCTCTCTCTCACACACACACACACACAGAAAGGACTGCCAACTCCGTGAGGGGAAAATACGGGACACTATGGCAAATCACATCAGGTTCACAGACCTCTGATTTTTTTATGTGTAATCATCAATGGCAAGATAAGAATTTCGTCTCGTTTAAGCTTAGCTCAATACCGGACGTAAGTTTGTTTTTAAAATGGGACGTTTGACAACCCTACACACAGAGCACTGTAGGCGACCTGTCAGTCCAACGAACACATACAGCAATGATGTAATGTTACCTCTACTGTCTATGAACATTAGCTTAGATGCTAATCAGCTAGTTAAGCAAAACACCGGTGGCAATGTTAGTGTATGACAACTTCACAATTAACAGTATTGACAGTTCCATTGCTAAAGTTGCTGAACTTACCATCACCACTGGGTGAGTCATCGCCTCTTTGACTGTAAAGCCAGTGTATCCCGAAAATAACTCTAGAAACGGGGTATCATTAATTGGTCTTTTGTCCACAAAGTGATGGGAACACACAAAAACATTGCGGAATGGATACTTTAAATTAAATGGCTTCATCCAGGCCCGTGATTCAGAGTCCTCGGCTTCTTGGTTACCATAGTGATGGATTCATTTCACTTACAGGCTCGCGCTCCCTGCCTGTTAGCTTGTGTATGTTAGCATGTTTTATCTGGCAGTGTCTCTTTACATTGAATTCGTTAAACAAGGCAATAGTCTCTGGAAAATTTAGACAAATACAAGCGTTTTGATTTTCAGCTAAAAATATTGTAATTACCTTCTGCCCTGGAAGCAACGGTCCTCACTGTCAATATACCTCTTTTAATTTCCAGGCGCCATTAATGAGAAGGGTTCACGGCGAAGTCAGATAGAGTTAGAGTAGTGCTGCCACCATGAGGCCAAAGGAGGAAGTGCGTTTTGAAACATTTAGGATTTATTTTTGGGGAGGCTAAGCCCCACCCTTCTACTTCCGGTCCATGGGTGCTTAGCTCGCAAAAATTTTTGAATGGGAGCGAATGGAGCTAGTCAAGCTAAATTCTGATTCCGTTTGACAAATGCTCTGAAATTCACATATGATAGCGGTTAATAATAAATATTTGATGTGACATAGGCAGACCAGCCGTGTTTGATGGGAAGCAAATGTGACGTTAGGTTTTATGTGGGCTTAGTAAGAGACTGCAATGCGTCGCATGTGTGACGTCACACACCGTTTAGCAGTGGAATCTGGGGTGACGTCACATGTGCGCCAGGTGTGTAGTCCAAATTATTAACAGGTTTTACTTGCAAATGAATCAACAGTTCAAACACACATAAATAATTCTAGTTTATTATGAGGTACAACTTGTATGATTCAGGGCACATAGCAAACCAGATACAAGTTTAGCATTTTATTTCCCATTGAATACCATTCATTAATGTTCCAATCTCAGGCCCCATGAACCTCCTGGGAACAGGGAGAGACTTCAGATCCCCATTACAGCAGATAACAGGAAATTACTTTGTACACTGTATTCCCAAAGACTGAATGACCCTTATTTCAAGACACTCCGACTCTTTTGGCATCCTGGGGCAAAACAGCTGTTGACCATTTCCATTTAAAAAAAATATATAATAAAGCAGGAAAATGACAAGTTTGCTGCCTGGCAGTGATTTGAACAGTGCACTTTCCTATCAATATGGTGGTGTTTTAATTTAGATGGGATTATATGACGTCAGCTACCGGAGCTCTATTGGACATGGTAAAACAATAAATGAAGCATATATTTATCTTGTTCTTGGCTTTGAATAAAATATGTTTCCATATTCACTGTGGAGCCTCTGAATGTTAAAATGGGTCATATCTGATGACAATGAAATATGACAAACTGTATATTACACCAATTACTTACATGCATTGATATGATTCATGAATCAACAGGTTTTTAATAATTTTAAACCATGCTTTTAGTTCCTAGTGGAGGTTTATCTCTTTATGGGTTAACTTTCTTTTTCATACAATTACATTTCACATTATTGTTTTGTATATATTATGTGCTGCATGCAGTAAGATGTCATCTTCAGCTGAATCTCATTTGTATGAAACCTATTCTGAATAAAATACAATGAAACAGAATAAGATGTTCCATAGTTTACTGACCTATTAGTCAATCTTGTTGAGAAAACATGGGCTAAAAGCCAGACACAATGAAATCATGAACAGGGTATCGCTGTGTCATAAACCTCTTTGGTGATCGCTCCAAGCCATATTGTTCAGCAGCTTTATCAGAAACTGACAAAGAACAACTAATAAAAACATAGACAACTGATAGATCAGATCAAAGTTTATCTCACTTTGTACAGTTGAGAGAATGCTTGCATGTTTGCATATGTAACACAACCCAAGTTACCATGTTTTCTGTGCTTTTAGTTTATTAACATTCATGTAAGCAACCACATTTCTGATTAAAAATGTAATTAATACTAGTATGTAGTTTGTAGTACGATGAGCTGAAGTACTACTGGAGTACACCGGATAAATTCAGATGTTTCATACTTAAAATAGGATAGAATTTTGTGGTTGTTACTCCTTCAGCTGTTTTTATATCTGTCTATCTGACTGTCAACAGGATACACACAAACTGAACCACAAACTTAAAAAAAAAAAAAAAAACACAAAACAGGGAGTGGGCCAAGGATTAGCCTGTTAAATTGTTTTTCATTTTATTTATCATTAGAAACCTTTAAGTGAAAGTAGAACTAAGAATAACCATCACTAAATTAAAAAAATAAAAATAAAATAGAGTCCTACTTGTGGCACCATTTGACAACAAAAGAAATCTGAATATATATATATATATATATATATATATATATATATATATATATATATATATATATATATATATATATATATATATATATATATCAGTAGTTTTTCACCTCCTGTTTGATTCATGTCCTTTTTCTACTAATCCAACCTTTCATTGAACCCTCACGTTTATCTATGAAGGTACTATTGTATCTTTAATTATAAGTATTATGTATATGTTCATATCAGTCTGCTGCCATGCAAATCTAAACTTTCCATTGTAAAGTTAAGTGAATAATATACAAACTCAAGTGAATTCATTATATTTTCCATGATTGCACTGCAGAGGGCTTTATCTGTGTAGAATAGCTGCAGTCTTTTCTTGAATCCATGCCAGTCTTCTACCTGACACAGCAATGTACAGAACACACAAAGTGTCTTACACAGTTTACATACTTGGCTTCTGTCCAGGAAACATATACGCAACGTATATATGCACACAGACACATACACACTGATTGGACTTTGATTGGAACATTGAGTTGGATCCAACCTTTGTTCTAGTCTTGTAGAACTGGACAACCACAGGCCTGTACACCCCAATATACTGGTATAAATGCAGAGCACTGGTGGATGCAGAGGGTAAAATGAGAGAAAAAGCCTCTGAGAACAAAACCATCTACCCATCTAAAATGTTTAGTAACTTCCCATGCACTAATCCTATTAATTTATTGAAATAATTCATATAAAATACAGTCTGTCAGTTTTACACTGGCATCAGATATGATCCATTTGGACGTTCAGAAGGTTTATAGTGAACACTTAAACACCATTATCTTCTGTAACAGTGCAACTGGAAAACTCACTTTTGCTTCAGTGTTCTTGGTTGCAATATAATTTCTGTGAGGTTTTATCAGCATATATGGCCAATAAATCAGTTTATCACTTTTAATGCAGAGGGGAAAAAATAAAAGTCATAAATCTCCCTAGTAAAAGATAAGTGTCGAGGAAAAGTTAATCTGAAAGTCACACAAAAATAGTTCTAGGTCTTGAAGTCGCTGAAAAAAAGGAAAACATTTAATCAACTTAAAAATTCTTCTTCAATTTTCACTTTTATCTCATAATTTTTTTTACTTTTTGTCTCGTAATTCTGACTTTTTATCACATAATTATGCATTTTAAGTCATATTTGTGACTTTTTAAATTAATTAATGAACCCCCCCCCCCCTCCAATTTTGCTGAATTTCATGTCCATATCCCCAAAATTGAGTAACTGTAACCTGATCAAACACATTATCTACACAGTAACACATGTTTAAAGCATTTTGGATACATTTGAACATTTTCAGATTTTTCCTGGTCAAAAAAATATTATTAAAAAAAATATAGTTAGATTTTTTTTACGAAATGACAATTGAAAAGTTGAACATTTTTATCTTTTACTTCAGTAAAGGAGTTGAATCAGTACTTCTACTTTTACCAGAGTATTTGTATCTGTACTTCTACTTAAGTACAGAATGCGAGTACTTTTACCACCTCTGTCAAGTCGATATCTAGAAATTTCCACTATAAACAAGACACAGTAAAAAGTGAAGCGGTGCAAATAGAACTAAATTGCAGGTTTTATAGCTCTTGCATTTTATCACCTGTGATGCAGATGATTGTTACCTGTCGGTGTACTTTCAGATTGAAGGCACCTGTCATTATTTGAGTTATTTTTAAGTTTTACTGCAAAGAACAAAACCATTCTGAGCTTAGAATGTAAAAAAAAAATCATTCATTTATTATTGTTTACTTGACCTATTTCAAGAAGTGAAATAAATGATTTGATGTTCAGTTTAGATCAATCTTTAAACCTTTGTTTGCATGTAAACTGTGTGTGTGTGTTTGTTTTGGCATTTTCAGTCGTTCCCATGTCGAAATAGTCCCTTTTGCTTCAGTTTTCTCTCTTCTGATAAAAAAAAAAAAATCAATATGGAATTAGATGTGCTTCAAAAGTTTTCAAACAAAAGCTTCTAAAACTCAAATGAATAAAACAGATTTAAACAACAACAAAAAAAATAATTAAAAGCAAAAAATATCAGACATGATGCAAACTGATGTTCATTTCGTTCATTGTTTCCACTGCTTCATTATCTCTCTCTCTGTTTTGGTTTCACTTTTCAATGTTTTAGCTTTGATTTCAGTTTTTTTGGTTATTCTTCTGGGTCGGCACTGGGTCATAGACAGAATCGGGACGGACATAACAGAATCCAATATGGCGGCTACCGAGTCAGTAGCCGCCATCTGTGTGTCCATAGGTGTGAATGTGACAGTGATTGTTTGTCTATATATGTTCAGCCCTGAAATGAACTGGACACTCATACAGGGTGACCTCTGACCCCGCCTTCACCCATTGGAGCTGGATTAGACCCCCAGTGACCCCTGTGACCCTAGTGAGGATAAAGTGGGTTCAGATGACAAGAAAAGACATACATTTTCTGTTTTTTTTTTTCCTCTTCGTCCCCGAGGGGCCTCTGTACAAAACAAAGCTGTAAGTGAGACCAAAAATAAATGTTTGGGATTTGTTTGTCAGTCCACATCTCCTTGGTTGTCCCCAAATCCAGGTACAAAAAATATGGTGAACGTTCTGTCACAGTTTTCGGCCCATGGCTGTGGAATATGCCTCCAGTACCAATACAATCAGTGACTGAGCTAACTGTTTTTAAATCTCAGTTAAAAACATATTTATTTAGGCGAGCATTTAACATGTAGTCAACCGTCCATGTCTTTTTTATGTTGTTGCTGTGTGTGTTTTTTTTTTACTTGTTTTATCTTTGTTTTTATCTTGTTTTTATAACTGTTACTTGTTTTGTTTGTTTTTTTTTTATCTCATTTTGGAAAACACCCTGTGCATCTTTTGGTGTTGTAAGGTGCTATATAAATAAAATTTGATTGATTGATTTGTTTGTTTTTACTATGGGTTCCAGGTTTGTTGTGATTTTCCTTTTTTCTCCACTGTATCTGTAGAAAATTTGACTGTGTAATTGTTGTTTGGAATCAAACCAAGTGTCACAAAACATTGGAACAGATTTTTTTAAGATGGCAAAACAAAACCTGTTGGACCAAAGTTCAAATACTTGTTGTTCAATGTGATCCAGTTCACAGTCCGTGTTCAACATCCTAAACTGATGGACATTCTGAGTGCCTTCAATTTACACTGTCTTTTGCTTTCCTCTGTCATACCACCTGTTTTGACCCTATAACACAGTAAAACTAAACCCCTGGAACACAAACACAGACTCACAGCAGCTTTTAGGACAAATTCACAGCAGCACATTTACCTGAAATAATAATGTCTAAGGAGTTAAAGAGTTAAATTAGATCAATCAATAAATGGGGATGGGTGAAGACTGTTTTGAGTTGTGTTGTGTGTGCATCCGTGCACGTGCCTAGAAATAAAAGCAGTTGTAGCCTAATAATTACACTACCATGGTACATTTGCTAAAAATAGGCTATATGCTAACAGATGCTAGTACTCACCAGTTAGCAAAACATAGAAGCTCTGAGTCCGCTTTGATGAAGTGCTGTTGAAGTGTGGATGCGTTCGGTTTAGATGCTAATGCTATTTAACCGTGGGCACACTGTTGTCTGCCATACACAGCGTAAAATGGTCCCAAACTTCTACTATTAATTAACTATATTTTAAAAAGTAAAGAAACAGTCAAGACCAGCTGCACCTGTTCTGTAGCGTGTTTAACAGTTGGAAAAAGGTCCCTAGCAATTTAAGTTATGTGATCAGCTTTTTGATCGGCATATTTTTCCAATCGCCGATCAGGCTGTTTTTAGGCAATATCGGCTGATTATGATCAGCAGCCGATCGATTGGTGCAACACTACTAATAACAAGTGCAGACCTCCACCTTCTGAGGGTTGATCACATCCCCTGTATGTTCACAGGATGACCTTTATTCTAGAACACAGAAAAAACTGTTTCATGTGTTGACATCACTTTACTCATGATACACGGCTGGATTAGATTAGATTAAATTACATTACATTACATTAAATTAAAGTTTACAGACATTTTCCATATACAAATACAGAGCAACAAATTGCTTTTATCAGAATCATATTTACTTTATAGAGCAGTTGAAATTGTTGTCATTTTTTTTTTTTATTGCTTAATGTTTATTTTATTGATTAACATTTTTTATTTCCTTATTGGTCCAGTAGTTTTTACTTAAAGCTGCTTACAAACAAACAAACAAACAAACTCAACAAACAAACAGACAGCCAGAAAAACAAACAAACAAACAGAGAAAAACACAATACCCCTCTCCCCTTCAGGGGGCGGGGCAATCAGTATTACAAACAACCAGTGTGTGTGTGTATATGTGTGTGTGTGTGTGTGTTCACTACTGCTATGCTCTTCTGGTTGTAATTTTGTATTGGTTACATAATGTTTTATTTTTACTGATTAACATTTTTTATTGCCTTATGACTCTTTTATTTTAACACAATTTCCCCTTTGGATCAATAAATTCATTGT
This sequence comes from Siphamia tubifer, assembly GCA_020466265.1. Lineage (NCBI taxonomy): Eukaryota > Metazoa > Chordata > Actinopteri > Kurtiformes > Apogonidae > Siphamia > Siphamia tubifer. Next base: position 37,350,430 of record CM035805.1, read on the forward strand.
GATTCTGAGAACTGCATCTTTTTTTCTGTATTTGTACATGAGCAATGACAGTAAAGTTTAATTTAATCACATTTAATCTAATGTAATGTGGTATTTACTTGACCTATTTGAGGAACTAAAAAAATTATTTGATGATTTTTGATTCTAAATTTATTTTGTAAGTAGATGTACCACTGTACTTTATTATTGAAATATAACATCTTTATTCTTATTAAATAATGAGGTTTATTTTTAAACGACTTTATTAAATTAGTTTTTATAACTACGTCTTTTTTTTCATTATATTTATTCTCATTCAGTTTATTCACATAGTGATGAGCATTTTTATTTTCTTATGTGGCCCTAATGCACCATCATAGGATCCAAACCGTATATAATGCTGACTTTTTTTCCCATATGTCAGTCCTTTGCGTCCCTATTTAATGTGTTGTGGTATATATCCCGCACTCTTTTGGAGATGTTAACATCTTAAAGGTGTCATTCCGCTGAAAACCACTTTTCCTCGCTCCTTTTTGGAATCTGATCTTTTACTTTTAATACATATTTCATACAAAATGTGTATACTTTTATAGTTTTTAAAGGGTTTAGGGGGTAGTATTTGGGGCCTTAGAATGAATCAGGCCTTTTACATGTAAAATGCGACTATTTAGGAAAAATTCACGATAGGAAAACAGTCCTGGAATGAATAAATTTCGTAAGTAGAGGTACCACTGTATTTATATTAATTTTGGTACAAATAAAGTACATTTCTACAGCCTGTTTAATTCCCTACTTAATTTATTACGTCTATCACTAGTATGCAAATCAGTGTTTGATCATTTCGTTGCATAGCATTTACATTGTGGAGGGTTTTTTTTGGGGGGGGTCCAGTGAATGGAATCTTGTAAGTTAAATCACACGCGTGTCATGTTGAGGCTAAAAAACAATGTTGACATGTTTACCCAGTTTGCAAACTCAGGTTTATTCCAGGGTGTCACTTTCGTGGAAGAGAATAAATTTGTTTTCCAGGTAAGAGCAGTAGTGTTGCTGGGTATTGGACCATGATACACTGCTGTTAAAGATGTAACAGGAATATAATCACATGTTCACAAGAACTAGCAGTAAATTTAATGTATCATACAAATCCTTTTTTTTTTTTTGATAATTTATTTTGCACATGACCTTTTGACACATGGCCTTGATTCAGTGCCGTGTGTTCCCTGAATATTGACATCAGACTATTGAAGGGAGCATTGACCCTTGGTCTGTGTAAAGACAGACAGATCAATATTTGAGGAGTGCATTGGTTGGAGCGACTGTCATTATTCGCGCAGGTGATTGAATAAACACGTGTATAAAAGTGGATTTTTACAGCTGCATTATAAAAAGAGCTGCCATTGCACTAAAACATGCACTAGAAAAAAAATTAAGTCATAACGTGTGTATGATTCTCATCCTCATCGCACTTAAAATAAGACATAATCACCTAAAAAGTACATTTTCAGTGAGATATAAAACTTATTTTTGACAATATCTGGAAAATCTTATTTCCAGAAATCTTACCATGATCATTTTCACTTGTTCCACCAGCAGAATTTATTTATTTTTTATTAATTCAAGATTTGATTTGATTTTTTTTGCTTAATTCAATCATTTTTCTTTGCTTAAAAGGTGCACTGTGTAGTGTAACTCCCATACGCGAGGTAGCAGTACACAACTGAATCAGTGTCAAAACAGCACTATCTCTGTTCCCTGTTTAAAGTGTTGAATAAACATGTTATTACATATATAAAAAAATTTTGGAATATGTTTTGGATATTTTAATTAATTTGGGAGTTAACTTGTCACAGATATTTGTAAATGTGGCGGCCATGGCTCAGTTGGTCGAGTGGGTCGTCCATTAACCGAAGAGTTGGTGGTTTGATTCCCACACTGTCCTAGTCAGTCCGTTGTGTCCTTGGGTAAGACACTTCACCCTTCTGCATCCAGTTTCACTCACACTGGTGTATGAATGCGTATGAATGTTCGGTGGTGGTCAGAGTAGGTGCGAAATGACTGCCACTCTTCTGTCAGTCTCCATTTATTATTCTCCATTTACTGCAATGTAAAATTTCAAAGTGATCCAGAATCCAGGATCTCTTCCAGATCATCACCAAAATCTAATCATTTTTTCCTCGTGACACCCCCAACACATCAGGAAATTTTCATCAAGATCTGTGCATACATTTTTTAGTTATCTTGCTAACTAACTAACTAACAGACAGACCTCTCTTCATTCAGAGGCAGGAGGTCTGCCTTGGCGGAGGTTTGCGCTCTCAGAGTGCTTTTCTAGTTATTATTGTTTTTTTCTTAATTCAAGCAAATTGGAACCAATGGAACAAGTGGAAAATCATCTTTATATCTCAATGAAAGGTGATTTTGTCTTATTTTAAGTGTGGTGAGATATTTTGACTATAGTAATGAAAATAATATACTTGGTAAAAATTTGATTTTTGCATTGTATATTCTCTGTTTGTATCCCATATCAACCTCAACAATGTTACTGCTTTTACTTTAGATAATAAATAAATAACTCTATTTTTTTTTTTTTTTTACAATCAAAGTGTTTATTTAGTGTTTTGTATAGCTGGCAAGGGTTATATTTGCTATTCTAGGAAAAATGATTATTGGAATGGACATGTTATACTATGAAGTGTTTTTTGTGCAACATATATTTAAAAAAAATGCAGCCTAAAGCAACAATATATTAGAATGTTCGATCAAAACAAGCAGTAAAAGGAAATGACTGAACATAGCACCATCCCACATTATTACAAATACCTTTCAGCAATTGGCTGGAACATGGGATGGAGCCTGTCAACACCCCTAGCGCAAATATCAGCCCAGTCTTGTCCTGAAGCCTCCTGTGAACCACATGAACTCATGCTTTTATTCTCAATGTGGACTGGAAGAGAAGAGAAAGCCATGAGATTCTGCTCTGAAGCGACACTGTCTTAGAGCTGAATGTGTTGAATAAAAGCATAACACACTTATATTTAATTCCTCTGTGTAAATATGATTTTTCAGGAATATTTTAAATCTATTTTAAACCATAAAAAGCCAAATTAGGAGTAGGCGGTATGCAAGGTATCATACATACCTTGTGAGTTTTTTGTCCATGGTAGATTTTTGCCATACCGTTGTACCGTCCTGTTACTATAGCATTTTCTTGTTTTTCTTTCATTTTCTCTGTTGTTGTAACAAATTAATTTCTCTGTAAGAGACTAATAAAGGTCTATTATATTCTATCCTGTAGATGGCAGTAATGCAAAGTTTCGAACGTCCACCGGCCGCCTCTAAGAAGCAGCTACGTATATAGGGAGCCTAAGTGACGCAATTCTATTTCCGGTTGATTTCCGGGCAATGGTGCCGAAGTGCCATAAAAAATGAACGCGAGTCAATGGAGGGATAAAAGTAATTTTCTGGTCCCGTTTGAAATGTGCTACGGTTTTCGCATATGATTTCTGGGAATTTTAAAGATACATTTTCACATTGAGAAAGCACTCACTTTGGACAGGCATCCAAAGTTACGTTAGGTTTTATGTGAGAGTAAGTAATGGACTACAACGTATGGACTCACAAATATGACGTCACCACCAAGCTTCACCATCAAACTCTTTGAAAATGGCTGTGACTTTGGCGAGCTTCACCTCCTTCTTTCAGGACGAAGGCAAGAGCATCAAACGTGGAGAAAACCACTTTAAATCGGGGCATGTGGAAAGTGGCAGCTACTCCGGGGGAGAGATAGTTGGTCGAGTGAGAGCCAGCATGCGGGACAAGCTCTCGGGAAGCGGTAGAGGGAACATGTGGAAATGGTGTTGTGATTACACCGGAGCACAAAGCACACAGGTATTTTCAAATAAAAAATAGAAAAGGCAGTATACGGTTTAGAAAAGTTTGCAGGGAAAGATTCTGCTGTGACGTCAGCTATGCGACGTCTGATATGTAGTCCAAACAGAGTCCAAATAATTACATATTTTTACACGCTAATAAATCACAAAACACGTATCAAAGAAACTCCAAACGCACATAATTGCTTATAATTATTTTCTCCTCATCCACTCTCATGTTAAATTTTTCCGAACTTAGGCCCACTGGACCGACCGGAAGGGGCGGAGACTTAGGCTCCTTATATCACGATATAGTACTTTTGTAGGCTACCATACATAAAAATATAAATAAACTATAAATGATACCATACCAGTGTGTTAGTGGTCATATAGCTCCAAGTGCAGTCTTTCATATTTGTCCAGACTTTCTTCATATTCATGGCACAATACACTCAATGGTAGCAATCACTGTAGCAGCACTTGGCATGCTAACGTTAGCGAAATCGCAAACGAAATTGTTTGTAACTGAATTTACATTTTAGTTGCTACTACCAGTCAGATACCACGACTAATAGTAACTCAGCTGGATATAGTAACATACTAACTGTATGTGGCGCAGTGTGTTAAATTTAATGCAGTGTTAACTATTAGCACAATTGTTTTGTTGTCATGGTAAACTATGTACACAAAATATACAAAAGGGATATAGCTATGTGAAGATTAGATAAATAAGAAATAACAGTATAAATAATATATACAGTGGATTTTTAGCATGTTTTCTATATTTTTTTATCTGCATTTTTTGTTTCTTAGTGTATTTTTGTGGAAAATTTAAGTAAAAAAACCAGACACAACAGTCGGCTGATATAAAATGCTTTGATGATGATTAATTGAAATTCACAGTAATTTAGTGATTAATCTGATTAAAATTTAAAATAGTTATACTAGTTATACTAGTCATTTTATGCCTTTGATAATCCTCTATTTTTGACAAAAGGATTCCCTAAAAATAGAACTTTTATTTTGCTCAGATCTTGCTGTCACACAACACCACAGTGTCACAGTGTAGCTGCAGCTGTTGGCAGATCATTGCATCAGCACTGACTTGAGTTTTGACAACTTTTTAAATAGTTTGCACTAGAGCTGCGAGACAGAACAGCTGAGAGAAACACACTGGCCTCTGCTTTTATTTTAGTTCAAGTCTCGTAGTTTCAGTCTTTCTTGGCGAGAAGTAGGGTCTAAGGACAAGGGATGCTTGGGACTTTATCATTTTCTCTGATTGATTGTTTTTATAAAGCCCTGTGAGACGACATTGTTGTGATTTGGCGCTTTATAAATAAAATAAAATTTAATTAAAAGTCCATTGTAGAGTAAGCCTGACATTTGTCATAACTGATTATTTTGTTAATTATTTAAGCAAATGATTCCAGGCACAACAAACCACACCCCTGGCATATAATGTACGCTATTTTGGCATTGATCCAGTTGATGTCATTGTGTTTAAGCGTGGGCTGATGTCAACATATCCATTGCCTCTATATATGTGCCAAGTTTGAAGTCAATTGAAACAGGAATTTTTATAGACATGTTAAAGGGATAGTTCGGTATTTATCACATGAATCAGTGTCTTTACTCTGGTGCACTCACAGTGACTTACCCCGACAGTGTCCTGTGAGTCATGTTCTGGTCCGGTTTTGGTCAAAGCAAAAATAGTCCCAGCAGGTTTCCTGGGGTGTTTCTTCTCAAAACAGTATGTGTTGGAATGAGTGATTTATTTGCAATCTATAAACCCAGTTTGGAATGAATTTAACCAATATCACTGGTCTACAAGTAAAATGCTTCCAGAATAAAACTAATGAAATTTTACCAAATGTGTGTTACTGATAAAGGAAATTTAAGTCTTAAATGTTGGTTGGCTCAAGTTTCCATGATAAGTCTGGGGACAAAATGTGAAATTCTTAGAATGAACAAGATAATAGGTTTTAGTCCAAAGGAATATTGGTGTCAGATCTACCAGATCTACTTCCAAACACTGTCTGCACATTATGATCCATTCACTTTACAGGTTCTTTCTAGTGTAATATTTACTAATCCATTGTATACATGATCATAAACCAGCATAATGTATATGTGGAATAACACTACATCATATATATTAAAACATGAACTAACCAGCACTAAAGTAATTTGTTTTCTGATTCATCCTATTAAAGTATGTAAGATTTGGTATATTTAATGTCTAAAGCAGATACTTCTGAAACAATATTGTAGAGCAGTGCAGTTTAATTGCTACAGATATTGTGAAATTGTGCCCATTATCAGTAAATAGGAGAAAGTAATATTTAGAAATTAATTAAAAATGTTTAAATTTGACCTACACTTCCTAAAATATAATAACATCTATGGGCCCAATTCAGTATGAACTGAACCAAGTTTTGCTGCTATATACTTTTGAAATTCAACCTATTGTAAGTAAATAGGGGAAAATGATTTCAAAATTCATATAAAATGTGAACTTTTCCCTACTTTTCCCAAAATGTATTAGAGATCTATTCTGGGTCACTGGCGAAATATAATCTGAAACACATTCAACCAATACTTTAGTACCAAGAAACACACAAACAAACTGAATTAAAAACAGTACACTTTGCTCCACCTTTGGACGGGAGGAAGGGGGGGGGGGGACAACACTCAAAAACAAAGTCAGTCTACACAATCATAGTCCACGCATGATGTGAGATTGGATAATACACTTGAACGTTACATACTTGAGCAGTAAATTCATTTTGTTGGTATCTTTTTCTTTTTTTACCGTCTATCACTGATTGCCTGTTAACACGTTAATGTGTTTATAGGGAACATAATTTGCACACATTTCCATACTTCACAACAACATTTTTATATAATCCTCATGGGGACCTGAATTTTGGCCCCCATAGTGTCAGACGTCCCCATGTAGTGACTGTGTAAACATATCAATGTCCCCATAAAGATAGAAATACAGGCACACAAACACACACACACACACACACACACACACACACACACAAATGTAAGTGGAAAAAATTGCAAACTGTAAATTCCTAGTTTTATTTTAATGTTTGCTCACTGGTTTTCACACAAAGAAAAACTGTCTCTTCTTCTTTCCCTGGCTTTACCATTATGTGAAAGTCACATTCATTAATCTAAAACATGTGCAATGTGTTACATGCATTGGATGATGTTGCAAAAATCCTACATTTAATAGCAGGTATTCATCAATCTATAGGGAAGTATGTTCTAAAAGTGAGTTCCCCTCTCTCAGACGGTGGTTTTTTTGCTCCCTCTAGTGAATCATTATGTTCCTGCAGAATAACACTATGGGTAACCTCCTGCTCTGACAATCCATGTTATGACATTAAGTCATTCCACATAGATTTGTCTGTTAAAATATGTTTAGATACAACACAAGAGAACATGTATTATTTTCCTCATTTATACTTTATTAATGATTAACTAAGGCAGGGGTGTCAAAACTAAAAAAAATAATACGATATACAGTGAGTTGAACCAGTAACATAATGTAAAAAATATTATGATAAGAATGTGTACAATAAATGATGTTTTCTCTGGGTTTTTGACTGAAAAAGTTACATTCCATAATGAAAATATGTATATCTACAAGCTGTACTTGAACATAACATGAAGAAATATGAAAAACCTGTAAATTCTACAGAAAAATAAGCACAATGTTAACAATATTAGGCTTTAGTTTTATCGTATATACATGTGTATCACAACTTAGAGATCACAGTGGATCTACAAATACACAAAAGTCCATTGGAACTCCCTTGACTGTTAATATCTTCGGTGTAATTTTTGCATTTCACAAATTCATCCCACAGCCCAGATTTGACCCTTTGGTGGGTCGGTGTTGGTCCCGAGTCGCATGTTTAACAGATGCAAACTAAGGGTTTTTAATACATAAACATAAAAAAACAAACATACATATTCAGTAGATTTATATAAGAAAGGGCGGTATACAAGGTATCGTATTATGAGGTATTCTTTTGTCCACAGTTGAGATATTTGTCATACCGTTCTACCGCCACAGCTAGCACCACAGTCTTCCTAGATGCTTTGTTAGCAGAAGCATTTAGTTTATATATATATATATGTATAGTTTATGTAGTGTACTATTGGTTGTAATGGTATGTGATGATGCCAAAGTATTTAGATTCAGGACTCTACAATTTAATTTACAGGGTGTCTGAAAAGCGAGCTAACAAGCTAACAGCCAAAGTCATGACAACCATAGTGTTTATCATGACAACAAAACAATTGTGCTAAACGTTAACACCGCATTAAATTTAACACACTGCGCCACCCTTAATAACTGTATGTTACTTTATCCAGTTGAGT